>JAODAL010001245.1:0-241753 GCA_025379985.1 Phyllomedusa bahiana | reverse complement strand
AATCTCTGCAGTCAGTGCTTGGTGCTGTATTTGCCCTGCAATTGGGACTAATAGATCATCTCCATTTACAGGGGAAATCAGCAAACAAAAAACTGTTATGTAAAAATACCCTCCAGAGGTCTTTTTATGACCTCATGGGGGCACAATATCTAAAAAAAATAAAAAATTGATTAAAAAAAACCTGACCGCCCAAATAGCAACTTTTAGCCCCACCTCCGATGACCATAAATCTTTATATCACCTATATATTAATGTCCATGATAAAAAAGTGAAAATTACAATCACTTTGCTGTTAAAATAATAAATAAAAAATTGAAACCATGAACAGACTTTTTTTTACCATCTTCCTTGAAACTATAAAACAAAAATTCTAATGCAAAAATTACATAAAAATAAACCCTTTACTAAGGGGCCCAAATTTTCAAAAATTGGGGTTCGGTACGCCAAATTTTCCCGAAAAATTTTCGTTTGGGTTTCCGAATTTTTTCGGCCGAAACACTTAAAAAAAACAGTATTTCCGGGGGCTGCCCAGACCCTGCAGGGTGCTGTAGAACGTTGTGCCATGTTAATTGCAGGGGGAGCTTGGTTTGGTTTTTCTTCATACAATGTTGTTTTTTAGTATGACCGCACGACTCCCCGCCGTCTTGAATGCTTACTATAAATTCCCTGGGCACAAAGAGGGCAAAAACTGCCAAAAAATAAAGCGGGAATGTAGCCTGTAAAGTCATCCCAGCGAAAGTGGAAAAAAAAAACAAGCTGAGAGCTCAGGTGGGAAAATTAGTGAAGAGTGTGGAGGTGACGGGGGCAGCCACAGCAGCATGAGGTAGGCAGTGGACAATGAATTCTGGAGGCGGCCCCAAAAAACAGTATTGGAAGAGTGGCAAAATCAACAGTGTGGGGTCATGGGCGCAGAAAATGGGGTCAGGCAGTGGCACAGACATTTGGGGGGGGGAAAAAAAAAACAGTATTAGGGCACAGAGTGGCCAATCACCAGTGTGGGGGGTCAGGCGGGCAGTATGGGTCAGACGGGGCACAATGGCATTCTGGGGGTGGCAAAAACAGTATTGGGCCCACAGATGGCAAAATGATACGTGTGGAGGTCACGGGGCCCAGCAGTTGAGGTAGAAGGGAAAATGACTTTGGGGCGGAAAAAAAAAAGTATTAGGGCACGAGGGGGCACAATCACACAGTGTGGAGTCCGGGGCGCATTTTATGAGGTCAGACAGTGGCACAATGGCATTTTGGGGGGCCCCAAAACAGTATTGGCCCAGAGTGGACAATGATACAGTGTGGAGGTCCGGCGGCGCAGTTGAGGCAGCAGTGGCCAATGAATTATGGAGGCGGCAAAAAACAGTTTTGGGCCCACAGAGTGGCACAATACACAGGGGGAAAGGTCACGGGGGGAGCAGTATGGGTCAGGCGTGGCCAATGACATTAGGGAGGCGGCAAAAAACTTTGCCACAGAGTGGCACAATGTACAGTGTGGAGGTCACGGCGGCGCAGTATGAGGTCAGACGTGGAAAATGACTTTATGGAGGCGGAAAAAACAGTATTGGGAAAAGGGGGCACAATCACACGTTGGGGTCCGGGGCAGAGTATGGGTCAGACAGTGGCACAATGGTTTTGGAGGTGGAAAAACAGTATTAGGCCCAGAGGGGCACAATGATCAGTTGGAGGTACGGCGGCGCAGTATGAGTCGCAGTGGCAAAATGACATTATGGAGGCGGCAAAACGTATTGGGCCCAAGAGTGGCCAATCCACAGTGTGGAGGTCAGGCGGCGCAGTATGAGGTCGGCAGGGACAATGACATTTGGGGGCGGAAAAAACAGTATTAGGCCCAGAGTGGACAAGATAAGTGTGGAGGTACGGGGGGCAGCAGTTGAGGTCAGCAGTGGACAATGACATTATGGAGGGGGAAAAAAAAAAAACAGTTTAGGGCACAGAGTGGCAAATCACACAGTGTGGGGTCCCCGGCGGCAGGTATGAGGTAGACAGTGGCACAATGGCATTTGGAGGTGGCAAAACAGTATTAGGCACAGAGTGGCACAATGATCATTGGGGGGTCAGGGGCGCAGTATGAGGTCAGACAGTGCACAATGACTTATGGAGGGGGGCAAAAACAGTTTAGGCCACAGAGGGGGCAAATCCACAGTGTGGAGGTCACGGGGGGCAGCAGATGGGTAGACAGTGGCACAATGACTTATGGGGGGAAAAAAAACAGAAATTAGGGACGAGTGGACAATCACACAGTGTGGGGTCACGGCGGCGCAGTATGAGGTCGACGTGGAAATGGCATTTTTTGGAGGGGAAAAAACAGTATTAGGCCACAGAGTGGCACAATGAACAGTGTGGAGGTACGGCGGCAGAAGATGAGGTCAGACAGGGGCCCAAAATGAAAATTTGGGGGTGGCCAAAAACGGGAGTAGGCCACGTGTGGAGGGACGGCAGCAGCCAGGGAAAGCAATGAGGTCAGCAGTGGCACAAGCACAGGTGGAGGGCAGAAAGGGTCACAGCAGCAGATTGAGGTCAGAGAGTGGACAATGACATTCTCAGGTGGCAAAAATGTATTAGGCCACAGAGCGGCACAAGGATGAGAGGGAGGACGGCGGCAGCAGCATGAGGTAGGCGTGGCAAAATTGACGAGAGTGGAGGTGATGACGGAGCAACGCTGAGGTCGAGAGTGGCAAAATGACATTTGCAGGTGGCAAAATTATTAGGCCCAGAGCGGCACAAGGGGACTGAGAGGGAGGTCACGGGGGCAGCAGATGAGGTAGGATTGGACAATACAGAGGTGGAGGTGAGACAGGAGCAAAGCAGAGGTCAGAGAGTGGACAATGACATTTGAGGTGGCAAAAAGTATTAGGCCACAGGCGGCACAATGGACGAGGGGGGGGGGTCAGGGCGGCAGCAGCATGAGGTAGGCAGTGGAAAATGACAGATTTGGGGTGATGACAGGAGAAACCGATGAGGTAGGAGTGGCACAAGCATTCTGCAGGGGGGAAAATGTATTAGGCCACAGAGCGGCAAAAATGACTAGAGCGGAGGTCACGGGGGGGGCGGGAAATGAGGTCAGGCAGGGCACAATGACAGAGATGGAGGTGATGACAGGAGCAACGCTGGGGTCAGAGAGTGCAAATGCATTTGAGGTGGCAAAATAGTATTAGGCCCAGAGGGCAAAATATGAGAGCGGAGGTCACGGCGGCAGCAGATGAGGCAGGCAGGGGCACAATGACGAGGTGGAGGTGATGACAGGAGCAACAGATGAGGTCTGAGGGGGACAATGCTTCTGGAGGTGGCAAAACATCCCGGGCCCGCAGGTGGACAATGACACGTGTGGATGTCCGGCAACAGCAAAAGCGCAGCAGCATGAGAATGGGAGTGGCACAATACAGGGTTGAGGGGGTGGAAATTACCAGCCCCTGGAAAGACGGTGGTAGGCAGATGGAGAAACTATCAGCAGTGTGTGGATCAGGGGGTGGCGGCTCGAAAGTGGCTGAGGCGGTATTTGAACCCCCAACTGACCCTAAGGCATTGGTGTGTGGAACCCGGCCGATCCACCCCTGATTATTTGACAAAGGTCAGTGTTCAACTTTTCCCCGTGGAAAAGGGGTTTTTTGGGGTAAGATGGCCCCCCCCGCACTAAACACCCGCTTGATCCCACATATGGGGGGCAGGACAGCTTCTCCACTGCAAATCGGCAAGTTGGGCCACACATCTTTTTGGTCCCCCAGTAGCCCAGCGGATTTTAAATGGGGTGGCAGAGTTGTAAAAGTAGGCCACAACCTTTTGGTTCAGGGAATGCTCCGGGCCCTGCTGTGCTGCTGTGGTGAAGCCCTCCTCTAGGGGGTAAAGGAAGTGCCCCTTATGATCCAGATTGGTTTAATGTGATGGGCTGGTACGGTCCTACCCCCCAATTCCCCAGGCCCCGCGGCCCAGTAGTAGTGAGGCTGGGAAACCCCCCGGGGTCAGACCTGTCGAGGGGGACGATGCCGACATAGGCAGCGGCCAACTGTTTACGGAGGTTTTCCCTATGTATTTGGTTTGTTTCCCTCTAAAATTGCGGGAAAAAAAGGCTCCCTTTTGGCCGGTAGCGAGGGCCCAATAGGGTGGAGACCAAAAAGTACCCTCTGCGGTTGTGCTTTTGGGGTCAATGCCGGCAAATAAGCTGCTGGGGGGAAATTGCAAAAGTGACTCCGGGGGGCCCCCTGCCCCCTTTTCCCAGTATACTCCCACGGGCGGGGGATCTCTGCTGTTTTCCCCTCATCCCCACCCACCTCCCCAGTGCCCCTGCTCCTCCTCTCTTGTCACCGGGTGAAAAATCCATCATTTCCCCAGAAATGTTCTGCTAAAATTCCCCTCCCTCCTCCTCCCCCTTTTCAGCCCCCACGGATCATGGGGCCCAAAGGATGTGTCGCCACATCCCGTCCCCTGCCCAGACGATTTTTCGGGATCTTTTCCCAGGAATGAAGCAGTGGAATGGACGTTATAAATCCCGTAGTCCTGGGACGACAAATAACGGGCCCTCCTGAAGGGCCTCAAAAAACGGCAGGTGTCACGCATGAGGCCCCCTGGCTGAATCAAAGTTCACAGGGGAAGTATTTCTGTCTGCCTGGATATCAAAAATGTTAAATGGCCTTTTCTGTTCATACAGTGGTCCAACTTGCAGGCGGGAAATTTCCCAGGGGTGGAAAAATCGCATTAGAGGGTTTTTGGGGGGGAGGCCGTTCTGCGCTGCAATCGGGGGGGTGTTCCTGGTTTGTACGAATGGATAAAGTGCATGCACGTTTCGGGCCCATTTTCGAATGTTTAAAGAGGGTGGAAGACTTCAGGAACCTTTTTACAACAGATTGAAACATGCGCCATGCTGGGCGCATGGACCATCCCCCTGGGTTTTGCAGGGGGAAACCCCATGTTCCTCCCATTGTCCGTCCCCATGGTTGATTTGCAGTTGGCGCGGAAAAGCCACACTCGATTTTTTGCTGCATGACGCGGAGCAGTTCCCCCCTGTGTGACTTCGTTCGCCCAGGCAAGCTAGGTGTAAACTGGTGACACGCTGTGCCTACAATGGGGTATGATGGAGCGTACTTGTGGAGGTGAGATGGTGGTGGTGGGGGGGGGAGGAGGGGGCGGACATTGGGCAGGAGCAGCGTTTGACAACGTGGAGGAGAAGGGCGTTCCCGTCCCAAATTGTTGGTGTGGGTGGGGAGGAAGACTTTTACCCGTGGGCCAAAAGGCATGTACGGCCCCGACCGTAGTTCAGTCCCGACGTCCGCGCTGCCGTGTACCTTGGACAAAACGATAAGCTCAAGGATGACCCCCTTTCTGTTCTCATATTTTTGAAGTGTGGTACCCTTTTTGGAAAAGAAATTAGGCTTGGAACGCTCCCTCCGGGTCGGACAAGCCCTTGTTCTCTGAAAGGTGCAGAGTCCACCCTTTGGAAAGGAGGGACTGAGTACCCCAACTTGGCAGGAGCACGGGCAGTGCTGCACCTTAGGTGGTTGGACGCTCTGTTGTTCTTTACAACGCCTCTCTGAAAAAGACTGCTGGCGCCCTGAGTACGAGGGAGGAGCATCTGGACGGGAGAGGATGTCAAAAAGAAAAAAGCTGCTTGCAGAGGGGGTGGACCTTTTACTGGCTGAATGGCTGCGTGCACTGGCGCTGTGCTGCTGCAGCGGAGGTGGGCCACCCCATCTGAGCCCCTTTCTCCAGGCCACGGATGGTGACGTGCATTTTGTTGACGCAGGGCCGTTGTGCCAAAGTTATCCCTGGCCACGTTCACTTTTGCCCCCAAGATTCTAATATACCCTATTCGGCTCCCCCGGTGTTTAGCAAAGAAATGCCCACCCCGAGTAGCTATTTTACGCCCGTCCGCACTGAGTGCTACTGCCCCCGCTGCCTCGCGAGCCCCTGTGCCGTACTGTCTTGGGGTGCGAGGGGGTTTTTTACCCCGTGGCCGCTTGGCTCCCGACCTCACACTGCTGTACCCTGTGACTCACGGCAACAACCCCTTGCTGGCGCGCCCCTGCTGACGCGCAAAACTGAGCCTTTTCCTGACGATGATGAAAACCCCTTTCTTCACCCCGGGTCCCAATGCGGTCGGCTACATCTAAACTTTTTGTGTTTCTCGTCACTCTGTCCTCATAAAACCCGGGTTTTGGTAAGCCGGGCTGACCCCTTTACCACAGACCTCCCATGCCCCTCTCCCCAAAACTATACTTTGCCCCCTACTGCAAGAAGCTGGGGTATTGGCCCCCTTTCTTTGCTGCCACGTAGCTGCTGATGCCCCCCCTCAAATTGTTCATCCTGTAATAGTGGGGTGAGCCCCGCCAAATAGTAGATCCCCGGCGAGGGGAAATGGTGGGACGAGGGGCTGAGGACAGGTGAGGGGCCCCTGACCCCCTCCCGGGGCCCTGCCAATAAGTGTTGTGTCTGGGTTCCCCCCGACCTTGGTGGGGTTGTCAGATGTCATCTGGGAGGAGGGTGACCCAGTCAACCAAAACAAGAACCCCTTTGGGGTTTTGAACAAACCGGCCCCTAGATGACAGCGGCAGTTGTGGCCTCACCGAGGGACCCCCGCTGCGACGTCCCCTTGCTGTGCTCGACCCGGGCCCGTTTAGAAATGTTTTGCCCCTGCCACTCGGTTGCGAAGCCTGCCACCCCTCTGTCTACATACTGTTTGTTCTAAAAGTACAGACATGTTTGATGAAGCTATCGTATTGATAAATATACACGTTTTTGACTCCAAAGAACCCAGTAACAAACTTGGGTAAATTGGAATAAATTTCGCTCCACAAAAGGCAGGAAAAATTTTTCTTGGTTGTGTCGTTTAAAAAGCCCGTGTGTTTTAAAATTAAAAAAACACAAAACGGCTTAATTAACCTTTGCTTTTGAATTTGCACAAGAAAATGATATTTTCGGGTTGAAAAAAGACGGTTTATTTTTGTAGCCAGCAGCAAAAAAAATGCTTAATTAACCCCTGGAGAAAAAAGCCATGAATTTAGCCCCACAAATAGTAGCTTTGTAGGTGTTTCAATTGCGTGTTTTCTCGCCCCACAAAAAAAGGGTACAGTTGTAATTAGCCTTTTTCTTGGAATTAGGTACCAAAAAAAAATATTAAAAATTTGGCGTTGAAAAAAACGGTTTATTTTTGTCAGACACCAGCAAAACAACGCTTAATTTAACCCCCGGGTGTAAATTGCGCAAAGAATTGAGCCGCAAAAATAGTAGCGTGTTAAATTTCGGTTTTTTACGCCAACAACAAAGAGATACAGTTGTAATTAGCCTTTGCTTGTGAATTAGGTACCAAAAAAAAATATATATATTTTGGGGTTGAAAAAAAAACGGGTTTATTTTTTTAGCACACCAGCAAAACAACGCTTAATTTTTCCCCCGGATGTAAATTGCGCCAAAGAATTGAGCCCCACAAACTGTAGCGTGTTACAAATTGCGTGTTTTTACGCCCCACAACAAGAGTAAGTTGTAATTAGCCTTTTCTTGTGAATTAGGACCAAAAAAAAAAATTATATTTGGCTTGAAAAAGAGGGGTTTTTTTTTGTCGACCCAGCAAAAAAATGTTAATTTAAAACCCCGGGGTAAAAAATTTCGCAATGAATGAGCCACCACAAACTAGTGCTTTTTTGCTGTTACAATTGGGGTTTTTCTACGCCACACAAAAAGAGATCGTTTTAATTAGCCTTTGTTTTGGGAATTGGCTACCAAAAAAAAATATATATATTTGGCGTTGAAAAAAGACGGTTTTTTTTGTCACACACCAGCAAAACAAAACTTAAATTAACCCCCGGATGTAAATTGGCCAAAGAAATTTAGCCGCAAAAAATAGTAGCTTTGTAGCGTGTTTCAATTGGTGTTTTTTTAGCCACCAAAAAGGGTACAGTTGTAATTTGCCCTTTTTTTGGGAATTAGGCTACCAAAAAAAAAAATATATTTTGGCGTTGAAAAAAAACGGGTTTTTTTTGTCGCACACCAGCAAAAAAAGCTTAATTAACCCTGGATGTAAATTGGCCCAAAAAATTGAGCCGCACAAACTGTAGCGTGTTTCAAATTTCGTGTTTTTACGCCCCACAACAAGAGATACGTTGTATTAGCCCTTTTCTTGTGAATTTGGCTACCAAAAAATATATTATTTGGGTTGAAAAAGCGGTTTATTTTTTTCAGCACACCAGCAAAAAAACGCGTAATTAACCCCGGGGGGTAAATTGCGCCAAAGAAATTTAGCCGCACAACTAGTAGCTTTGTAGGTGTTACAAATTTCGTGTTTTCACCCAACAAAAGAGATACAGTTTTTAATTAGCCTTTGCGGAATTGGCTACCAAAAAAAAAAATATTTTGGGGTTGAAAAACGGTTTATTTTTTCAGCACCCAGCAAAACAACGCTTAATTAACCCTGGATGTAAATTGCGCCAAAGAATTGAGCCGCAAAAACTGTGCTTTGTAGGTGTTACAATTCGTGTTTTTTTACGCCCACAAAAAGGTACGGTTTTAGCCCTTTTTTGTGAAATTGGTACCCCAAAAAAAAATATATATTTGGTTGAAAAAGAGGTTTATTTTTTCAGCACCCAGCAAAACAACGCTTAAAATTAACCCCCGGATGTTTTAAATTTCGCCAAAAAAAAATTGAGCCGCACAAATGTAGGTGTTCAATTGCGTGTTTTTTACCCCACAACAAGAGATACGTTGTAATAGCCCTTTTCTTGTGAATTGGCTACCCAAAAAATTTTTTATTATTTGGGGTTGAAAAGAGGTTTTTTTTTTCAGCACACAGCAAAAAAACGCTTAATTAACCCTGGGTGTAATTGCGCCAAAGAATTGAGCCGCCCAAAATAGTAGCTTTGTGCGTGTTACAATTTCGTGTTTTCTACGCCACACAAAAAAGAGATACAGTTGTAATTAGCTTTGTTGTGAATTGGTACCAAAAAAAATATATTTTTTTGGCGTTGAAAAAAAAACGGGTTTATTTTTTGTCAGCCCCCCAGCAAAAAAAAGCTTAAATTAACCCCCGGATGTAAAAATTCGCCAAAAAATTGGCCCCCAAAATATTGTTTGTAGGTGTTCAATTGCGTGTTTTCTACGCCCCACAACAAAAACATACAGTTGTAATTAGCCTTTGCTTGGAATTAGGCTACCAAAAAAATTTTAAAATATATTTTGGCGTTGAAAAGAGGTTTTTTTTTGTCAGACACCAGCAAAAAACGCTTAAATTAAACCCCCGGTGTAAATTTGGGAATAGAAATTTAGCAGCCAAAAATGAAGGGGGTATTTTATTGTTAAAAAAAGCGTTTCTTTAATGAATAAACAGGAACTGGGGTTTGATCCCACTTGGATATTTTAATGTATATGCGTGCAGTGGGGCGCCATGGATTTCAGATTTCCCAAAACCCCAAAAAATCAGAAAAAGAACATTCAGAAAACAGTCTCGAGACAAGCTGAGACACCCCCCCAGAAATGCTGTATAAAAAAACGTTCTTTAGAAAGCGCTTTCACCCGCAGAGACCTTCCCTATCAGTAAGTGAGAGGAGTGTGAGCTCCCCCCGGGCGCTCGGTTTTTATAGTGCGGGAGTCACAGAATCCCCCCGGTCTCTGATTGGTTCATTCTGCACATGTATGCAGGCTATGCCCTTTTTCCTCCCCGAGTGCTTTGCCCCCCGTAACGCCATGGCTCGCAAACCCTTTTATCAATCAAAAACAACTTGTTACCCCAAGTACCCCCAAAGTTCGACTTGGGTCCAAACCCAAATTTTTCCCTGAATTTAAACGAAATTTCCACTTGTTTGAATCAATTGCCCTCTCTAATCCCTTTCATACACAAAAAAAAGGGAAAAAAAAAAAGTAAAGGTGAAAAAGTTATGCAAATTTTTTTTTGAATTTAAAATTTTGCCGGCGGGGGGGAGGTGGGGGGAGGGCCCAAAGGGGTTTGGTAATGTGAAAATGTTAAATTTTTTTCCCCCCCCCACGTGTAAATTTTGCCCCAAAAAGGCTTAAACCCATTAGATGTAAAATTAGTCTTGTAAAGTTCAAATTTGAGTCCCAAAAAAAGCCCAAATTTCAGGATAAGGAAAAAAAGGTTTCTCCCTTACTTCCTTACCTTTGGCAGGCTGGATTTTGGCCCCCTGGCGAAAGGTAAATCCCCCGGTGGTGAGATGGCGGAAATGATTGTTTTTTAATGCATATGCCACCTGGGTGGCGGCAGAAACAGTCATGTGCAGAAGCTGTAGGGTTGTCCCCCAGAATCAACTCCACTGGTGTACCCCCAGAATTAATGACACTGGTGGACCTACAGAATTAATGACACTGGTGTACCCCCAAAATTAATGACACTGGTGAACCTACAGAAATAATGACACTGGTGGACCCCCAGAACTTGCCTGGTGGACCCCGAATTAATGAATGGTGGACCCCCGTTAAAAAAATGTGGACCCCCAGAATAATGACGGTGGCCCCAGAACTAATGCATGGTGGACCCCCGAATTAATGACCCCTGGTGGACCTCCCGAATTAATGAATGGTGGGCCCCGATTAATGACGGTGGACCTACAGAATTAATGACCCTGGTGAAACCCCCAAATTATGACTGGTGAACCCACAGAAATTTAAAGACACTGGTGGACCCCAGAAATTTAAAGACATGGGGGACTCCAGAATTAATGACATGGTGGAACCCCGAATTAATGACATGGTGGACCCCCCGAATAATGCATGGTGGACCCCCCGAATAATGAAAAGGTGACCCCCAGAAATTTAATGCATGGGGGACCCCCCGAATTAATGACACTGGTGGGGCTACAGAATTTAAAGGGGCACTGGTTTGGGTCCCCAGAATTAATGAAATGGTGGACCCCCGAATTAATGCATGGTGGACCCAAAATTAAAAAAAGTGGTGGACCTACAGATTTAATGAATGGTGGAACACCCGAATTTTAATGACTCTGGTGGCCTCCCGAAATTTAAAGACAGGTGGACCTACAGAATTAATGACACTGGTGGATCCCCAGAATTAATGACACTGGTGGACCCCCAGAATTAATGACACTGGTGGACCTCCAGAATTAATGACGCTGGTGGACCTACAGATTTAATGACACTGGTGGAACACCAGAATTAATGACTCTGGTGGACCTCCAGAATTAATGGCACTGGTCGAGCCCCATAATTAATGACACTGGTGGACCTCCAGAATTAATGACACTGGGTGTGAGCAGCGGCACCTCTTGGTTGCAAGTATTTTGCATACATATATTTCTTTAACCACCAAATGATGTTCAAATGGGGGAATTCATTTCTTTTCCAATGAGTCCCTGTCTTCCTTTGTATTGTGAAAGAAGAAAATGACCAATCAGATGTTGTAATTTACAATGTACCTGCTGCATTATAATGGAGTAATAAGTACAACTTGAAGCTGCCAATTATCTCATAAGAGGATTATGACCTTCTCCACACATAAATGCTAGTTTCTCATTCCTCCAGTCCCTCAATGGAGGCTGTAGCCATGGAATGACAAATGTCCCGGCTCTCGCTAATGTCAACCATTGCTTTGTTGCTCTCAGAGCACAAATACAGAATGAACAGAATGCAGCAGGTGACAGGATTTATGTAATGAGAGGGAAAGGAAACAGAAAAGCACCCACATTAATACACAATGATTTTCTATGGGGAAAGGAAAATATATAACTAGAAAAAGAAATGCTGCAAGATCAAGCAGTCAGCAGGTCACACACACTGCTAAAGCAAACTTGTTTTACTAAGAGCCATCTGTGGCAGCGCTCCAATGCTCTGTAGCTAATTACACTACGCCTGCTCTCAGAAATGACAGCCACTTATTCTCCTGTGGTCTGGAACATCAGAGCATGCTCGAAAAGGGGAGGGCACCGCTGCTGGGGAGAAGAAAGGCCAAGCACAAGGGACAAGTCGCTGCACCTTTTATATCAAGATAGCAATGAGGAGATGAGTGCAAGTGGGAAGAATTGACTGTTTTATCTGATGAAAAGCTGAGCATTATACATGCCACCCATGACATTTTAGCTTACTTAATCTCTCTGAGCCTGACAGATGTCATTTCAAGGAGAGCAACATATAAAAAATACACATACATGTATATAGTAGAAGACTGGTAGCAGAAACTCACTACAGTGGTAATAATTACATATTGAAAAGGTTTTTTTATTATGTGTTATTCGAGAATGACTCAGGATGAGGTACAATAAGTCATTAAAGGGGTTGTCCACCTCTTAAAAGTAAACCAGCAGCTCCTGGAGTCCCAGTAACATAAAAAAAAATCTGTATGCACTTTCCTCTGGTCCCTGGTTCCAATGTCGCGTACACTTGTTCTTCTGTTTTCATGCTTAAACTCACGAATGGGGACATTTTAGCTGCAGCCGCTGATTGGCCACTCATTTACATCACCATTTGGAAGTGAACAGCTCCCAACAGTGATGTAAGAAGAGACACGTGAACGCGGCAGCCAATCAGTTCAAGTGTGAAAACACAAGAGCAAGGAGATGAGATGCTGGAATTGGGGACTGGAGGAAAGGAAGTATATTTTTTTATGTTACTAGGGCCCCAGAAGTTTCTGGTTTAGTTTTGTTAAGAGCTGAAAAACCCCTTAAAAGGAAATGATGTCCTATCATAATAATTCATTAGAGAAACCATCACTCTTCCAACATTTCTATGTCAGACAGTCCTCCAAATGCACCACCAAAAGAGGTCTTCCTGCATTCCTAGGTCAGACAGTCCTTGAAATGCACCACCAAAAGAGGTCTCCCTGCATTCCTAGGCCAGATATTCCTCGAGATGTGCCACCAAAAAGGTTTTCCTGCATTCCTAAGCCAGACAATCCTCGAGATGTGTCACCAAAGAGGTCTTCCTGCATTCCTAGGCCAGATATTCCTCGAGATGTGCCACCAAAAAGGTTTTCCTGCATTCCTAAGCCAGACAATCCTCGAGATGTGTCACCAAAGAGTTCTTCCTGCATTCCTAGGCTAAACATTCCTCGGGATGTGCCACCAAAGAGTTCTTCCTGCATTCCTAGGTGAGACATTCCTCGAGAAATGCCATCAAAGCGGTATTCCGGTATTTCTAGGCTGGATAGTCCTCGAGATGTGCCACCAAAGAGGTATTCCTGCATTCCTAGGCTAGACATTCCTCGAGATGTGCCACCAAAGAGGTATTCCTACATTCCTAGGTTAGACAGTCCTCAAGATGTGCCATCAAAGAGGTATTCCTGCATTCCTAGGCTAGACAGTCCTTGAGATGTGCCACCAAAGAGGTCTTCCTGAATTCCTAGGACAGACAATCCTCAAGATGTACCATCAAAGATGTTCAGCCCTGGTTCATGCCATTACTTAAGAGCAGGAGAAGCAGGTAGCAGGTGACGTCTTCTTTTTGGCACTGTCACCTACTCTTGGTCACTAGTCACCTGAAAAAGGAGACTGTACAACTCTGAAGTATGTTGACAATGAAATGTATCTTTCTAAAGGACTCTGGAATTCCTCTTTATGAAGGAAGGCTTTGCTCTACTGTAGACTTTTCCTACTGATTTTTTGTCTACCTAATTAGTACAACTATAAGAGGTTAGTGTAGAACTTCCTTACTGTTTATTGATTATAAATCAGATTTCACTCTTTGATACGCTTTTGTGGTTCTATATAAAATATAAAGGTGTAATGCTATTCATCTGGCAGTCTCTTATGCTGATGCCTGTAGAACGACTATTTCTGTGCCCTCTCTTATACTTGCACATGCCATACAATGTTTGGATATGTGAATTTCCACATTTTTATAGATTTTATATTTCTATTTATGATGTAACCTCCTAAATCATGTAACCTCCTTCCCAGCATGTACTTAGTTACCGTTCTAATGCACTGCCTATAGGTTTGGGGAAACAATAAGTAACAAGAGAAGCCTAAGGCAAATGTGCTAATAACAAGGACAGTAACTTAACCTCAAACACATTATTTAGAAATTTTACTGATCTGTATTGATTCCATGATTTCCTTGTTTGGTTCATTTGAAGCGCTGATGTTACAGGTTGGTCCCAAAAGAGTGCAGAATAAATTGAATAAACCATGTGGGGATCATTTATTTCGGAGAGGAAGTTGTACAGAAAATTGCAGTTGCCTTTGAGCCATATTTAATAACATTTACGATTATTTTTTCTCTGTTTGGTTCTTGTTTGGGTTCATGGATGAAAACAGAGAAGATGTTTACTACACTTTGACCAACGTGTAACATTACTAAAATGTATCTGACCATTTAAAGAGTTTTCCTTGTACTATTTAATATTCTGTTTATTAAAAATTCTACACTACTGTCCCCCTTTGCTTCCATGTGATGCTTGAGCGCTAGAGCTATTGGATTAAGTACTGGACATGACATCACTTACGGTTGCATTGTTTGACAGCCGTAATAATAACAACCTTTATTTATATAGCGGCAACATATTCTGCAGCACTTTACAATTTGGAGGGTATAGGTACAGACAAAAAGACAGACATTACACAATGACATTACACAGATGAGACACAAGGTGTGAGGGCCCTGCTCGCAAGAGCTTACAATCTATTAGGGTGTATGGGTGAGACGAAGGGTAAGAAGTGCTATGTTTACAATGGTCCAGCCATGTGACATAAATATGGGGTGATTTATATAGAAATCGGATGAACCTGCCACCCAGACGGTACATCTATATATACAGATAAGTGCCAAATTGTAGGGAGTGACAAATGTGTGCGCTATAGAGTGGGGGGGGGGGGGGGTGGGGGGGAGGGTTAGCCTTTAGGGATTCTGATAGGCCAGACTGAGAAGATATATTCCCAGGGCCCTCTTAAAACTATGAGGATTAGGATTGTGCCTGATCGCCCACGGTAGCATGTTCCAGAGAACTGGTGCCGCATGTGAAAAATCTTGGAGATGGGCATGGGAGTTATGAATGACTGAGGCATATAGTCTAAGATCATCAGCAGAGCGGAGAGACCGGGCAGAGTGGTAGAGAGAGATGAGGAAGGAGATGTAGAGGGGTGCAGCACTGTGGAGAGCTTTATGGGTGAGAGTGATTAGTTTATGTTGTATCCTGTACTGAACGGGCAACCAGTGCGGTGACTGACACAGGGTAGAGGCATCAGTATAGCAGCTGGGAAGAAAGATAGGCCTGGTTTCTGCATTCAGGACAGATTGTAGAGGGGAGAATTTACAAAAAGGGAGACCGATAAGCAGGGAGTTACAGTAGTCAAGACGAGAAAGAATAAGGGCACAGTCATAGCCTTTAAGGCTTATCATTCGCCAAGTAAGTATGTAGGTGTATTTTTATCTGACAGTTACGTGTGCTTATTTACTTGATATCTAGTATAAGTTACTGCTGCCATCTTGCATTGTTCCGTGTCCTTTAACACCATGAAAGAAAATAACTTTTGAGCGGAGTAATATTGGACAAGTAAGGTCCAAGCTGATGATCTGGGGTCAATTGATTGTTGCAATCTATATAGTGCTTGATGTTGTTGACTACTCTTAGCATCGATGTTAGGTTAAAACTTATTATGATCATCTCTTGCCTGTTCACTTGTTTGTAGTATATGTATCCCTTCGAGTAGGGCTTATAAGAAGCATACAATCCTAGAAAGCATCCAAAAGAACCCAGTAAAAATCTGTCAGCCTAAACTGAAGGCAAATGCACAGGGTGCATGCTTTCATTTCTCATTACCATTGTGTGCAATGATGTCACACCTGAATCGATAGAGCAATCCATTTGTATAAAGATAAGGGAAGAGAAGCTACGATGATCTTGTAGCTTGCAGTAAACAAAGGAATCCAAAGGATGCTACCGGGATTGTCTTATTTGTGAGGTGTACAGGTAGCATGAAGTCTCTTTCCATAGCTGTAGGCCCTAGGGCAATCGCCCTTCCCCCTCTCACAACAGCCCTGGAAGAATCAAATCTGGGTGCCAGAGAATGTTTCCAGCCTTGCAGGTTGCAAGACAGGAGATCAATCAAGCATTTGCTCTCCTTTTACAGATCTTCTCCTGCCACACACAGGCAGAACAAGGCAGAGAGGAGGGGAGATGCAGTGCAAAGAAATGACATATTTCATCTTGCTGAGCAGGCAGGGAACGCTTGGCAGTTAACCCTTCCTCCAGGCACTGTGGCCAGTAAGACAATGCCAGCTGCCAGTCAATCAGGGAAGGAAAGGGTTATCTGTGAACTCAAGCCTACACTCCAGAATCTGGCTGTGATAGAGAGAATACATAAACCTAATACAATCCGAGCACTAAAGAATATGGAATAATATTTACAGCTTAAAATACGTATGGGGGGGGTTGGAATGAAAATGAGGGGGCCAAAATAGCCTACGACTATTGTACGTCCGAGGAATATTTAAAAAATTTACTTACATGGAAAAATTTTTTTATCCCAAAGATGGGGAAGGGTGGGATAACATTCTTGATGGCAGGTTGGTTCAAGCCCCCGGCCCTAATCTTTTAATTAATTGCCAAGCTTGACAAATTTCAATAGTTCACTGGATGGGACGGTGTTTGTACCCCTTGCTGCTTAACGTGTAGAAAAGGGTGACTTCTTTTTATCTGGAGCAATATTCATGTAACAACGGAATTTGTAAAACAGTGGGGAAAATTTATATAAAAGGAAAACCTGCTCCCCAATGCCTCCTGCAAGTTAGAAAACTTTAACATAGGAATTTTGCTTTTGTGGGGCCCCAAGATGCCCATTTCTGTTATTTAGTGACATTCATTTTTCATGGTTGATCTCTGAAACACTCTGTGCTGCAGTGGGTGAATATTGCAATAAGATAACCACTTACAGTTCATGAACTACCCTGGCATAACATCTAATATATGAGAGATAACATTTTACTACAAATGCTATTCTAAGCTGCTCTGTGTATTCTATCTCTACAGTAAACTATTGTGCAGTGGCTGCCTCCATTTTGGTTTTCTTGCCTCCCCCACCTTGACAGGGCTTTTTAATCAGTGCGTGAACTTGAAAAGTGGTTCCTTATTCCCTGGATTGGGGGGGGTTGAATAGGACCAAAAAGAGAGGTATCTTTTGTGTAGGACCCCTGCTTGAGGTTCCGTTAAAGTTCGGAGGTGGCTTAAGCAGTTTTGTTAAAAGTGTGAATGGAAAAACCTCAAAAAAAACTTTTTTGTTTTTTTTGATAGCAGAAATGTTTTTTAAATTTTCCTATGCCCCCTTTTGATGTCTCTAGTTTATAGTGTGCCACTGTTATTGGAATATGTTACCTCCTTATTAAGTGACATTAATTTTTCATGGTTGATCTCTGAAACACTCTGTGCTGCAGTGGGTGAATATTGCAATAAGATAACCACTTACAGTTCATGAACTACCCTAGAATAACATCTAATATATGGGAGATAACATTTTACTACAAATGCTATTCTATGCTGCTCTGTGTATTACATCTCTACAGTAAACTACTGTGTCTGTAAGTCTAACTACAGGCAGACTACAAAAGACCGCTTTGCTGGGAAAATTTCCCTGTTTTATTTGTGATCTATAACACTTCGACCCCCTGTTCCACTTGAAATTAATTTGATTTAAGTTTTTTTGTGATTTCCATTAAAGATGTCATTTTACTTTGTCCATTAAGTCCTGTTTTAGTTCCCTGTGGAATAACAATTCTGGAGCATCTTCTCTTATATCTCTGTGTTGTGCTGTTCCTCTAGTATACCTTCTAGAAATGTATTACTGAATTAGTCAGCTGGGTGTTACTAATTTGGGGTGTGTTCATGCACAGTCTGACATTATCCAATCAGTGCTGAAAGAGTCAGCATGTGCAAGAACACACCCCTTTGAAACCTGGAATGGTAACCCCCTTGATGATTCAGAAATTTTTTTTCAGAAGGAAGAAAAGGGAACAGAAAACAAAAAGATAAAAAAAAAGAGCTTCACAAAATTTTAATAAAGGAACTGAAGTATTTACTAAAACAGACATGTCAGGAGATGTCTCGGGTCTTCTTTAACATGACATGTGCTAGCATAGCACTGCTATCCTCGTATAGTTTAAAAATAGCTTTTAAGAGTAGGGGAAAAATGAAAGTGCATTACATCCCGGCCCCTTTTTTGGGCACCCTGCTGTAACGGGTTGGGCCCCCCCTTTTTCCTTCAGAACGCCTCAATTTTGTGGGATTTGATTCCCCAAGGTGTTGCAACAATGTCAATTGGTACCCAAGGGCCCAAAGAGTGCCAAAAAAAAAAAATTCCCAACCAAGGGCACCCCCCACCACCGCCTGAACCGTTGATACAAGGGGAGGGGTGGATCCCTGCTTTATGTTGTTGGCCAAATTTGCCCCACCATCCGAATGCGCAGCGAAAACAGGGTCATCAGACCAGGCAAAAATTTTTCCAATCTTTATGTCCAATTTCGATGAGCTTTGGGAAATTGGAGCCTCAGTTTTGTTCTTAGCTGAAAGGAGTGGCACCCGGTGTGGTCTTTGTGCTGTAGCCCCATCTGCCCCAAAGTTGGCGTTTTCTGTGCGTTGAGATGTTTTGCCTTCCTTGGTTGTAACGGGTGGCTTTTTTTAGTCCTTTGCCCCTTTTTATCAGTTCGAACCAGTCTGCCCATTCTCCTTTGACCCCTGGCATCCAAGGGATTGCCGCCCACAGGACTGCCGCTCACTGGTTTTTTTTTCTTTTTCGGGGCCCTTCTCTGTAAACCCTAGAGTGGTTGTGGTGAAAATCCCCGGGATCAGCAGTTTTTGAAATACTCGCAGCCTTCTGGCACCAAAAACCATGCCCCGTTTAAAGGATCAAAAACACCTTTTTTTTCCCCCTTTTGTGCTCGGTTTGATGCAGGAGTTGTCTTGACCTGTTACATGCCTAAATGCACTGAGTTTTCCGCCCTGTGATTTGGTGTTTGAAATTAAGTGTTAACGAGCAGTTGGAAGGGTACCTAATAAAGTGGCCCGGGGGTGTTATTTTGGAGAAGTAAAACTAAATTTATTTAGGTAGATTCACCAAACTTATTTTCTCCCTCGAGTGTTTTTTTTTTTTTTTATGTTAAATGTTGATTTGGGATTGCACATTCTGATAAAATCAATGGGAGATCTTACAGATGATTTTGGGGCTGCTTTTTGGGCCAAACCCCATAGTACTGATTGAAGATATACACAGTTGACTTTGGCCCCGGGCCCCCGGCGGCAAAACCATTGGGTGGAAAAACCCCTGCGTGGGGATGTGCACGGGTTTTCCTGGCACCCTTGTGCTAATTTTCGCCCGGTTTTTTAGGCGGTCTGAAAAACCGCCAAAAAAGGCTGAAAAAACGGCGAAAAAACCCCTGCCGGTGGGGGGGCATGCCCCCAATTAACTGTCTGTAATATTATGGGCCATTGGGAGAGGTGTAACTTGTAGTACTTTGCCCCAGTGCAAAATCATTACCAGTAGCACCCAACTGTTATTTGCTAGTATACCACCAAAAAAGAAAAGGTTCACTACCACCTACCTCTCCTGCACTCCCTGCAAGTTGACTGAAAGAAATAGGGCATTAACCCTTAGGCCCGGTTCACGCGGCTTATTCAAGCCGTAATTGCGGGACGGATCCCGCCCGCAATACGGCTTGAATAAGGGGCGGGGGCGCTGCCCGTCGGCCCCATGGACTTTCATTATCCACGGCGCGTATTCCGCTGGGATAATGTGCATTATGGCTACAATCCGTCCCTGAAATAAGCCATGTGAACGGCCCTTTATATAGACTACTGCTAATTAAAAACACCTGGTTCAAATGGGGAGGCGTGCTCGTCCACGTAAAAAAGTTATGACATTGAACATACACCTGGAAGGGAGAGAAGTTTGGACTGCACATCCTCACATTATGCATTGATCTAATGCTTTTTTATTAGCAGCAGTCTGTATAAGGGTATGTTCACACGGGCAAATTTCAGCGCACATTTCGTGTTGTATTTACGCTCTAATACGGGCAAGATGCGCACCAAAATTACGGTAATCCATAGTTCTCATAGAGAACTATGGAATATGCCTCCTCTCCCAAGCTTGTACCATACGAACGTATTGTACACGCCGGGAGCTAAGGCATATGTCAAGTACTGGCCTCGAATACGCGCCGCAAGTAATGCATGTCTATAGGGCCCCCATATGCTGCCCCCTCCCCGCGCCGCAGAAGTACGCACGTATTAGTGCGACTCCCAAATCACCCGGCGTAATTGCGGCCGTACTGTATGCACTGCAATTATGCCATGTGAACATAGCCTAAGGGTTAATGCCCTGTTCTTTTCAGTCTACTTGCAGGGAGCCCAGGAGAGGTAAACTGTAATAAACCTTTTCTTTTTTTTGGTGGTGGTGCTGTGTGGCGACCATTGCTGCTGAGATGCTATGCTTGTGTGGTGGTACAGTCCAGAGCTAGGTCTGGCAGCAGTGGTGCTCTTGGATCACTGGGTTGTGCCCCTCTCTGGTATGGCTGTTACTGCGGCGGCTGCCATGCAGTACTACATCCATTGATTTAGGGACCCACTTAAAAGAGGTTGCCGTGAAGTGGCAAGTGGGTCATTTTTGTAAATTTTTGCGGAAAAGCAATAGATCAACAAATAATGTGAGAATGTGCGCTCCAAATTTCTCTCCCTTCCAGGTATATCTATATGTTGGGCTGCACATGCATATAAACACTTGGAATAAATGTGCATTCTTTGCATGGCTTTGAAATAAACATAATAGAATATAACTCTACCGATAAAACCCAATGTACACACGTTACAACGCTTGTGCCAGTAGCCAGCTTTGTCAATGAGCTTTTCCTGAGCTTCATCCTGTCACATTTGTTTTTGGAAATATATTCCCTCACCCCCCTCTCTCATTTCATTGGAGCTGTGATGATTGTCCATTCATCATATCCTCTGACAGGCAGTTAATGTTATTAGGAGAAGACAGGACAAGCACCATAATGTCGACCAAGGAAACCGTTCCCAGTACACAGCCTGGAAAATTACTCCTCCAATTGAACTTATTTGCTACAAGTTCATAACACTGCTGATCACAATAGACACCTTGGCGTATTGGACCTTGTATTATTCTTTTTTCCTTCACTTCATGAAGAGCCTTGAGATAATGTATTAAATACCATTGTCATCTAACAGATTTCAGGGCACCGGGTGACTAATGCACAGATTCCACAACGCACTGCAAGCCAACAGGGCAAGACGTTACCCACCTAGATGTAACAAGTCTCCAACAATCAGCCCTCAGCTAACATTTTAAGCACCAGGATGACTATTATTTTCCTGATCTCACAGTAAATTGTCTTGTAGAATAATAAAGTTAAAACTGTTTATTCAATAGTTTGCAATGAATCAAATCTGGAAGCAAAATATGTATTCTATCTTTATAGCGTCCATAGCTAGAGGTGTTCATTTCTGTGACGATAAGTGTGCCTTTTATCACAAGGATCACTTTCATACAGATCGGTCTACTTTATGTATGTGGCAGGTACAAAGAGTCACATTATTATGACCACTTTCTACTTTTGATGTCGGCAGCGTGTAGCTGATGAAGGAAGTCTTGGGTGTTGAGCTGGCTTGTTGGGTATATAAGGTGTACGATAGGCTGTCTCCACACATACCCTTCATTGCTGTCCTGGTTAAAACGAGTGATTCATTAGAGTTGCAAAAAGGGACAATAATTTGTTTTCGGGCTAAGGGTGGCAGTATTTCTGAAACTGAGCAGTTTATGAACTGTTCTCGTGTTGCTTAGTGAAAGTGTATCGTGAGTGGAGACATGGCACCATTGTGAATAAGGGATGTGGAAACTGCAAAAAACCATGTGCTACTATTTTCTCTTCCTGCTGGATCCACTTCTAGCTTTGGCTCAAAAAGTGGCACTTAAAACGGCAGTGGTGTTGTTCCAAAGAATGCTGCATGTGAACCTACCCTTAAAGGGGTTGTCTCACTACATTTATTCATCCTGAGTCCTGCTTTCTCAGTTTCATTTTTGAATTCAAAGGGGTGTTTACTGGCTAATACTAGGACACCAGGTCTGTAGCTATAGCAACTAGCGCTGGCAGCCTATCAGGTGAGATCAAACAGGTCTGTAGCTATAGCGACCTGAGGTGCTGATGCAGCCCATACAAGAGGGGATATCTAAGAATAGATAGGACCCGGGCAATGGACACATACTGCAAAGTGACTTGTTTTTGCAAGGTCTTTAGCATAAAAAGAAATCATTGTAGTGAGACAACCCCTTTAATGTTAAAGCTGTTTCACAGAGCCTAACCTTCAGCTCCAGGCTTCCACCTCCTGGTCAGGCTGTGGACAGCTCTAGAGCAGTGATTGGCATATCAGCTCTGCTATTCTAAGCTGAGCCTGTTAGAGGGACATTACTTATAGAAGGGTTTAAATAGCAGGGCACAAGGTTACAGAGCTCTAAAGGGTTAAAGCTTTTCAGTAAGTAACAAGTTTTCATCTTTCAGATAAGAAACACAGCTGACCTCAACATCCCGGTCACTGCTAGAACCTGTTAGGGCAGAGAGGGGTGGTCAGTAATCAAGAGAAGCTTGTGTACAAAAGCAGGAGATAAGATCTACTTTAGCTTTGAAGAGCTAAGCAATGTATTTGGTAATAGTCTTTATGTACCTTTGCCTACAAGTATAAAGCTTGTCGCTGCAACGGTAATAACCTCTCACCTGGATCCAATGCCACTGAGGCTTTGGTGTCTCCAACCAGTACCCTACTAATGGCTTCCTGTTTATGGCTCATGTAACCATCTGAACCGAGGTCACCTTGGCATTGGTGGATGAACCCTCCCAGTTTTAACCCCTTAACGATCTTGGGCGTATGAGTACGTCCCATGGCCGCTAAGGGGCTTTGCAGGGGGATCGCGCCGCGACCCCCCCACACAGCCGCCGGGTGTTAGCGGCTAATCGCAGCTAACACCCGGCAGTAACAGCGCCGGCGGGTGGCTCCGCCCCCTGGCGCTGTTTAACCCATCAGAACCGCGGCAAAGATGGCCACGGCGTCTGAATTAACGCCGATCGGTGCCGGGCACCGATCGGTACGGTCATCGGCATCGGCGCATGGTGGTGGGGAGCCTTGTGAAGGCTCCCGTCACTTACCCTGGCCGGTTTGCCCCACTTCCGTCCGCCATCTTTGTACACCCTAATGCATTGCCTATTGCAATGCATTAGGTTGTATTAACAATCGCGCCCCCTGGGTGGTCAACCCACCATAGGTGGCCTTAATGTTACAGTAAAAAAAAAAAAAAATAAAAAGTTTTTAAAAGTACAAAAAAAAGTTTTAAAAGTTCAAATCACTGCCCTTTCCCATTTTACAAATAAATCATTAAAATAATAAAAAAGTTACACATATTTGGTATCGCCGCATCCGAAAAAAGTCCCGATCTATAAAATATAACATCATTTATCCCGTACGCTGAACACCGTAGAAGAAAAAAAATTCCAAACGCCAAAATTGCGTTTTTTGGTTTTTTTACGTCACTAAAAAAATGGAATAAAAATGATCAAAAAAAGTCGCATGCTTTTCCCAAACTGCTAGCGATAAAAGTACACTTCAGCCTGCAAAAAATGCCCCCTCACTGATGTCCCCTAGGTGTTTTTACAAAAAAGTTATTGGGCGCACAAAATGGCGCCTTGGCGCAAATTTCAAAAATAGAAAATGTTTGGAATTTTTTTTACGGTACCAAAAAAATAACGGAAACCCTACATGTTTGGTATTGCCGGATGGGGTAACAACCTGTAGAATAAGATAACACATTTGTTTACCGCAGATTGAACGCGTAAAAACAAACCAGCAAACAAAGGAGAAAATACATTTTTTTTCACAATTTGTCCCACTTGGAATTTTTTTGCGGTTTCCAAATATATTCTATAGTATAATGAATAACACCATTAGAAAAGTACATCTTGTTCCGCAAATAAAGCCCTTTATGTGTCTATGTAGGTGAAAAATAAAAAAAGTTATGGCTTTCAGAAGGGAAGGAGGGAAAAACGAAGTGTCACCCCAAAAAAAAGCCCTTTGGTCCTTAAGGGGTTTAAAGGGGTTGTCTCACTACAACAATAGCTTTCAAATTGTAGGGACACAAAATAAAAGACATTTTCAAAAATATTGCTTTGTTCCTCTGTTTTTTCCCCGAGGGGATACAATGTGAATTTATTGACCTCCCTGGCTATTTCTGTTCCCTCAGTACCAACCTGTAAACAATTCTCCCCTGCTGTTTGTTCAATTTAGATTAAAAGTGAGTGACATCATCACACAGGTCCAGGCAGTGTCCTGTGCTGCTGGCAGTGAAAAGTTTGATTTAATGTAAATAAACAGCACTGTAATTAGGGCTTTTGTTTTGGGGATCAGATTTAAAGCCTTCTGAGAGCAGTTTGAAAAGCTTCTCAGCTAATCTGATTATTAGCAACTGAAAGCATGGAGCCCCAGAGCTGTATGCAAATTAGTCAGTCTGAACCAGGAAGTGACAGGTATTTCATTCATGCATTCTGTGAAACTCTGTAGGGAGACAAACTTCCTTTAATCTAAAATGTGAGCTAAGAACCTAAAATTTTCATGTATCCAAAAAACAGCAGAAATGCATTTTGAAATAGTTCCTATATTTATCGTTTGACTGCCTCTAAGCATTTGTATACGCTGATGATTTTTTTATTTTGTGATGTTTTTTGTGTTAATATGAGCCAATCACTGGCACATGACCCCTGAGGCCAACACGTAACTAGGGGGACTCTGGAGCTTTGGTGGTGGCAGGAAAAATAAATAATGGTTACAGTTTAATTATAGCTCAGTGGAGACAGGAGTGTAGTTTTTACAAGAACTAAAACACATGTACACAGCTCTCACTATTCCCCTTCAATTTTTATACATAAACAGAATTAAGATGGAGTGCATTTTAGGACATTGCTCTTCATGTGCTTTCTAGCCTATGGAAAACTATTACAGTATAGTAAAGGGAACTTTAATTTTTTTTTTAAGAAGGGCTATCCCCATTTAGCATGAAGATAAGACTCCTGTCGTCACAGGCGTGTTTGGGAAAACCTAGGACTATTCAACATCTTGCCTTCAATAATAGCTGTTTTTTAGGGGCTCTGCGAGTATTTATATTAAAGGGGTTGTCTCATCTCATAATTTCATAGGATGCATGAATGAAATAATGCTGCTTTGCTCTGTCACTTCCTGGTCAAGCTGTCTGTAATTAGCATATGAGCTCTGTGTATTCAGACTTCTCCGGTTTATTATGTTTATTAGTCTATTTTGCTAAATTACCCTTTTACCAGGACAGGAGAAGCTGCTGAGCTAAAGTAAACAGTAGAAATTACTGTCTTTTGTCTGAAAGATCAGATAACACACAAGCTCTCACTGCCACAGTTCTGTGCTGGCCTTGACCTGTGTGATGACATTCCCCTTCCTGCTATCAGATAGAACAAACAGCAGGGGAAAAGAAGTACACAGGTCGGTCACTTGGGAAACCAGACAGAGCTCAGAAGGTGATAACATCACTTGTAGCTCCTTAACAAAAAAAAAAAAAAAATGAACAAAGCAATATATTTGGAAAACGTCTTCATTTAGTGTTCCCTACATGTTGAAAGCTAACCTTTGTAGTGAGACAACGCCTTTAAGGGTTCTGCTTCATACTGCAAAACTATACCCACATGCAGTAGACAGTGAAAACACAGATTTACCCGGAAAACTTCTGTGATCATTGGCCACATGCAGTAGTTGCAGTTTGGGTCCTTACATTACGGTTAATAAATAAAAATAAAACAAAAAAATACAACTGGCTTCATTTTTTAAAACAGTCTGTCTGTCTGTCGAACTGGTCCTGTTGCCGATAACACCCAATCACAGCACAGCTTTCATGTTTACAGAGCATGTATATCTAGTTCTGCTTAAGCTGCTCTATGTCGGTTGTCAGGGTTGTTTATTCCCGTGTCCACTTTGGGTTCATACTGTTCATATTAGGGACAGTTGTAGCTTAGGGACATTTATAGGGTCAGAATAGAGTCAGGGGGTCTCTTGTCAGGGACAGCAGAAGAGCTAGGTCTAGAAGATTCAGAGAGATTTAGACAGGGTCAGTAATGTTTGCCATAGCCAAACTTCCAGTTTCAACCATTTATAGTGTCACCCTCACAAAATGAAAGCTGAACCCTGGTGTGCTGCTGTAAGTTTTATTCTAATCAGGTTTGAGAAATAAAGCCCATGGACAATGTTTTGTTTTCCATTAGTTTGTTTGAATCTTTAGATGTGGAAATTAGTTGGTGCTGGTACTCAAGTAAAATTGCCTTGACAGGGATGAAATTCTGAAGAATGCAGACAGATGCCAATTTTCCTCACTTATGGAGAAACATGTCACCTGTGGCCTTGCATCCTCAACGTCGTCTGACAGACAGACTCTGAGGACAGATGCTCACCACTCAAATGTAATTACATTTATCGGCAGGCTGGGAGCAATAACTACAAAGCATGCAGAAATGGGAAATGGAAAAACACTGAAGATGCTCATTTTTGTTTCTAAGAAAAAAATGAATAAAAAAACCCAAAAACAATAGTAAAACTCTGGACCCACTGAAGGATTCATTACAACATGAAAATTATGTATACACATGTAAAATAGCTTCTCTTCTAGGTCCCTTTCATTCTATCCTGTATTACAGCACTCTCAGGCTCGCAAGGCACAATCATATCACATTGGCATACACTATGCAGCTACAAGAGCAGGTTAAATAATTTTATTGCTAAATGATCTGTGCTAAAATTTTGTTCCCAAGAGATGCTGCAGGGAATAGGAAGGGATTATTTCATTATACTCTTCTATAGAGCTGGCATTATGGATTGGCTAAATCGAGTAATCCTCATGGCTCGTCATAGCCCTATTCCAGTTATCTTATGTATAGAAACCACCAGTACCTATGATGGACCCCCCTTCCTCAGCACATGTTCTTTTATTTAATCTCTACTGACATCAAACTTGTCATGGCACGTGAGAAAATAGCATTGTACATACCCTTACATGTGGAGAAAAAAGTGTATAATGCATTTGTTAATAAGGCCTGGTTCATATCTGCGTAAGAGATCCCGTTTGGAACCTCCATTGCAGAGGTGCAAACGCATCCGATTTACAATGCACCTGATTGGCTAAAATGGGGTCCATTGCGTTTCCACAGTGGTGCTAGTTGGTTCTCTGGGAAAAAAAATAGCGCTACTTTTTCCTTCTTTACTGACCCAACTTATGGCAGAGGTTCTGAATGGAACCTCTAACACAAGTGTGAAGAGTATCTATACAAATAATAGGCACTTTGGTTATGTCCAGATGGGTAATAGAGAACACATTTTGTGCTACATCATAATCTTATCAATGAACATAATTGTTACTAATGGTAGGAATTCTCCTGCTATTTCCTCCTCTTCTTCATATTAAATCTCTACTAAGGTGATTGCTATGCAACCACTTCAAACAACTTTCAGGGCAGATCAGCAACAAGTCACCCAACAAGAGCTCATTAGTGAACAAGTTAATGCTAGCCACTATAAAGCTCCTTCAGGTTAGCAGCCAAAGCGCAGAGTATATTGCATGCCCTGTAAGAGGGTGACCAGGAGTCTGCTTGTATTCTGTTCCAATGATCTAATATATTCTGTTTATCTAGTTTTGTTCTGTTTTGTCCAGTTCTAGTGAATGTTTACTTAGCTTATCTGATTATTTAGGTGTCTTGGTTTTCCATGTATATCTAGTTCTGCTTAAGCTGCTCTATGTCAGTTGTCAGGGGTGTTTATTCCCGTGTCTACTTTGGGTTCATATTGTTCATATTAGGGACAGTTGTAGCTTAGGGACATTTATATGGAATATCTCAGGGTCAGAATAGAGTCAGGGGGTCTCTTGTCAGGGACAGCAGAAGAGCTAGGTCTAGAAGATTCAGAGAGATTAAGGGCATGTCCCCACGGCACGAGTTTTCGGCCGGTTTTTCAGCCGGTTTGCAGTTTTTCAGACCGCCTGAAAAACCGTCTGAAAATGAGCACAATTGTGCTCTATGGAAAACCCGTGCAGCAGTCCCCACTGCACGGGTTTTCGCCGACGGTTTTGCCGCCGGCGGACGGCGGCAAAACATGAACATGTTCATTCTTCCGTCCGGTTTCCGGACGGATATAAAACAATTCAATGGGAGGGGGGAGGGCTGTTCTCCGTCATCGTGGAGAAAAGCTGTCCCCCCCGCGGCCGTGGGGACGGCCGCAAAACCGGACAAATACCGGCCGGCAAACCGGACGGTATTTGTCCACTGCCGTGGGGGTGCGCCCTTACTCAGGGTCAGTAATGTTTGCCATAGCCCCGCTTCCAGATTCAACCATTTATAGTGTCGCCCTCACCCTTGTCCCTGCCTGATGTTCTGCAGCTCCAACATTTAATAGTAAGGGTATGTTCACACGGCTTTTTGTGGGGCGCATTTCGTCACGTATTTCGCGGCGTACTGCGCTATAATATGAGCGAAATGCGGTCCATAATTACGGTAATCCATAGTTCTCATAACGAACGTATTGTACGCGCGGGGAGATAAGTGACATGTCATACATGTCAATGGGGCCGGAATGTCTATGGGAGTAATGCATGTCGCGCCAATCAGCGTGACTCTCGAACACCCAACGTAATTGCGGGCCGTACTGTACGCCCCGCAATTAAGCCGTGTGAACATACCCTAAGTCCCACTGTTTTTTATATTTGATACATTTTGTATGATGCTCGTATACGACTTCCAGACTGGCAATCATTCGGTAGAATATTCAGTCTATTATCCTGTGCCAACTAGCCCGGTCACAATAATAGACTTATTTTTGGTAAACAAGGGATAAGGTAAAAAGAGAAAGTAGGCAGCCTTAATAAAGTTTCTTGAGAATTGATAGAGGGCCTGTGTTATCCTCTTTTCACTTGTATGGATAAATAGTTTCACTAGATTCATCGACGCATCTTATTTTCAGGTTTATAGAATACAGTTGGAGAATCAATTTGCCTTTTAACTTCTTAAAAAAGTCAAAAGTGGATCTGAAACCCAGCAAATAATTCACCAAAACATTTTAATGGCCAGGAAACAGCAATCCTATTCATGAAACAACAAAACCTGAATCTCTATTCATTAGCTCTTCCAGAATAAAATGTAAATATAAAGTGAATCTATGCAGCAGTTTGCCCTTCCATGACATTCAAGGACACCGCCTCAGACATGACTTCAAAGTCTCAGGCAACCTATAAATTATGTTCTACAGTAAAAGAAAAAAAAAAATAGAACATAAAGGAAACATATAACCCTCTGTTCAACTTGCCTTAAAATATGCAAAGCAAAATTTCTCCTGTGCTACAAAGGAAACATATAAAGAGAACAATCACGAACTTAAACATATAATAAAGTCATAGTTATTCTGCCACCATATGCATTGTAATCTATTGAATGCGTTCTCTATGTGGAACCCCGTGTCTAAGGTAAATCAATACTTTGCAACACTGGGAAGTTTTAACACATTTTTCTCGTGCCGTGATTGCATTTGTATGGTGGTTATGTCTACAATGGCATAATAAAGAGAATAGACATTGACAGGGCACAACTGAATAGGATGTCATGACAAGTGGTGAATAGAGCAATATAATATTTCTTTCCTTTTCTCCTCCTTGATTCTTTTTTCTTTAACAAGCAGTGTGGGCTTTGCAGATAAAATGGAGCATTCTATCTGTGCTCTCCAAGTCGCACTTATCAAAAGAAAGGAGGAACAATGCTCCATTTGATATTTAGTGCTCGGTGCCAATGATAGCACGCCAAATTTCTCACAAGCTGTCCATTAGCGTGATGAAGATACTAATAATAGTTGCATATGTTTTTAATCTTTCTAGAGTCTCTTTTTTTTTTTCTTGTTCTGCACTGGCATCAATGAATGGCTCCTAAATACGCCTCTGAACAAGGAGACCTAATTACCTTGTGCAATGGCACACACATATATGAACAGATCGGTTTGTCTGACACAAAAAAATAACATTTACTAACAAAGCAGCAGGATAAGCGATCAGCACCCTTACAGCTAAAGAATGCCATGTTCTATGCTTACCAGGGCAAAAAATGTGCCAGGGATCACCCGCCATCATTCCAGTCAAAGACTGTGCTGTATGTTTTTTTTAGGAAAAACTATGTTCAAGGAACTGTTTGACAGAGAATGTCATTTCTTGTGAAAGTTTAGAATAAAAATGGAGCCAAACATCTTACAAATTTTAATGATTGTTATCTTGTCAAATACCTTTTTCCAAAAACCATAGCAAACGATGATAGATAAAAATAAAAGTAAAAAATAAAGTGAAAGAATGAAAAAGGATAATTGCACAATGCAGCAAAACTCTGACCCTGGAACAGCATTAAAAGAATGCATCACCAATGTTTATTTTTTACTAATTAGCATCAGATGCCGATGCATATTCCTTTTTTACTCAGCTGTTTTTATTTTCTGATTGCATATTTTTTAAAATTCAGTTTTCTGTATGGGAGTTTTATCAGGTTGCATTTATATGCTTTACTGCAGCTACATGAACCATAGGAGCCTGTGAACAGGAGCTGACTCACTGAATTCTATGAAAGAGTGTTCTAGGCATGCTCTGTGATCTTTACATTGAGGGAGAGGACCTGATCTATCTCTTGTGAATAATGGAGTCTGCGATATCAATATAGAGGTATTACCTGTCTTTGTAATCTTGCCTGTAATGTTAATGAGTAGACTGCTGAAAAGTGTTCTCTACAGAACAGAAAGCGTCAAACTATTTTTAGGCTTAGGGTATGTTCACACGATGTACTGCGTACTTTTGGGAGCTCGCCGGTCCCATTGACATTCATTATTAATTGACATGTCACTTATCTCCCCGTGCGTACAATACGGGGAGAGGAGGCGATTATCGTAATTTTGGCGCGCATCTTGCCCATATTAGAGCGCAAATACGCAGCAAAATGCGTGCCAAAATTAGCCTTAGAGACCAGAATCACTCAAATTTCGGGATTATATTTGAAAATCTAGATAGCGACATGAAAATTGAAAACAAAAATTACAAAAAAATCTTAAGAGAAAACAGATTTAAACAGAGCAGGTCATTTTCTGATGACATGGCCTACAAGATAAAACATGAAAGCATTACAATTCATCTTTTGCATGACTGTATCACTTTACCAGCAGGAGGAATCCAAGTCATAGAACAGAATTTTTTTTCTTCTGGGTTCTTATCAGTGAAATCATGGTGATGAGGCTTGGACATCACTATTGGTACCTATACCAAATAAAGGTTATATAGAATACTGCCATAATGCCTGCAGAGCAAGTCACAATGTCCTCAGTCAACACAATACAACCATCATGACCCTTTAACACAGTGTCGGACTGGGGGGCCTGGGGCCCACAGGGGAGTTGATCTTGGGGGCCCACCCTACTGTACGTAAAAATATTACCGGGCTCTTGGACATGAATGCGCCCATTTTACCACATAATACAGTGTGAAAAACAGAACTGTATTGTGTAGTACAATAGCAAGAGAGTCACATATATGTCTGTCTCACATGTCTGTCAGTCTAACACATCATAGACACAGGGCTAAGTAGCTCCATCCATATCCCCCTCCACCCACATACAATATCCCCTCACCCATACACATCCCCCACCACTACAATTCCCCCTCCACCCACATACAATATCCCTCCCACCCGCATACAATATCCCCTCCACCCACATACAATATCCCCCTCCACGTTTCCCTTGGTCACGCACCTCACCACCTTCTAAAATAAACACCAGCAAGAAAGTAGAAGTGTAACTCCTATCACAGGGTCAGGTGTTCCCTCACTCTTACAATCAGGGACACATGTACACTGCCACTATACTAACGCCGATATAACCTACAACACCGCCATATAGAGACCACATAGAGATCAGACACCAGCTCAGGTATAACCTACAACACCAACATATAGAGACCACAGACACCAGCTCAGGTATAACCTACAACACCACGATATAGAACCACATGACAACAGCTCAGTATAACCTACACACACGCCATATAGAGACCACATAGAGGTAACACCAGCTCGGGTGAAAACCTCACACCAATTAGACCCATAGAAAAAAGGGAGGACACCAGCTCAGGTATAACCTACAACACCGCCATATAGAGACCACATAGAGGTCAGACACCAGCTCAGGTATAACCTACAACACCGCCATATAGAGACCACATAGAGGTCAGACACCAGCTCAGGTATAACCTACAACACCGCCATATAGAGACCACATAGAGGTCAGACACCAGCTCAGGTATAACCTACAACACCACCATATAGAGACCACATAGAGGTCAGACACCAGATCAGGTCACATCACATTACAGTGAATACAGCACTGATCCAATATAGAAGTAACATAACCCCTTACATCCAGGGACTCACCGGAGACGTCCTATCTGAGGAGTCGTTCTCTTCTCTCATGAGTCATTCTTTTCTCTTTTCTTCTGCATCCGTTCCACACCGCCATTATGACTTGTCCCGGCCACAACTCATCCCTGCAGAAATTACACACAAATATCTTAGAATCCTCAATTTTCCAGCATCTCTTTACCCATTCCCACCTCTGTACAAACTGCCCAGGGGTGGGAGAGCGGGTACAAGCCATAACTTAGAGGCCTGGTATCCTAAGGGGAGGGTGGGGAAAGGACTAACCCCCTGGAGATAATGCAGGAGTATACAGGCAGTTAGGGGTCTCTTTTAGGGAGTATACAGGCAGTTAGGGGTCTCTTTTAGGTATTATACAGGCAGTTAAGGCCTCCTTTAGCCAGTGTGCAGTAAGTCAGCCTCCCCTTTAACTAGGGTGCAGGAAGTCAAGGCCCCCCTTTAGCTAGTGTGCAGGAAGCCAGGGCCCCCCCTTTAGCTAGTGTGTAGGTAGTCAGGGCCCCCTTGAGCTAGTGTGTAGGTAGTCAGGGCCCCCTTTAGGTAGTCAGGGCTCCCTTAGGTAGTCAGGGCCCCCTTTATGTAGCCAGGGCCCCCTTCAGTAGCCAGGGCCCCCCATTATGTAGTCAGGGCCCCCATTATGTAGTCAGGTGCCCCCTTTATGTAGTCGGGCCCCCATTTAGTAGCCAGGGCCCCCCATAGTAGGCAGGGCCCCCCATAGTAGAAAGGGCCCCCCATAGTAGAAAGGGGCCCCCCATAGTAGCCAGGGGCCCCCAATAGTAGCCAGGGCCCCCAATAGTAGCCAGGGCCCCCAATAGTAGCCAGGGCCTCCAATAGTAGCCAGGGCCCTTAGTAGTCCAGGGGCCCCCTTAGTAGTCAGGGCCCTTATAGTAGGGCCCCCTTAGTAGCGAGGGCCCCATTAGTAGCCAGGGCCCCCCATAGTAGCCAGGGGCCCCATAGTAGCCAGGGCCCCCATAGTAGCCAGGGCCCCCAATAGTAGCCAGGGCCCCCAATAGTAGCCAGGGCCCCCTTAGTAGCCAGGGCCCCCAATAGTAGCCAGGGCCCCCCATAGTCAGGGGCCCCCTTAGTAGTCAGGGGCCCCCTTAGTAGTCAGGGCCCCCCCTAGTAGTAAGGTGCCCCCCATAGTAGACAGGGCCCCCCCTAGTAGCCAGGGGCCCCCTTAGTACCGGGGCCCCCCTTAGTAGCCAGGGCCCCCTTAGTATTTCAGGGCCCCTTAGTAGCCAGGGCCCCCCTTAGTGCCAGGGCCCCCATTAGTAGTTCAGGGCCCCCCTTAGTAGTCAGGGGCCCCCCCTTAGTAGTCAGGGGCCCCCCTTAGTAGCCAGGCCCCCCCAAATTTAGTAGCCAGGAGCCCCCTTAGTAGCCAGGGCCCCCCTTATTTGTCAGGGCCCCTTAGTAAGCCAGTGCCCCCATTAGTAGCCAGGGCCCCACTTATTAGCCAGGGCCCCCCTTTAGTAGTCAGGGCCCCCTTAGTAGCCAGGGCCCCCATTAGTAGTCAGGGGCCCCCTTAGTAGCCAGGGCCCCCCTTAGTAGTCAGGGGCCCCCTTAGTAGCCAGGGCCCCCATTAGTAGTCAGGGGCCCCCTTAGTAGCCAAGGGGGGGGGGGGGGGGGGGGCCCCCATTAGTAGTCAGGGCCCCCTTAGATAGTAAAAAAAAAAAAACAACAAAACCAGCCACTTACCTGGCTCCGGCCCCCGCTCCTGGCAGGGTCCCGGCCGCATCCGAGCTCCCGCCGGCTCCGTACTGCCGCCCTCCCCATAGGTGGCGGGGTGAAGTGACGTCACCCGCGCCGCCTACGTCAGCATTAGGGGCCGGCGCCCGGGCAGGCTGAAGGCCTAACGCCTTCAGCCTGCCAGGCAGATCAGCGGAGCGCAGCGCTAGTGGAGCTGTGCTCCGCTGACACCGCGCAGCCCCGGGAGCCAAAGACATTAGTCCCCAGCTACCGGGCCGGTCTCTGGGCGCTCGGGACGCGGGTCCCGGGCGTCCAGTGACCGGATGCGCGGCCGGGCCCCGGGGAGCGACGGCACTGCCTCCGGGGCCCGCAACGGCTCGGGGGGGCCCACCGGGGGATTCCCCGGTCCCCCAGTCCGAGCCTGCTTTAACTACTGCAGACCTCCCAACGGTCCCAAATCAAATGGGACAGTCCTAGATTTCTGGGGCTGTTCTGCTTTCCCCGAGAGGTATGCTACATGTCTCATTAAATCCCTGCCCTGTCACTTACTTTTGGAGACCACATGCTGCTTTAGGCCTGAGGCATACAAGAGGTCAAGAGCAGCTGGGGATGTCAGCATCCCAGGGCACAAAAGGGGGCCCATATAAATGTGTGGCAACCTAAACCTGTTTGCTGTAACACTCTAGCAAAGACTAGCTGGCTCTCTTGCAGCCCAGAGAGCTGCACGTGACATAGCTGACAACAGCAGCCTAATAAAGGATCTGGACCAGGTTGCTTGCATAAGATAACCAAACTTTAGGCACCAAGCATCTCCACAAAGCCTAAATTCACACTGATTTAGCCTGCACAGTTTAGTGTATACTGTCCTCTTCCTGTCTATGAGCACACTTTATCACACTTAAGTGGCTATTCCCCATTTTTTAGGACAACCTCTTTCTACCTGTATCAAGCACTCAAAGCTTAGCTCCAATTCTTCATCTAGTGTTTAAGGCTATGTTCACACGGCGTAATTGCGGCGCTTATAGTACGGCTGCAATTACCCCGGGTGCTTTGGGAGTTGCGCTAATACACGCGTAATTCCGAGGCGCGGGTGGGCCGGCAGCCCGCCGGCCCCATTGACTCGCATTACTTGCGGCGCGTATTCGCTGCAAGTCACTGACATGTTACACTCACCGGCCACTTTTTAAAGGGACCACCATGCTAGTAACGGGTTGGACCCCTTTTGCCTTCAGAACTGCCTCCCAAATTTTTCGTGGCATAGATTTCACCAGGTGTTCAACGATGCCAATTGGTACCAAGGGGCCCAAAGAGTGGCAAGAAATATTCCCCACACCATGACACCCCCACCACCAGCCTGAACCATTGATACAAGGCAGGGTGGATCCATGGGTTTCATGTTGTTGACGCCAAATTCTGACCCTACCATCCGAATGTCGCAGCAGAAATCGAGACTCAAACAGACCAGGCAACGTTTTTCCAATCTTCTACTGTCCAATTTCGATGAGCTTGGGCAAATTGGAGGCCTCAGTTTCCTGTTCTTAGCTGAAAGGAGTGGCACCCGGTGTGGTCTTCTGCTGCTATAGCCCATCTGCCTCAAAGTTCGCCGTACATGTGCGTAACAGAGATGCTCTTCTGCCTACCTTGGTTGTAACGGGTGGCTATTTGAGTCACTGTTGCCTTTCTATCAGCTCGAACCAGTCTGCCCATTCTCCTTTGACCTCTGGCATCAACAAGGCATTTCCGCCCACAGGACTGCCGCTCACTGGATGTTTTTTTCTTTTTTCGGACTATTCTCTGTAAACCCTAGAGATGGTTGTGCGTGAAAAATCCCAGGAGATCAGCAGTTTCTGAAATACTCAGACCAGCCCTTCTGGCACCAACAACCATGCCACGTTCAAAGGCACTCAAATCACCTTTCTTCCCCATACTGATGCTCGGTTTGAACTGCAGGAGATTGTCTTGACCATGTCTACATGCCTAAATGCACTGAGTTGCCGCCATGTGATTGGCTGATTAGAAATTAAGTGTTAACGAGCAGTTGGACAGGTGTACCTAATAAAGTGGCCGGTGAGTGTACTTATCTCCCTGCGCGTACAATACAATCATATTGTACGAGCGGGGAGAGGAGGTATAGTCCATAGTTCTCTATGAGAGCTATTGATTACCGTAATTTCGGCTCGCATCACGCTCATATTTGAGCACAAATATGCCGCTAAATACGTGACGACCACAACTTGCAAATCGTACTATTCTGATACATCACCAATTTGTGTGTTCCACTTGAGTATTTTTGATTGCCCTCCGGAACCCCCTGTCCCAGCATTCCAACTGTCACTGCTGAGCCCGCTGGCATTTCCTTCCAAGTCGAAAGGAGGCCGGGTAGCATTTATGCAGTAATTGGCGGAGGTCCTCTATAAATTAAAGATTAATTAACCAGAAAACTACTTTTATTTATAGATTTTTATATCCATATATTTATATAACACACCTATCCACAAAATGAAATTTAGACTCCAAAAATACACAAATAACTGTGTAGAAATAACAGCAATGTGTACCAACACACCACTTACACAGTATAAAAGTAAAAAATATATAATTTTTATTGACTCATTTCGCATTTGGCGAAACATGCGTTGGAGTGTGTTATGGTTTGTTTCCCTTTATGTTCTTTTTGTCCTGTGTATATGAGATATTATTACTTTTGCATGAGATGTTATTACTTTTGTTTATGTGGGCAATTTTAAGCACCTTCTATGGGTCTTTTTTATGCTTAAATGCTCCTTATTAGACACCTTGCAATGTTTCCATAAATGTACTTTCTATATGGGTGCTACTATGTGCAGTACATATTTCACCATCTGTTTTATTAGTAAATATATTTACATAAATTTATATGTATAAAATATAGAAGGAAAAAGTACCGTTCTATTGTCTTGAGAAAATGATAGCTTACTTCCCTCTTTTTTGCTTATTTATCCATTGCTTCACAATATAGTTCCTTAAGCACCTGACTATAGTCAGAATTACAATGCTCCACAGTACTCCTGCTAGAATACTATTGCCAAAGCAATTTGCCAGCTCATGTTAGATATGTGTCTGCAAGAACATTTCTGTCTCTTCAAGCTTATTCTTTCCTGTGAGCAAAGTCCTCTGTCCAAATCAATCCCATCGCCTAGGATGTCAAGACCTAGTAGTCTGCCAGCACTATGCCAATGATCCCTGGCTGACAGCACTGGGAAATGCACCAAACTCTCCTGCTCAAGTGTGATGCACTTGGCCTGCCAAATCTCTGCTAAGCCAATGCACAGGCTCTCATCTCCTTGCCTCAAGATGTTCTTCTGGCACAAAGACAAGACTAACGCTAGTGCACAACTCCTAGGTCGGACAAGACTCTGAACTACGGCATCATTTGCAGTTAACATTTCTTTCCTAATGTGGTGTTAGCAGAGTATTTCATAGAACAGGCAGAAAATGTTTGTAAAACTCAGATTTGTCATTGTCACAGCTGGTGAATAAGCAGTAATTTACAGAGATCTTTGCAACCACATTTATTCCCCACAGTAGATATACAAAAGCCAAGTTATGTTCTGCAGAAAATCTACGCAACATGGAAAACAGTATCCGTTACAAAATGTTTACTGTAATCTCCAGTCCACCAGTGATATATGAAAGCTACCATCGATTCCATCTTACTAAGACATAGAAAGTACAATTGAAGTACAGTAGTCCCTCAACATACAATGTTAATTGGTCCTGAGGCAACCATTGTAATGTTGAAACCATGTTAAAAACTGGTAACTGGTTCCGAGTTCTCCAAAATGTCACCTAACATAATGCAAAATGAAGATGAAAGAAAATGAAGCAAATAATTAAAAGCTATAGCAAGTCCTTTCATCTAACAGTCAGAAAGATCTGCTGGAAATCACTGTTCCGAGAATAGGAGCTTCTATGGGTCAATGTACTTTGTATACAATGTACCAAGCACCTGGTGCCTAAAGGAGCTGCTCATCCTGGCACATGTAAAGAGCAGTACAGGACATGTAGTACCGCACTATGCTGTAAAATGTTCTTGATAATTCAGTGGATTTTCAATCACATGTGTCAAAAATCAACAGTGTCTGTGACATTGTATGTCGAGAGCAATTTCAAGATACAATGTCCCAGAAAAGACCATTGTACAGTGACATTATAGGATCCTGATGCCATTGTAACCTAAGGGAATAATGTACTATTATGTTTTTAAAAATTGCCCATTCAGGATATGGAAGTTAGAATTCAGTATTGCTAAATGCATTTAGAATACCCCACCCCTCTTGCAGATGGTATATAGTATTTGCATTTGCTTTATTGTTTTTTCAGCAACACTTTGGAGTTTGGTTGACTAAGTACCTTAAAGGGATTGTCTCACTACACTGATTCATCTCACCTGTTTTCTTGGTTTCACTTTGAATTCAGGGGCGTGTTTACTGGTTTCTACTAGGCTGTAGTAGAAGCCAGGTCTGTAGCTATAGCAACCAGTGCTGGCAGCCTATCAGGAGAGATGGAGCAGGTCTGTAGCTATAGTGACCTGAGGAGCTGATGCAGCCCGTACAAAAGGGGATATCTAGGAATAGGTAGGACACTGGTAATTGACATATATTACGAAGTGACTTGTTTTTACAAGATCTTTAACATAAAAAGCAATCCTTTTAGCAAGACAACTCCTTTAAGTTATAAGCAGTGTCCTAACCTCCGTCCTATCCTCTATTATAGCCCAGAGGCGCATTCACAATTCCGCTTTCTGCTGATCTTAAAACTACCAGTATTCCCTGGTTATTCTGTATGTACAGATTGTTGTAGCAACCAGCAGAATTGTGAATGCAGCTCTGGGGTATATTACCAGCTATAACTTAGGACCTGTACATCAGGAGTAATGTAATATATTTATAGTTAGATTAAACCAATATATAAAATGCAAAGTATGTTCGAGAAAGGTGGTGACAACTACAACTGCTATGCAACCCACAAGCTTACTAGAAGATACAAAAGTTAAAGTAATACTGCTATCTGTAGCACGTTCACCACTCTCCAGGGTTCCACATTCCCCATCCTTAGAGCTGTCTCTGGATAAATCACTGTATTATATCTAGGTTATATATCTTTATGTTCATGTATGTATGTGTAAGGGAGAACAGCTGCTGCGGTTGTACAAAGAGTCAAATGTGGTTGGTGCTCAGTGCTGTTCAGTCTCCACTGCCTCCCAGCGTTCCATTAATATGGTAATAATATCCTAACAATGCCCGGGCAATGTCTGCTTATTCCAGGCTATACCACTTTGTCTGATCCGCAGCTAAGTCTGCAGGTGACACTTGGAGCTTTATAAGCTGCACCCCACGAAATGAAGGAAGCATCATTCAGCGACATCATTGAAAAGCCCGAATAGCCATGGGACAGCCATACAAGAGAAAAGCAGGTGAATGCTCTGCGCTCGCCACACGTCATTCCTTTCATTTATTACTCACAAGTTATATTTAACATAGTGCAAGCCTTATAAAGCCCTAGCTCAACATCCCATAAAACAATCTAGGAACGCATAATGCATTATGCAAATGAAGGCAATAAATTAATAATCATTTCCTAGTATCACTCTGGTGCATCCTACATGAAATTCAGTGGAATATGGCGTATAGGTGTATGTCCTCTATAACCTATATACCGTATGTGTGCGTATATATAAATATATACTGTATATATGCACATATATACTGGCAAAATTACCCGGCTTTGAAGAGGGTTATTTTACTTATAGGGATTTTCTCACCATGCTGTTTCACAGAGCCTCAAATAGCTTCAGACTCACATTTCCTGGTCAGGCTGTGCATGGTTCTATAGCAGCGATTGGCATATATGCTCTGCTATTTCTAGCTGATTCAATTATGGTATGTCCGCATAGCGTACTTCACGGCATAATTGTGCTGCAATGCGCCGAAAGTACGCGGCGAAAATACGATAAAATCATACCACTCATTAAGTGCTATGATATTACAGCATAAAGGAGGGTGAATGGGGGCTGGGCCGGAGCATCGTGGGAAGCACTTGCTGGCCAGCGCATACTTCCCACAGCAGACGTATAGCGGCGCGCACAGGTATGCGCCACTATGTGCCATGTGAATTCACCCTTGGGCCATGTTCACACGGCTTAAAATGGGCCGTATTTCGGTCCGTAATTACGCGCCGAAGTGCGCAAATTACGGGCTGAAAACGGCCCAGTCATTACGGTAATCCACAGTTCTCATAGAGAACTATGGATTACGTCTCCTCTCCCTGCTTGGCGAATCTGCCGGGCGGGGAGATAATTGACATGTGAATTACCAACGGCATATACGCGGCGCTGGTAATGCAAGTCTATGGGCCGGCGAAGTGCCGGCCCCCTGCTTACTCCCCCGCTCCCACCCCGTCCACACGGCGTAATTACGGGGCGTAATTACGTCCCGCAGTTAAGCCGTGTGAACATAGCCTTACAGTGACATGACTGTTTAATAGCAGTGTACAAGGCTACAGAGCGCTAAGGCTAAGTTCACACAGCATAATTGTGGGGTGTAAGTACACCCTGCAATTACGCCGGGACTTCGGGAGCTCGCGTGTAGTCCCGCAGGGCGGGGGGGGGGGAGGGGGTAGCCCGCCAGCCCCACAGACATGCATTATCATGTCACTTATCTCCCCACGTGTCGTGTTATACGAGTGGGGAGAGGAGGCATAATCCAAGTTCTCTATGAAAACTGTGGATTACCGTAATGACTGGGGTGCATTTCGCTTGTACTTGAGGCGAAATGCATCCCAATTTAACCCGTGTGAACATAGCCTTAAGCTTAAAACTTGTCATTACAAACAAATCTTCTGTGTTAGAGATAAGACTCAGCAGGTAGGGATTCACCATGGTCGGACTGACTGATAGCAGTTTAGAGCAATGAGAGATGAGAGAGAGCATGAAGAGGTGGGGAGAGGTGGTTTGTAACCAGAGAAACTTGTGTACTCTAAGAGGAGATAGAATGTTCTTTATCTCTTGAACAAAGCAAAATCAGAACATAAATGTATTTGATAATAGTCTTCATTTACCTTTCCCTACATACTAAAAGTCAGTCATTGTGGTGAGAAAACCCCTTTAACTGTTTGTTGTTTGTGTATGTGGTTAAAAACTTTGGGCCTAATGTATGAAAACTGTCTATGTCTAAGGCTTTCTTTGTTGCCCATAGCAACCAATCAGAGCTCCCATTTCATTTTTTTATGAAATGAAAGGGGAGCTCCGATTGGTTGGTATGGAAAATAAACAAAGTCTTACACTTAGACAGTTTTCATACATGTGACCTTTTTGTCTGCTACCGGTCAGCCTGGAGACAGGCTTGTGTCTGCTGTGAAGTCTCTTCTGCTCGTTGGTCTTGCTAAGCCAGTGGTGCCTTAGTCTGTTGGGGAGTTTCACAAGCTTGTTGCTGGCTGTGATGTATCTGATCAGCCTACAAAACAGGCTTGTGTCTGCTGAGAGGTTTTGGCAGCTTGGGTAGCAGCCATGCGCTTTGCTGCAGGAGTCTTTTATCTAAGTCCAAGGTTCCTTTTTGGGTCATGAGTGGTTTGAGAGGGTTTCAATTTAAAAGAATGCTCAAATTCAGAATCACCAAGTCCGTTCATGGCATGTTCTGATTTTTGGCAAATATGTTGAGAACAAGGAGTTCTAAATAGCAATAAGCCAGTAGAAAACCTTTCAGTGCCCAATTTACCTTTGTGCCAAATTTGGTGCATATTGGTCTAGTCATACATAAAGAACAGACACCGTTCATAGTGAGTTATTATCTTTTGCTAAAATGCTAAGAGTGGTAGGTCATAAAGAGCTGAACCCCATCAAAAACCTTACAAGGCACCTGCTTTACTTATGAGCCACATTTGGTGCAGATTGGTTCAGTCGTTTGGCATTGTATAAAGAGGCTCAAACAACATTATCAGCAAGTTCTGATTTTGTGCAAATACAGTACTTTGCGAAAGTATTCGGCCCCTTTGAACTTTTCAATCTTTTGCCACATTTCAGGCTTCAAACATAAAGATATAAAATTTTAATTTTTTGGTGAAGAATCAACAAGTGGGACACAATTGTGAAGTGGAACGAAATGTATTGTAAAAAATAAAAAAAACTGAAAAGTGGTGCGTTCAATATTATTCGGCCCCTTTACTTACAGTGCAGCAAACTCACTCCAAGAAGTTCAAGAGGATCTCTGAATGATCCAATGTTGTCCTAAATGACGGATGATGATAAATATAATCCACCTGTGTGTAATCAAATCTCTATATAAATGCACCTGCTCTGTGATAGTCTCAGGGTTCGGTTTAAAGCACAGAGAGCATCATGAAGACCAAGGAACACACCAGGCAGGTTCGTGATACTGTTGTGGAGAAGTTTAAAGCCGGATTTGGATACAAAAAGATTTCCAAAACTTTAAACATCCCAAGGAGCACTGTGCAAGCGATCATATTGAAACGGAAGGAGTATCAGACCACTGCAAATCAACCGTCCCTCTAAACTTTCATCTCAAACAAGGTGAAAGACTGACCAGGATGCAGCCAAGAGCCCATGATCACTCTGGATGAACTGCAGAGAATCTATAGCTGAGGTGGGAGAGTCTGTCCATAGGACAACAATCACTGAACAAATCTGGCCTTTATTGAAGAGTGGCAAGAAGAAAGCCAGTTCTCAAAGAGATCCATAAAAAGTCTTGTTTAAAGTTTGCCACAAGCCGCCTGGGAGACACCAAACATGTGGAAGAAGGGGCTCTGCTCAGATGAAACCGAAATTGAACTTTTTGGCCACAATGCAAAACGATATGTTTGGTGTAAAAGCAACACAGCTCATCCCCCTGAACACACTATCCCCACTGTCACACATGTGGCGCAGCATCATGGTTTGGGCTTTTGTTCAGCAGGGACAAGGAAGATGGTTAAAATTGATGGGAAGATGGATGGAGCCAAATACAGACCATGCTGGAAGAAAACCTGTTGGAGTCTGCAAAAGACCTGAGACTGGGACGGAGATTTATCTTCCAACAAGACAATGATCCCAAACATAAAGCAAAGTCTACAATGGAATGGTTCACAAATAAACGTATCCAGGTGTTATAATGGCCAAATCACAGTCCAGAGCTGAATCCAATCTGTGGAAAGAGCTGAAAACTGCTGCTCACAAATGCTCTCCATCCAACCTCACTGAGCTCCAGCTGTTCACAAACGCTCTCCATCCAACCTCACTGAGCTCCAGCTGCTTTCCAAGGAAGAATGGGCAAGAATTTCAGTCGCAAAACTGATAGAGACCTACCCCAAGCGACTTGCAGCTGTAATCGCTGCAAAAGGTGGCTCTACAATGTATTAACTTAAGGGGGCCGAATAATATTGCACGCCCCACTTTTCAGTTTTTTTTTGCAAAAGTTTAAAATATCCAATAAATTTTGTTCCACTTCACAATTGTTTCCCACTTGTTGATTCTTCACAAAAAAATTTAAATTTTACATCTATATGTTTGAAGCCTGAAATGTGGCAAAAGGTTGAAAAGTTCAAGGGGGCCGAATACTTTTGCAAGGCACTATATGTTGAGAACGGTAGGTCCTAGAGAGCTAAACCCTGGTCTATAACCTCAGTAATGTACCTATGTGTCAAGATAATCCCATTCTACCACGGAAGTTACACACTTTTCAGACATGCCAGATAGATGGGTTGACAACCTTTGACATTTAGCCATTGAATGGGTATAGAATGTATGCAGCCATTTCTATTTTTCAGGAGAAGCAATAGTTGAAACTTGCTAGTAATTTGTAGTCCAGCTCATTTTAGTGAGTGTACATAAAAGCCGAAGTACAGTTTCTAGCTCCTTTCACGTCACCCAGGATAATTATTGATCATGCTGAGGACCATCAAACTCTAATGATTACATCGTACAAACCCAGCATATTAGAATACAATTTCGAAATGATTAAAAACAGTAAATCAAAAATAAAATGAGGTTTTTGTTTTCTGCACATTACATTTTAATGCTTTTCTCTAAAGAAAGATACAAATTAGCAACTAAAAAGTGCATTAGTTAATTAGAGTGGAATTATCTTTAGACACGTAGTATGAGAATAAAGCAAGCTGATAAAGTATCCTCTATGTACACAATGACATCATGGCAATAAGTTTCATGTACCAGAGTGGCTTCTTTAGTTGCATAAACTCTAAAACCTGGGGAAATATCAAAACTGTTTTTCTGCAAGACTTCATATATTATATTACACAAATGAATGTAATTTAGACTTGGATCAGTGTCATAAAAAGGTTGGTGAAAAATTATTATTAACAAGGTATCACATCAAAGTATGTCAATTTATGACTCTTGGGTAAACAAAGCAAATATAACAATGAAGATGACCATAGACAACCTTTGCCGACTTTTAAGACTCATTTCCACAGTGACTTAAAGGGGTTTTACCATTATCTCTTTTCATACCTCCTGCATCCAGCTCTAAAGCTCTGTGTGCTCAGAAGGGAGCGTGTGTTATTTCTTTGAATTGCATATCATGTGACCCAGTAGCATGACATCACTGTGTCTTTCCTCTCTCTTGTCAAAGAAAGATCTGTCTATGTATAAACCTGTGAGTAACTACAATGTAGCTCAGCGGTAAAGTTTTTGCCTCACAGCACAAGGGTCCTAGGTTCAAATCCCTGCAGGAACCAAACCTGAGATTTTTTTTTCTCTTTGTCAATGCACAGACCTCATTGAGGTTTCTTTTTTTATTTATTTGCACTGTTTGACTAATTACTAAGGAGTACATGGCACAGTTGTAGAATGACAGCACTTGAGGTTTGAACACTCTGTAGCTGCCTGAGAGGAGAGTTGATGTCTGAGCATGTCTGGCCAGGAGTGAGGAGCTCTCAGCCCTGGTCGTATCCCCTGGAGATGAGCTGTAGACAATGGATCATTAATTGAGCAGCTAAAAGAAAAACGGTACAGATTTTTTAATAATGATGAATTGTGAAAATGTTTCTTATTTAATTTGCAAGCTTCCCGCGTCAATTTTACTTCGTGGCAAAACCTCTTTAAAGGGGTTGCCTAAATACAAAGATTAACTGTCAACATGTAGGGACAGGTAAATGAAGACTTTTTCCATATATATTTCTTTGTTTTTTTTTTGCTTTGGTGATGAGATAAAAGAGCTTTCATCTGCTCTGAGTGCACAAAGGTCGGCATTTGAGAGCAAGGAGCGATGTCTCCACAGGTCAGACTGCCGGCGGCTTGAGAACAAAGTGTGTTATATCTAACAATTAAAAGAGACTAAATTACATTATATTTACTTTAGAGCAGAGAGCTTCAGAGTTTATAGATGAAATCTAATTACACTGACATGAGAGCAGGAGAAGAGCTTTGAATACCAAGCTGCTATGCTAATGATGGCTACAGAACAACCAACAGCTTGATCAGAAAGAGATAGGATTCAAGACTGTAAAACTGGTTGTGGCTCTGAAAAAGCATGGTGAGACAACCCCTTTAAAGGGGACAAGAGATTTAATCTGCTCTGAGTGCACACAGGTTTCTCTGGCTATACCCTTATCTTTGCTTCCTGACTAGACAGAGAGCAGGGAGTGACGTCACCATTGCCAAAGCTCACTCTTGGGAGTAGAAAAGATAAAACTCTTGGGTAGGCAAGATAAGCAATTGTTTTCACTCCTCACAGCACATGTAGCTTTATTTACTGATGATTACAAATCACACACTACATCTTTGTTATGTCCCATCTAGTAACAGAGAAGGGAAATATGCTAATAACTGCTATAGAACCACCTACAGCCTGACAAGAGCAAGAGCTGCTTGTGACTCAGTGAAACAGCATGGTGCGAAAACCCCTTTAATATGTGGTACACTTAGCAAACTCAGCAAATCCCATGGACAAGTAAAGGGCAAGCCCCTAACAATGGAAACCAAAGTACCTTCAGAGTGACTCTATTAACAATCCCAGCAGAATGCCAACATAAACAAAGTACCCCGCAGAAACCCCATATATCCAGAATGACCCTACCTATACATTGCCTGAATAGTGAATAGCTTTACACGACCATTAAAATAAATGATACCATTCTGGCTGCCTGCAGCTGCCTTGGGGGAAGCATACTATATATGTATTTATACAGATCTCACTGAAGTTAATGGGAGCAATATAAAATATATGTAGAAAACTACTCATAGTGGCAGCTGACAGCAGCATTAGTGGGGCATTTACCTGCTGTGCAGTAAGTCAAAGTAGTCTGTGCTTTTATTTTAGACTCCCAACAATCTGGGAGAATAGTGACGTATGCCATATACTTTACATTACTGCTGGTTGCAGAGATTGTAGCGAGAATTAAAAATCAACCATAAATCCATTAATATCTCGTTGAGGCTGGTGAAGACCAGAAGAGTATTGGGAGAATGTCATGTGGTCAGATAAAACCAAAGTAGGACTCTTTGGTAGAAATACAACTCGTCGTGTTTGGAGGAGAGGGAATGCTGAGTTTCCTCCAAAGAACACCATACCTACTGTGAAGCATGGGGCTGGCAACATCATGCTTTGGGGCTGTTTCTCTGCAAAGGGACCAGGACGACTGATCCGTGTACATGAAAAAATGAAATGAAAATGAAATGAAAATGAAATGAAAAAATGAAATGGGGCCATGTATCGTGAGATTTTGAGTGGAAACCTCCTTCCATCAGCAGGGGCATTGAAGGTGAAACATGGCTGGGTCTTTCAGTAACGATCCCAAGCACACCGCCAGGGCAACGAAGGAGTGGCTTCGTAAGAAGTATTTCAAGGTCCTGGAGTGGCTTAGCCAGTCTCCAGATCTCAACCCCTTCGAAAACCTTTGGAGGGAGTTGAAAGTCCGTGTTGCCCAGCGACAGCCCCAAAACATCATTACTCTAGAGGAGATGTTGGAATGGGCCAACATACCCGCAACAGTATGTGCCAACCTTGTGAAGACTTACAGAAAACGTTTGACCTCTGTCATTGCCAACAAGGGATATATAACAAAGTATTGAGGTGAACTTTTGTTATTGACCAAATACTTATTTTCTACCATAATTTGCAAATAAATTCTTTCCAAATCAGATAATGTGATTTTCTGGATTTGTTTTCTCATTTTGTCTCTCATAGTTGATGTATACCTATGATGTCAATTACAGGCCTCTCTCACCTTTCTAAGTGGGAGAACTTGCACAATTGGTGGCTGACTAAATACTTTTTTTTCCCACTGTATAATATGGCATGACAGAAAAAGTTATAATATCATAATGCAAGACCACCTTCCAATAGTACAGAAACCAGCCTGACTCGCTGAAGTGCGTTTCGTGTGTTTTGCTTCCTCAGGGGATTGAGCATCGGGGAATCAAGCTGGTTTCTGTACTAAGAGTAGGTGGTCTTGCATTTTGATATTATAACATTTTCTGTCATGCCATATTATATATGGAGGGGTGTATTTTCTAATGGTTATACTTATGTACTCTTAATCATGTACTAATGATGACATATATCACCTATTTGTAATATTGTTGGTGCTTGGTAGCCCATTTATTTGACTATTTAAGCTTCTGTCTGGATATTTTTCTGGGTAATCTCACCTTTGTTTTATACTTTTGTATTGAGTAAAAATTTGCATTTTATGATGACTTGGCTCTCATGTATTTGATATGTTAGAGAATTAAAAAAATGTATTTTATTGTCTATAATATACCCAGTCAAGTCACATTATTATTATGACCACCAGCTAATATCTAGAGTAACCTCCATGTGCAATACAGACAGTGGCAAGTGACTCATGAGGTGCATATTTGCAGTATTTCCAGAACATACACGCTATATTTGCTGGACACAAAAGCATGGTCTACCATGCGTTAGTGTACGATACATAAAGTTTATATGTTTGGTAAATAGAGCAAGCATTGTCCAATTTGGATGTTTGCCCTCTAGATTCCTATGACCCCCTCATTGCCCAGAGCCGGGGGGCTAGGCCTGGCAGCAGTGGTGCTGTGGACCTCTGGGTTGTGCCCCTTGCTTGTGTGGTTATTGCTGCGGCGATGGCCGCCATGCAGTGCTAACTCCATTAGTGTAGGGACCCACTTTAAAGAGGTCGCCGTGAAGTGGCAAGTGGGCCTATACATTTTGATCAAAAAGTATATTAAGAACCTCCTGTTCATTTAAGTAAAAGTTTTGCTGAAAAACATTAGATCAGCGTATGTTATGATGATGGGTGGTTCAAAAATCGCTCTCCCCATCTAGTATAACTAATATCTAGAGTAACTTCCATGTGCAACACAGACAGCAGCAAGTGACTCATGAGGTCCATATTTGCTGTATTTCCAGAACGAAAGCATGGTCTACCATGAGTTAGTGTACGATACATAAAGTTTATATGTTTGATAAATAGAGCAAGCACTGTCCAATTTGGATGTTTGCCCTCTAGATTCCTATGACCCCCTCATTGCGCCACTGCACTGTATAAATTTTACAAGGTATCCTAATGGACACAACAAATGGAGGGCATAAATGTGATGTGAACAGGGCCTTAAACACTACAAAAGTTATGAGTTAGCTATCATAATAACCAATTCGACCATGAATAGCAAGAGCTTAAATTTGCAAACTTTTCAAATCTAGGAAAGAGAAGGGTGAAACATTAATGAAATGACTGGATCTTCCAAGGATTTGTGCAGAATTCTCCTAGTTCCTCAGTTGTGTGCAGTTCTATGTCAGTTGAGTCGGGGATGGGACCTTCCAACTTGTTACTACTCTAAGCCTTGACATAGAAAACAAGTGATAATTTGCTAACGCATTTATAGTTCTGTGTTTCACATTAATTCAGAGGTAGCTGCCAGCTTGTTACATAAGTGGATTACATAGACAAAAAATACAGTGAGTCACCATGATGACATTAGCAATTAATACAGAATGTGTACAACCCCAACAGAATTCGCTTAAATCCAGAAATATAGAAATTAAGGAACTGTTGTAGCATACAAAGAAAAAGTGGCATTGAGAAATGGAAAAGAAAATAGAAAACAGGAAAAAAAAAGTGCAAGTGATGAATAGGAAGACAGAAGGATTAATAGAAGGGGGGAAGAAGAGACACTCTCTGTATGTTGGCCGCAGCTGGCCCCTTTACCCTCCATACCTAGCATTAACAGTTTTTTTAAATGTTAGTAAAAAATGAATGCCACTTAAGACATGGATCTCAATAATTGTCTCAGAATGTCGTCTACGGAAGAGCCGAGGATTATTGGAGCCAAATTAGGCTGCAGCTAAAGTAAAGATGACTTCTCATTTCTGCTCTGATGCCTCTTTACACAAATCTAACAATTACACACATTTTAGCTAAAAATTTAACGCAAGGCAGACATTCTGCAGTCATTTCTGTCAAATTCCAATTTCTTACATACGACATTGCGCTCCATAAATTACACAATAGGACCCTCATCATGAGCATACAGGGCAAGTCTTAAAAAAATGATTTTCTTCCAAAGCTTTTAATGGGTCCATGATCCTACAGCATCCAATTTACAATAAAGTATCTGAAATGGTTGAGAGCAGTGCATTAGAAGCAGCAAGAGCTGAACATGGTTTATGTAATATGTTGCATGACTCGAGTCTAAATGGGCTAGAGATCAGTCATTTTCACAGCCCACTGCCAATGTAGAGATAATCAAGTCAGTTTCACAAGCCTTCCACTGGGAGCAGAAAGCCCCCAAAAAGGAATTTGTCTGAGCCACTTCAAGGATGAACAGATAATCACAGACACACAAATGATACATCTTTAGTCGTATGTGCAATGCATGCATTCAGAAAGCAGCAATGAACATGTAATAACCTGCTCACATAGAAAAAAAATAAAAGCCATGTATGAACGTTGGCGCTAATAGACCAGTTCTAAATCGCTTTAAGGTAGTATAGACTGCGCCAGAATGTATGAACCTGTTCTTCTGCAGGTCATACATACAGGCGCAGTCTAATGTCAGTACGACAACTCAGGCTCAGGCACCACCTTTAACTTGGTCTGGCTGTTCTAACTGTTCTACATTAAAGTTTTGGCGTTAAAGAATCATAAATGTGTCTATTTCTACTAATGTGCGACCCCCCCCCCAGAACGCCACAAAACTTAGGCGCACTAAAAAGTGTCTTTGGCGAGGTACTGAGGCACTTATCTCGCCAAAGTTTGGACTACGTCTGTTCATACATCTACAGAACTGGTCTACTATAGCTTTTCGAGGCCAGAATTCTGGCGTAGCCCCATTCACACATGTCGCCCTTAATGTTTTATGGGTAGGACTGTTTAAAAAAATGAAAAATATCAGAAACAATTCTAGTGTAGCACCAGTGGAAACATATCCTCCGTTTCCATCTGAAGTTTGAAGGTGTCAGCCATGGTATGACACTAAATGCCAAACACAAAGCTCCATGTAAGGATAAGAGATGCCCCAAACACAAAGCTCCATGTAAGGATAAGAGATGCCCCAAACACAAAGCTTCATGTAAGGATAAGAGATGCCCCAAACACAAAGCTTCAAGTAAGGATAAGAGATGCCCCAAACACAAAGCTTCATGTAAGGATAAGAGATGCCCCAAACACAAAGCTTCATGTAAGGATAAGAGATGCCCCAAACACAAAGCTTCAAGTAAGGATAAGAGATGCCCCAAACACAAAGCTTCATGTAAGGATAAGAGATGCCCCAAACACAAAGCTTCATGCAAGGATAATAGGAGTTCTGCACCAGAGGCTTCTGGTGTTGCCTACGATACAGGCAGCCTGCTTTCTCAACCATCACATTTAATTCAGTGTAAGCTAAGATCCCCCAAACACAAACCCTTCATGAAGGGATAAGAGACCCCCAAACAAAAACCCGAAGGAAAAGATGCCCAAACAAAAATTTCATGAAAGGGATAAGAGAGCCCCAAACACAAAGCTTCAGTAAGGGATAAGAGATCCCCAAACAAAAAGTTTCATGAAGGATAAGAGATGCCCCAAACACAAAGCTTCAAGTAAGGATAAGAGAGCCCCAAACAAAAGCCCATGAAGGATAAGAACCCCCAAACAAAAAGCTTCATGAAGGGATAAGAGAGCCCCAAACACAAAGCTTCAATAAGGATAAGAGATCCCAAACACAAAGCTTCATGTAAGATAAAAATGCCCCAAACACAAAGCTTAAAAGTAAGGATAAAATGCCCCAAACAAAAAGTTTCATGAAAGGGATAAAGATCCCCCCCAAACAAAAACTTCATTAAGGATAAAAGACCCCAAACACAAACTTCTTTAAAGGGAAAAGAGATCCCCCAAACAAAAGCCCCATGTAAGATAAGAGATGCCCCAAACAAAAAGCTTCATGTAAGGATAAAAATCCCCCAAACAAAAGCTTCATGTTTGGGATAAGGGGTGCCCCAAACACAAAGTTTCATGAAAGGGATAAGAATGCCCCAAAACAAAGTTTCATGTAATTAAAGATGCCCCAAACTCAAAGCTTCATTAAGGATAAAATGCCCCAAACACAAACTTCATCAAGGATAATGGAGTTCTGCCCCAAAGGGGGTTTTTCGGTGTTGCCTACGATACAGGCAGCCTGCTTTCTCAACCATCACATTTAATTCAGTGCTAGCTCTAAATATGTAAAATCTAGAGCAACACTCTACAACACTATAAAAAAATAATATAGAAACATAAAGTACTCTGCAAGGTGTTGCCTACTTTTAGCTGTGCTCCACTCACAGAACCTGCTCTTTACAGCCGCTTTCAGACCTCCACTTCCTGGGCAGGCTGTGGGCAGTTCTACAGCATTTAATGACATTTCAGCTCTGCTAGCTCCTATTCCTAGCTGTATATGTAGCGCTATGTCCACACATCGGACTGAAAAGTCTAGCATGTTACCAGATTGTTTCATTAGTAGAAATCCAAGGCGACCCCTCCGATTCTGACGTGTCCCACTCTTCCCTGGAGCAAGATCTGATGAGGATCGGCTCAAAAGAATGAATATGTTCATGCTTACTTTTTCCAAACCACGGATTTAGTTCACTTTGTGAACTGCAACACAGACTCACTATACAAATGAATGGCCGTCGTTTTAAATAAGGATTTTGACGAGGAAACCAATGCAGAATCTTTGAAATCCTCATTAAAAAATGTTGTGTGAATGAACCCTTAGAGCAGGCATCCTCAAACTGCGGCACTCCAGCTGTTGGGAGACTACAATTCCCATCACGCATTTACATACTCTATAACCGTGGGCATGATGGGAGTTGTAGTTTCCCAACAGCTGGAGGGTTGCAGTTTGAGGATGCCTGCCTTAGAGAGACATTGGTCACAAAGGGGTTTAAAAACTTAAATGACACTGTCCAAGCAGGATGTCTGGCTACAAACCTGAGCTTGCAGAGGTTTATAGAAAGATAAGTGTCACTCTGTATCCGTACAGCATAGCACAAGGCTCCTGATCTCTGTTTCTCTCTCTGTTCAGTAATAGTACCAAAACAGCCACAATACAGCGGCTGTGAAAGCAGACACCTCTTGACCAAACCTACAAACACCAAAAAAAAGGAACAAGGTCCTAAAATATAACTTTTATTAATCCTATTAAAATAGTCAACATAAATCTCTCAAGAAAAAAGATAAGGACCTACTGGACCATGCAGACCCTAGGAGGCCCTATCACTGTCCCTAAATCTATAAATGTAGGGAAATCGCCCCAACAAGGGCGTCCCTGCCTGGAACCTCACCCTGGTACAGAATAAAAAACCCTATAATGCTCTCTGGTCCATACATTGACATGGTCGGCACTGATTGGACAATGTCAGACTGTGTAGGGACACAGTCCCAATTGGTAACACCCAGCTGACAGATTCAGTAATACATTTCTAGGAGGATTAACAGAGGAACAGCACAAGAATAAGAGAAGATACTTCACAAGTATTTACTAAAACAGACATGTCTTTAAACTCCAAACTGATCATTCCTGTATGTGACAAGAGAGGAAGTTATCTGCCATCCTTACTGTTTTAGACACTATTTAAATTTCTGTTTAAATAGTACAATTTTATTATTGTCGTTTTCAAGAGATTATAGCAATCCCCTGTAAAGATAGCTGTGAGCTGATCAGCTGTTAAAACCCTTGGCAATCATTGCTTGTGAAAGTAGCACATGGTTGCTGACTGGGAAGAGTAGTATTATGGTATGTTCACACGGTGTAATTTCGGCATGCATTTCGAAGTGTATTTGCTCTTAATACGGCCGAGATGCTCGCCGAAATTACGATAATCCATAGTTCTCATAGAGAACTATGGATTACGCCTCCTCTCCCCGCTCGTACAATACGAATTGTACCTGCGGGGAAATAAGTGACATGTCAATTATAGCAATGAATGTACGTGCGTCTTAGCACGAGCACCCGAAACACACGATGTGCTGCAGCGCTTACTGAATGCGCCGCAGTACATCGTGTGAACATAGCCTTACATGATGCCGGAGTCTAGCAGAGGAGGAGTTGTTTTACCAGGGCATTTGGGGAGTTGGGATAATTGTTTTAATAGTTTGCCATGTGTTAAAGATTTTAATCATATGACAATCTATTGTTCAGATTTATAACTGGACATTTCTGGGCCCATTGGAAAATCTGTAACATGACAATTTCCAAGTCTAATACTGGTGTCATCTAATGTGGCACAGGGTCTATTGGACACCAGAACCTGGCTGCTACTGCTGCGTCTGAACCCCCCAAAGATATGCCCCTGCTACTAGCCAATATTGGATTTTTTTCCCCCCACTATATCATATAACATTTAGGCACACAATTACTGAAACACAAACATGCAAAATTACAACCCAAAATCTAAATATACAACTGAAATTCTAATTTTCGGGATTATGAATACTTTATTTTATTGTGAAGTACTTTCCCGTGAATAACCTAAGCCCTTTTTATAGGTCATTTACAAAATAAAATGTATTTTCTAGTATAGCCATATTTTTGCTAGACAGATCCCTTGAAACGCTGGTCACTGCAGTGTATCTCAATCTAGACACATTCTTGGGATGAGTCCAATTGCCCTTGACTTCGGAAGTTTGATATTATTACAGATATGCAATTACTCTTCATTATTCTTCATTAAAAAGGTCTCGGTACTGCAATGCCATACCACGCTTTGGATGAACTTTTACCTCCCATTTTCCTAGCAACAGAATAAAAGAATGGTGGGGGCAGAAAATATTTAACAGAGCCCAAGACAGATTAATAGACAAAGAGAAATCAAGCGTTTGCTCCTGTTTCATTAAATCCTCCCAGCCTCCTCCATTTGTAGGAGCATGGGCCTGAGCCAGTAATCAAAATAACATGTCTGAGCAGCTCACTGAATGCAAATGATAACATCGACAATCCGGATTAACACTTTGGTTGCAAGAAAGCATTTTAAGCCAATGAGTTACAGAACTCAAGTATTACAACAGACTCTCGAAATCCATGGCTAAAAGGGTGCTCACCTCATATACAAGAGGGGCACGCTCCTTACTCCTGTAAAGGCTGAGAACGATAGTTTAATAAATGGGCCCAGATCTGTTTTGTAAGGCCCTGACTGGTAAGGTGGTGAATGGTGCATACATAGCACCAAGAGTATGTACATAAACATGGTGAGGACAGATGTACGTCACTGAGAAACCTGGTCTCGGTGAGGTAAGAGCCGTTGCTTTATTTGTGTCAGCTGCAGTATGTAATTGACACCTACTGAACAGATAGTTCAGCTTTTTCCAAACAGCTTAGTCCGGGACAGCTTTTACCGCAAGCATTCAAAGTGTTGGGTGGGTGACTGCTGCCTGTGTTCCAAGCCAGGATTCAGCTGGTCTACATAAAGTCAGCTAGTTGGCTGACTAGGTGTGTCTGCTATAACAGGTCAAATAGTTTGGGTCTGAGAGGCTACACCAGGAAATAACCAGCATCTTGGTTTACGGCTATAAGGTAATAGTGAAGGAAAACTCTACTGTATAGTTAATGCTTGAATGAGCAGGAATTATTTTGCTAATGGTTTTGTTTGACACCTGTCTTTGTACTGTGGTTGCCAATAAATGCCAAAAGAGAATTATGCTTGGACCTGAAAAGGCTGTCTGTGTCTCTATTGCCCTTGGACTCTGCTTGACTACCAAGCAATATATAATTGTGAAAGAATGACCTTAGGCGGTCGCATGTTTCTGCCACTAGGTGTAGTAAAGTAGGATACCTGCAAGCTACATGTCATCAAGATTAGCTGGCCTTGGTACGGTAGGAGCCACTCATGTATGTTGTCAGCCACAGTAAGTGGTTTGCATCCGTTTTTAGTTAGTATGGCTGTTTCAGTCGATCCGGGATGGCTCTTACTGGGAGTAGGAAAAGTGTTGGGTGGGTGCCTACTCCCTGTGTTCCAGGTCAGGGTTTTGATAGGTCTCTGGAGACCTATTAAAAGCCTGCTACTCCAGGTTTCCACAGGATGTGATATGCTACCTAGCAGTGGAGCAGCAGCGGAGCTGAGGAGAGACTCTTACCCAGTATGACTTGAGAGAAGCCGGAACCAGTAGGAGACTGGGTAAAGTATGAGTTATTGTTTTATGGGGCTGGATGATGAGGAGTGGCCAAGAGCTAAGCAGGGGCTCACAATATATAAATACAGTATAAATATATATGTGTGTATATTTTATATATGTATATACATATTTTATATATATTATATATATATATATTTTATAATATATGTGTTTGTATAAAATATATATATATATATATTATATATTTATATATATATATATATATATATATAATATATATAATATATATATATGCACACACACACACATATTGCAGGTCTGTCATTAACACCCGTATTTAGTATTCATGATGTTTATCAGGATTTTATCATTTGACTTTACAATGATTCCAGAAGCTTTCTCACTCCATTTATTTTGACCATCCTTTCTTAAAGGGTTTGCTCCATCAGTGTAACCTACATTTGCTAGAAAGCTCCCCAATGCTAAGCTAACAGTAGAGAGTCTACATGCTGGAAGATGCAAGTATATTCACCATTCCTGTTAGGGAAATGAGGTATTATAAAGGTATCTATTAAATTCAGTGCCAAAGCAACAACTAATGCTGGCAACCACTCTGGCTAACTAAGGGTAGTCCATACAACATAAAAGGGCTAATACCATTGCAAGGCTTTGTTCTTATAGGAGAACCATTTACATCATTGTATAGCTGGACAGCTATTAACAAAGGTGCAAGTGAAGGAAACAATATAAATGTTGTTTGTACATCCAAAAGCCATTTGGTTACCTGGTGTTACTAAAACATGATGTCACATTTATGTTACATAAATGTTTTTATTTCTCGTTTAGCTCATTTCATAGGCAAAAGTAGAAAGGGTGGTATCAGATGATGGCAGAGAGATCAACGTCCTTCATCAGCTGAGGAATTACTGAAGAACCCTGCAATCCTTGATGACAATGTGAGGGTTGACTGCAGGATCTTATGTTAGCACCTTGTTAGAAAACCACTGTCCACACACAACTCTCCGGAGCAATCAAAGTTGGGTTGCAAAGCCAGTAATAGCTGGGAGTGACAGATGAAGGAACACATGAGGCAAGTATCTCGATGATGCAACCCATAAAAAAGAAGAGCCTCTTGAAGGAGCTTTGCTGTCAGGCTTCTAGAAGACGTGAACAGTTTTCTATGTCTGCCATGGCATAAGGTGAAAAATACTACTGATGTGGCAACAATACATAAGACAAAATATTTAAAGGGAACTTGTGAGGTGGCTTATGCTGCGTTATCTGAGAGCAGGATATAATCGAAGGACAGGAGCTGAGCTCTGTGATGTATGGGTTTATATGATTTGATGCTGAATTTCTGAATAAAAAGCTCAGAAAATCTGTGATAACGGAACTAAAAATAATGCTAATAATACATACAGTAATTGACTGATTTCCTCAGTGTGTGTATAGAGCAAACTGCCAATCACTGTATGTGGGTGGGGTAAGCAGGACTCCTACTGTCACTTTAGGAGTCCTGTCAGAATTTACTCAGAAATTCTGCTCCCAGTCATATGATCCTCAATAACACACATCTCAGCTTCTCTCCTTTTATCACATTCTGCTTTCAGATAGGGCAGCATAATACCTTTAAGAAATGGTACTATTAGCATATAACTGGTGAGTTTTCATTCTTAGAGAAAATTGGTAATTACTTCAATAAAAATGCCTCTAGGTAGAAATCAACAAGTCACAAAACAAATACATAAAACATCACATACATTGTCTGCCATGCCAGTCAGATCACCATAAAAAGGACCATCGGGGAATTGACAATATTGGTTTGTGGGAGTTAAACGTTGATGATATATTTGGTGTCTGGGACAACTCATGATGGGAAGAATACAGCTTCTTGACCAATTAAACAGCAAGTCCACTTGTCTTAGGTTCATCTTAAAGACACTTTTCGCATGTCTACTATTCTTGGACTTGACTGTTACAAAGACCAACTTATGGGATTGTTCAACTATCATTCATTGCAAACACACATCTACCGAATCACTCCTCTGATGGGAAAGTGGCCATCCAATGGCAGCTAAAAGGGGTATTCCCAATGGAGTGTCTCCAAGGTTGAGAAGGAACTGTTGCAACAAAAAAATAGTTTCTGTAGCAGGCCAATGAATTACAACATTACTTACAGAGAGGTTACCCTCATAGAAAATTGCAGCCAGCCTTTTGTGTAGCCCCTGAGAGAGATAGAACTCAGTTGCTCACATATAAATTGGATTGAATGGATGGATGGGCAACATCTTAAGCTGGTAACTACATATCATGAGTTGAAAAACAGATTCCGATACTAAAACTGCCGTCCGTGATTCCAAACCGATCCCATACAGTTAAGGTAAAAGTGTTATGGACAGATGGGTCAGAATTCTGGTGCAATTTGCGGCAAAACTAATGGTGTATATACTTTACATAACATTTCTCATGTGTTTTAGACATTTGTTAGACACTTCTGGGCCTTGTCTGATAAAAGGGGTGTAGCTTAGCATATGGCGCCCTGCGCCAAAAATTATACCAAAGCTTTGTCGTTATAATTAGCATAAAGTAAGCCAACTAATAAAAGGTGTAAAATTAGCATAGACAGTCTAAACATGCGCTAGATTTTTCAACATTATGATAAATGTGGCGCATTGTAAAATTGTCTAGTCCCTACCCTGGCCAAAGGCACCTCACTACAATTATAGATTTGTGGGTGCTTCAGATGTATTAGCAGCAAAGCATGTAACTTTAAACATTTTTAGGAGGATCCTACTGAATATGGCTGCATTGACTGTAGAAATGTGACTATGATCACTTTATTCAGTATTTCTACCAACTGGATGCTCCCTTTAGGTGCTAAACCCTTTCAATGTTAGGTTGTCATCTCATAACAGGTTATTATGCCTCAACAACATGGCCTCTTAGGATGTTTTGACCTATTAATCAGTAGGCAGCTCATTTATCAACTATGAAGAGGTATATGGTGTTGGAAATGACATACTATGCTTTGTGTTCCCATTCACAGAAACAAATGAAAATTCATATGATTGCAGCCTCAACCAGCCAAGGTGGTTCCTTCATTGAAATGCATGTCTCTGACTGTGGTTGAAGCATATGTTTACTGTGTTTAGTATAATAAACAACCTTAATAGATAGGTGATATCTGCATTATAGCGGACTAGCTGATATTAGCCATTAAAACCAGATTCTGCTTACAAGGTGTGGCTCCACCACATCACACTGATGTGTAACAGGCGGCATTAGTATTAGCTGCACATTCCTTCCCTCACAAATGATAGTGTTCACAAGCGGGTGTCATACCTGTAGGCTGATGTGTCTAGGATGTGTGTAGTGTTTTAATAGCCCTATTAGTCTATTGTGACTGAATGATGATGTACTTGGAGTTCTTGTATCCTTGATTTTCACAAAGTTAAAATCCACTGGACAATTAATCATCTTAGGAGCAAATTGGGGCAAGTAGCAAGCAGAGGGACAGGTTGTAGAAAGGTTGTCCTTAAAGGGGATTTGCCAGGACGCAAATTTCTTACATTCCTTATCAGCACAGGGAGAATGTCAACAAATCACACTGAGTCATGAAAGCTGCAGGGCTGAGAGGGAGGGGGTGAGTAAGGAGTGAGGCATAAGGGAGTGTCTCAAAACTTAAATGAAATAATAAACAGTACAACAATGGATTCTCAATACAGCAAGACAGCCTCAAAGACTGCAATTTCTACCCGGTGCCTTAAAAGCTCATTAATTTTGCCTGTCATCAGATAAGAAGTGTTTCAAGCAAGCGCGGCCTGTCAGCTCCTGGGTCGTGTCTAGTGGAAGCTTTCAGGTAACTAAGGGTGATTTAGAAATGCTGTAGCTCTCAGAGTCTTCACTTTTTGTAATCACATATATTTAGAAAAGTGATTAAATACCCATTTTGGAGGTCCCCACGTCAACATTACATGGTGGCAAAACCCCTTTAAGTAGTGTCGGACTGGGGTGCCTCAGGCCCACTGGTGGAGTTGATCTTAGGGGTTCACCAGTTGAGTTGATTCTGGGCCCACCAGTGGGGTTTATTATCTATCAGAACAGGGAAAGATTCTATTGTGGGTCAATCCTATGCATGCCATAATTGAGATCCCCTGAGGAACCACCACTGCATCATAGGGGGGGGAAACGCGTCTGGAGTAATTTTTCCTTATTTGAAGGGGAAAGCGTGTGTATCTAGGCTGCATCTATTGTAAATTCTCAATTTTTTATTCCTCATTTAGAGATAGTATTGTTGGATAGGACCAGCCAACGATAGATGGGGCCGTCCCTTTTGGGATGAATACTCCATCTTACTTGAAGGTATCAGTGTAGGGTGAGCTGGAGAGAAATCTATTATAATTGTTCTTTTGTATCCAGGATTCCAGGACGAGGGATCGTTACATGAAGGTAAACTGATTGTGAGTAACATCGTCCTTATATCTCTTTTTTGAACTAGTAGGTAACCATCAATTCTAATATATGAGGAATAATTGAAAATATATGTAACTATATGAGGACAGTGTCTTTAGTTTTTTTTAGAGATTGAATTAAGCATTTTAAGTGGATAAATTAGAAGTTATATTTTAGAGTAAGGCCCTTTTGTTTGTATTCTGTGAGTCTAATTTAGGGGCCCACCCTACAGCTTCTGCAATTGAATGTACAGGCCTCCATTACTCTTGCTCTCTCTAATAATAATAATAATAATCTTTATTTATAGTGCGCCAACATATTCTGCAGCACTTTACAATATAGAGGGTATAAGTACAGACAATACACATTAAAAAGTACTTACAAATGAGACACAAGGTGTGAGGGCCCTGCTCGTGAGAGCTTACAATCTATTAGGGTGTATGGGTGATACAAAGGGTAAGAAGTGCCAAGTTTACAATGGTCCGGCCATGTTTCATAAACATGAGGTGGTTTACATAAAAATTGGATGAACCTGCCACCCTCACAGTACATCTATATACAGATAAGTGTCTGAGTGCCCTAGTGTAGGGAGTGACAGATGTGTGTGAGAGCAGCTGGGGGTTAATAATTAGGGATCTTGGTAGGCCAGATTGGGAAGATGTGTTCTTAGGGCCCTCTTAAAACTACAAGGGTTGTGAGTGTGCCTGATCGGCCGCAGTAGCAGGTTACAGAGAACTGGTGCAGCATGTGTGAAATCTTGGATACGGGCATGGGAGGTTCGGATGATTGAGGAATGTAATCTGATATCAGCAGAGCGGAGAGAGCGGGTAGGGTGGTAGACAGAGATGAGAGAGGAAATGTAGGAGGGTGCAGCACTGTGGAGAGCTTTATGGGTGAGAGTGATTAGTTCATGCTGTATTCTGTACTGTATGGGCAACCAATGCAGTGACTGACACGGTAGAAGCATCAGTATAGGGGCTGGAAAGAAAGATGAACCTGGTTTCTGCATTCAGGGCAGATTGGAGAGGGGAGAGTTTACAAAGAGGGAGACGGATAAGCAGGGAGTTACAGTAGTCAAGACGAGAAAGAATGCTTTTTGCTTCACTTTCTCTGCTTTTCTGCCTCTCCTAAGGATGCAAATGTAGTTAAAAAAAAACAATTGTAGGTCTGCCATTCTCAAGGGCCCACCATGGGAATCCCCTACTCCCCTATGGGCCAGTCCGAATCTGTCCTTCAAGGGGTTGTCTCACTACATCAATTCATCTTACCTCAGTCCTATTTTCTCAGTTTAATTTTTGAATTCAGTGTTTAATGGCTTCTACTGGCCTGCAGTAAAGAGCTCCTGAGGACACCAGGTTTGTAGCTATAGCATCCAGCATTGGCAGCATATAAGGAGAGATTGAACAGGTCTGTAGCTGTAGCAACCCGAGAAGCTGATGCAGCCCATACAAGAGGGGACATCTAGGAATAGGTAGGATATTGTTAATGGACATATATTGGAAAGTGACTTGTTTTTGCAAGATCTTTAACTTAAAAAAGCAATTCTTGTAGTGAGACAACCCCTTTAAGTTTACCGGTGAGATAATAAACCACAGGGTAAAAGAGGAATAAGTACTATTTTGGAATCCCCTATGCACTATGTTCAGACACCTTTCTATACACATGCACTTCCAAATCTTTAGAGGTAGTAAGAACATTTATATGCATTGCTACCGATTTAGAATTGGTTGAGCAACCCTCACTTTGGGGGATTTGGTATGATGTACGTCATATATATGTTTTTTGTATTAGTTTTGTGAATTATTCATTTCTTCCTAGGGACACTTTTAATTGATGAAACTAAAGGTTACATTTTAGTATTTTACTCATCCTTTTGTTACATATTCACTAAATAATGGATGGGATCATATTACATATAAGTGACATGTAGTAATTATGATTTTTGATAACCTTTGAAGATCCATCCACACGACAAGCATTTCAAGTCGGACTCCACACGGATTCTGACTTGAAATACTTGTCTAAAAGCAAATGTAACATTATCCCCATTGACCTCAATAGAAAATATTAGTTGTAGTCCACACAACGCTAATTTTCTCGGTTGTTTTTTTTTACAGTAAAGAAAACTTAGAACATGTTGATTTTTCCATCGGATTTCGCATCAAAACACATGTCCAAAACATTACTATGTTGGATCCGCGTCCAAAACCCCATAGAGCTGAATGAGACTCCTTTTCTTACTGTGAAATTCACTGTAAAAAAACCAAAACGAGCATCCAACGAGAATCCGCTAAGTATTTTCTACTTGTTGTGTGGCTGTACCCTTAAAGGGGTTGTCTCGCTACAAGGATTGCTTTTAATGTTAAAGATCTTGCAAAAAAAAGTAACTTTGCAATATATGTCCATTAACAGTGTCCTACCTATTCTGAGTTATCCCCTTTTTTATGGGCGGCATCAGCTCCTCAGGTCGCTATAGCTACAGACCTGTTTGATCTCTCATGATAGGCTGCCAGCACTGGTTACTATAACTACAGACCTGGCTTCTACTGCAGCCTAGTAGAAGCCAGTAAACACATCCCTGAATTCAAAGTGAAACTAAGAAAACAGGACTGAGGTAAGATGAATCAATGTAGTGATACAACCCTTTTAAAGAGTTTTCGCTTCACAGGCAACTTATCACTTCCTGTTCAGGCTGTGAGTGGTTCAACATCATTAACTCATGTTTGAGCTCTGCTATTCCTAGCGGAGCCTGCTAGGAGGACATTGGTAATGGAGGTGTTTTAGCAGTAGGGCACACGGATACAGAGCTATAGAGAGTTAAAGTTTGTAGGTAAGAAACATAAAAAAGCTCTTGTGCTGCTGATAAGACACAGCAGAAATTGATGTCAGGGCTTCTATAGTAGATGGAAGTGGTTGGTAACATAGGGAAGCTAGGAGATAAGAAATCAAGCAAAATCAGAACAGCAATGTATTTGGTAAAAGTCTTTATTTACCTATTCCTAGATGTTTCAAGCTAATCAATGTGGTGAAATTACTCATTTAACTAAGCAAATCAAATGACCATATAAATAAGATAGTTCCAGACAAAATTCACTCTTGTATAAATAAGGTCACGATTGGCCAAACATGTTTACTACAATTGAGGGAGATATATGAAAGAGCCACCAAAGACCCCTTAAAAGGGAATGTGTCATTAAAAAAATGAGTCATTGTTTAAGTCCCATTTTTATATTAAACACATTTTGTAGGAATTTTTGATTGTTTTTTTTTATTTTCTACATCACTTTCCATATTTTTTAATAATTTTTAAGTCTTGCAGTTTTCACTTTGGCCACTAGACCTTGTTGCACTGATTTAACTGCAGTCAGAGAGATGCTGTACAGTAGCTTCATGCACATAGGAGACTTAAGACTGACTTCTATTGACTTCTATAGGAGAGTTTTCTAGTCATGCTCTGTGACCTGGGAAGAAATCAGTGTGCAGGGAGGTGAAAGGGTGAACTGTGACATCTCCTCTTGTGACTGTTGGGTCCTGTGTTATCTATTCACACTGGTGTCTCCTTTCAGTTTGACCCTCTTTGTGCTGATAATGAGCAGAATTATTAAAAAATATTGAAAGTGATGTGGAAAATTAAAAAAAAAAATAACCAAAAATTATTAAAAAATGTGTTGAACATAAAAATTGAGTCATTTTTGATGACACATTCCCTTTAAATTTTCTGTAGTCATGATATTTTATCTAGAGTCCAGATAACCAACCAGTCATTTAATAGTATTCTTTCTCACTAACACTACAAACAGCAAGATAAGACTTCATGGAGAATTACCTATAGAAGGCCCAGTGTCTGCAGGAGACATTTAATCTCCACAGTGTCACCAATATTCTGAAATCTCTCTAATAAATAATATTAAACCTCTACTTAATTGTATAAGCATATATAAGAGCGTATATCCTATACGTACCTGTATCTTACCTAAGTATTGTAACATATTGTTTTATACTATAACTACTTTATATACTACTGCTATATAATAATAAATGTATAAGACAATGATAGTTCATTACTGAATGGGAAATGGCACAGGCATAGAATATTTCACCAGGTCCTGACTTATCTTTAATCAGAGTTCTATCTCTGGTCACATAATTAATGGCAGCCAAAACCGCAAAGTGCTACCAGATCATGCTAATGGAAGCAGAGCTGAATGTAAGGTGCCACTATTCATACCTTCTTGTTCCAATTACATGTGCCTTTGCAAAAAAAAAAAAAAATAGAAGGCATAAGCTCTTAATATGATTGAGAGCAAGTAGCTGATTTGTGAGAGCTCTGCAGTGGTCAGAATCTATTTAGACTTCTCAAAGGATGCTCTTCTGCCTTTGTTATCCCTGGGTTTCATGTTTACAGAAAAGGCTATTTTCTTCTTTTCAGATATACCACCAATTTAACATGCTGCCAACCATCCAATTATTCATATTCACTTGAAACCAAGACTACTTCCCCCCCCTCCCCTGTACTTTTCTTTGGGAGCCGTGTGCTTTTCTTCCTAAATGTAATTAATGAGGCTCATCGAGCATCTAGGAGCAGTAAACTCAAAGCACCAGCTATCCTCATTGACATGTTAATGGGAGGGTCACCAGCACCTGACCTTCTCCCCGGGATGTTTATATAAAGCCAAATCAGCCAATAAAATGCTATACATTCCGGCTATACAGGCAGTGTGAAGCGGTTTGCAATGCATAGAATATTTTCTTTAGGAAATGTTGGCCTTTTCAAGCTGGATTAACCCCTTTTCTAAAATGAATTTGTAATGGGCTGGTAAAGTGGGATTACAGGACATTACACTGTTTAGAAATAGCTTTGTCGGGGTCTGGGACTATGTTCATTCGCTATTTTTCTGGCTGAGATTTGCTTGCTTCACAAATGGTGAAACTACATTCAGTAGAGGACCTTATTGCAGATTTTCACTGTGGATTTCACAATGAAAATCTGCAACAAATTTTCCATTTGAATGTGGTTAAATGGTGCATATAGAAATTAAAAAGGAACCGTGGCCGTTCCGTCTGTTTTAGTAAATGTGTGTGCTTCGTGCAGCCTTTGTGAATTCACAATTCTGAAGCATTTACTCTTAAAACTCGCCATTGTGCTTTTCCTCTGTAATTCCTTCTTCTCTTATTACCAAATCAGTAATCTGGGTGCTACCAATTGGGGGAGTGTCCCTGCACATTTGGTAACACCCAATGGGACACAGCCATTTTTTAAAAACTGAAATGGTATCACTCATCTGACAGATTCCGTTATACATTTTCTTAAAGGGGTTTGCTAACTATGCAGTATCGCAGTCACAGACAGCTTTTCTTTTACTCTGCTCTTCTCAGGCTGTGGGTGGTTCTATAGCAGTGATTAGCATATTTAGCCTCTTTCAATAACTAGCTGAGAAATTACAAAAAGCAGTGCAGGAGATCTAATCTGTAAGTAAACAAAGCTACAAAGGCTGTGAGGAGTGGAATCAAAGGTTTATGGGTAAAACAGCAGCTAAACCTTGTAAGAGATAGTTATTTTTTCTCCAGAGCTCAGTCCGTCTCCCTTAATCATGATGCATGGTGAAAATGTTTATTATTTAATTTGCAAGCTTCTTATATCATTTTGCTTTGAGGCAAAACCCTTTAAAGTTCAAAAAAACTAATAAAGTAAAAAAATACACACTACCCTTTCCCCATCATAAATTACTATTATCAAAAAAATAAAATAAAAAATACACATTTTTGACATCGCTACATACGTAACAACCTGGGTACTAATTTTGTATTGCATCAAATTTCAAAAGAAGGTAGCCTGTCAATACGTTTTTCTATGTGCAGCCCAGATAAGTGGCAATTATGATTTATAGGCAGGCCCTTATAAAAAGAAGCATGGCTTAAAAAGTGGAGGTGTGGTCTGTAAAAAGAGACGGCAAACTTAGCAATAACCACAGGTGGCAAACGATCTGTCCAGAATTTATATTTAATGGGGTACACAAAGATCTACTAAAACAGACATTTCAGGAAAGCTAACATACTCTATAAATAAACCTATAGAAAGTCCCTGTGCCAAATGTAATTTAACATGCATCCAACCAGTGATGTTTTACTATAATAGTATAGATTTATTATATTAAGTTGCATAAGTTTAAAAAGGGTTAAATCTCAGGATACTGCATTTTTCAGGGTATCACTCCATATTTTTTGGAGTGGCTGCCTCCTTGTTGGTTTTTCGCACTCCACCCACCTTCACAGATTTTTAAATCAATACAGTGTACCTTGTAGCAGGAGCCTTCCCTCCCTGGAGTATGGAGGTCTGAACAGGCCCTGAAGAGAGTCGAAACATTAGTGTAGGTTCCCACCTTTATTTGAGGTTCCCTTGTTGATGGGAGGTGGGCTTAAAGGGAATCTGTCACCTTTTTTTTTTTAACTTATCAAATCAAGACCCTGATCCATATTCTTTTCCTCTCAGTTGTTTTTATTTCCTGATTGTAGATTTCTCTATTCGGCCGTCTATATATGATTGTGGAGAAGACATTCTTGCTTGCACTGCTTTAACAGCAGTCAGAGATACTTTACAGCAGCTTCATGCACATAGGATTCTTAAGACAGTTTCTGTCCCATAGACTTGTAAAGGAGAGTTTTCTAGGTATGGGAGGGGAAAGGGTGAGCTGTGACATCTCCTCTTGTGACTGGTGGATTCTGTGTTATCTGTACACAATGGTGTCTCCTTTCAGTTTGACCCTGCTTTTACTGATAATGAGCACACTGCTGAAAAGCTCTCTAAACAGAACAGGAAGTGTCAGACGATTATTAGGCTTAGTGGCCAAAGTGAAAACTGCAGGACTTAAGAATTATTAAAAAAAATACTTAAAGTGATATGGAAAATTTAAAAAAACATAACCAAAAATTCCTAAAAAATGTGTTTAACATAAAAATGTGAGTTAAACAATAAGTCATTTTTTCATGACATGTTCCCTTTAAGCAGTTTTGATCAAAAATGTAAACTAAGAACATCAAAAAAAAATTCGTAGCAGAAATGCTTTTTCAAAAAATCCTATATGCCTTTTGATAACTAAAAAACTAATAGTGTGCTACTGATATTGGAATGTGTCCATATTTTTTGTAGACATCAATCAGACTATATCAGAAGGTGTACCTTTGGTCAGCTAAAGGTAAACCCATGCTTATATGAAGAGCTTAGGGTAGGTTAGAAATCCACTACTGCCATACATTTGTTCATTATCTCCTCCCAATATAACCAATTTAGAAATATGTAAATAACAGAAATGTTTGCGTGGGGACACTCATTAAAACGTTCATGTGAGCTCACAGGTTCTTGATGTCAGCCTTCAGCTAAAATTATTTTTTGCTCAGCTGTGACAAGCATAACAATTTACATTAATGATGCCTTGTTAGACCTTCTGGATGTACTTTGTAGAACAGTCAACCATAGAAATGTAAGATCTGAATGTAACACTTTTCCTGCCATACAATGCAGGCTCCTTTATATGTGCAATTATGTTGCTTATAGTGTACCTGTCGTTTTAGGTGAGTTTTCATAATAACCTGTTATGTGTGTGTGTGTAATTGAAGAATTGACATGATTTCTGAGCAACATATGACTTGCGTCTGGTAGTTTTCACCAGGTTTCAACACTGTAGGCCCCATTTCCATCAACTCAGCTCCAGTGGATGGAGACTAGCTGTAATGATGTCTCCCACACACAGAACACAAAGATGAGATCCTGCCTGCCAGTCACAAACAAAAAAAGCAGCAGCAATGTGGAGGACATTATAGAGAAGAACTGGCATTGTAGAGGTGTACCTGTGCTAACATCCTGCATTTGTACACAGCAACACCTTTTATACTCATGTTATAATATGGGAGGGTGACATCATTTTCCATCTGGTCTCAAGGGCTCTGTAGGATGGGTCAATGCTGAGTGGAGCCGCCCTTTTCAGGGCTGTGTCCCCATAGTTAGTAAGGGACAGACAAGGGAGTGTATAGTTCCAATTGTATAATCCCCTTTCTTTGTTCTTCTACTATTTACAGCGGACCAGCAAGCTATTTATATTTGGATACACATATATATCTGTAGACTCTTATGGAAGATTATATATCAAGCTCAGTATGTTCCGGATACATTTAACCAGCAGTAGGATACATCAATTGCGAGTCCTTATTACATATCTTGTTGTGACCATTAGGGATTAATTGTTGTCAATGTACCATCATTATATTGCTCTTCAAGATACCTTTCCAATTTAAGACTGCAGTGTATTTTAAAAGTTTTTAGACAATTTAATAGGAATTATATTAATAGTTATGTTTTACACAACAGTTTCTTTTCCTGCAGTGATAGTGTTGATACAATTCTAGTCAAATATAATCTGCTTGTTGAGTAGCTTTTGTGAGTTTTCATAATAGCCTGTTATGTGTGTGTGTAATTGAGGAAGTAACATGATTTCTGAGCAATATATGACTTGTATTTGGTCGTTTTCACCTCTGTAGGCCACATTTCTAAGTGTCAGCTCCAGTGGATGGAGACTAGCTGTAATGATGTCTCCCACACACAGAACACAAAGACGAGATCCTGCCTGCCTGTCACACACAAAAAAAGAAACAGCTGCCTTGTGGGGGACATTATAGAGAAGTGCTAGGCAGTGTTGTTGTAGATCCTGCTATGGAATGTGGTTTTAAAGGGGTTGCCTACCTCGTAAGGAAATAAAGCAGCAGCTCTTGGAGCCCTGGTAAAATGAAAAACTTACACTCACCTTCCTCCGGTCCCGGGCTCCAGCTCCAAATGGTGACGTTACTACTGCAGCAGTCACATACCTCTTCTTACATCACCTTTTGGAGCTGCTCAGTTCCCAATGGTGCTGTAAATGAGTGGCAAGTGACCACTGCAGCCAATCATCAGCTGAAGCAGGGACATCCCCATTGGGATGGCACTGCTGCAAGAATGAAAGAATGAAAATAGAAGACTAGGGAGAAAAACTGGAGCTGGAACCAGGGATCAGAGGAAGAGGAGTGCATTTTTTTTTTATTTTACTGCTGCTGCTTTGATTTTCTTATGAGGTGGACAACCCCCTTTAAAAATTCTGGATGCAGCTGCACCCCCATGTTCTCTGCCTCTCATTCTCTAAGCAGCTGTTCTTTCCTTCTTCCCTCCTCCAGAGACTTTGATAGGCAGCTATAACCTGAACCCTCAGTAAAGTTAAGAAAATCCATGTGACTGTCTTCCTGAAGAGTAATTTTCATTGAGAGTGAGTGATCCTGAATTAGGAGGAAGAAGTAGTGAAGGAAAAAGGCATTTTTATCTAATAAGATATATAACTAAGTTTCTTATTCTCACTTGTACTATTGATCTATGTAAAATGTATTAAAGTAACAGTGAAAGCAAAGAAGAAAAGTTTCTGACCTCTGACTGCCCATTAAAGAAAAAGCCAGGTCTTGAAGCTGTATAAATATATATATAATATAATATATATATATATATATATATATATATATATATATATATATATATATAACTTTTATCCTATGAAGTGGCGTAAGGTACCAACAGCCTGCACAAAGTCAGTACAGAAATGACTGTGTTAATATGTTTAAAAAAGAAGTCTATATGCCTGGAAAACCCCTTCTTGAAATGAAGCTGGCTAAGGGATAAACTGATAACTTCAGGTTCAGGTCTGCATATCCAGCCTGGCTATCAGCCATTAGTATGCAGATCTTCCCTGTAGGCATCCCTGGTGATTAGCTGTAATCTGTGGGATAATCCAGCAGCAAATGTTTAATACCACTGGAGTGCCACTATCGGAACAGGGAAACGTTACACAACGAACACTGGAATTAACAGTAGTGTCCTTTAGCCCAGGGGATGCTCTTTGTAACCCTTTTATGTACTTTAGAAGTAAATGAAGATCCTGAGCAGTGAATTCTTTTTTTTTTTGTAATACCTATGCCTGTGACTTTTCGATGAAGGAGTCTATATGTTGGTGCTGTAGCAGCTATGAGGTCATCAGAAGGCCATCAATAATGACGACAGTTAACCATTTTATCGAGCATGTCTAGCTTTGAAGTCCTTAAAGGGGTTTTCTCACTACAAGGATTGCTTTTTATGTTAAAGATCTTGCAAAAACAAGTCACTTTGCAATTTGTATCCATTAACAATGTCCTACCTATTCCTAGATATCCCCTCTTGTATGGGCTGCATCAGCTCCTCAGGTCACTACAGCTACAGACCTGTTCAATCTTTCATGATAGGCTGCCAGTACTGGTTGCTATAGCTACAGACCTGGCTTCTACTGCAGCCTAGTAGAAGCCAGTAAACATGCCCCTGAATTCAAAATGTAACCAAGAACACAGGACTAAGGTAAGATGAATCAATGTAGCAAGACAACCCCTTTAATAGGAGAGATATCATTACAGGTTTCTGTATTCACTGGGTGTGGTTAGTGTTTTCTTACCATGCTGTTTCACACAGCCTGCTTTAATCAGTCAATTTCAGGCTTACCCTATCCTGTTCAGGCTGTGGGTAGTTCTACAGTACTTATTGGCATGTTATCTCTGCTTTTCCTACCTGAGCCTGTTAGAGGAACATTGCTAACAGAAGGGTGTAAACTGTAGGGCAGAAGACTACAGGGCTCTAAAGAGTTAAAGTTTGTCATTAACGTAGATAAACAATCTCCTGTGCTGCTGCTCAGATCCAGTAGGGAATGATGAATGGTAATATAAACAAAGGCAGCACTCCAGGGGTTCAAGATGAATCAAATTTCTTTTATTCCTCCATAAATCACGACGTTTCAACCAAAAATGGTCTTTATCAAGCATTTGTGGTCGAAACATCGCGATTTATGTAGGAGTAAAAGAAATGTGGTTCATTTTTAACCCGTGGAGTGCTGTCTTTGTTTAAATTTATGTGGGACTGCTCTGTTTGTCTCCTTAGATTCAGGATCTGGAGGCTATGTATGTTTCTATCCATACGGCTAGTGCTGTGGCAACTCCCTTGTATTTGTACAGCAGAGAGTGGCATCACCATGGTTAGCCAGGGCGTCTGGAGCAAGGAGAGCAGGAAGAGATGATTGGTAACCTAGAGAATCTTGTGTATACAAACAGAAGATAAGATCTGCTTTATCTCTAAAACCAAGCAAAATCAGAACAGCAATGTACTTGGTAATAGCCTTTATTTACCTTTGCCTACACGTTTAAAGCTAATCATTGTAGTGAGAATACTCCTTTAAGCAATTTATAATACATTCATTAAGTCATATCTTTACTTTATACAAGACATTTACAGCGGTCTGCATCCTGGGACCCTCCATCTGAGAAAAAACGAATAGCCCCAGCATATGCACAATATGGTGTATATTTTATAACAGTAAGAAAATGTGCAATATGTAATCTGTATCTACTACATAAAGCCCTGAGTTCTGCATCTACTTTACTTTTGCAGTCATTTACGGTATGTTCACACGGCGTATTTGCTGGGCATAGTTTGGGGCGTAATTGCGCTGCAATATGTCCAACATATGACCCGCAAATACTGTAAAAATCATAGTGCTATGATTTCCTGGTGTATTCTGCAGTCACTTCTTTCAGATGAGTACAGATCAGGGAAAGGGAAAGTATAGGAGGCTGGGCCATAGCGCTATTGAAAGTACGTTCTGGCCAGCGCTTACTTTCAACAGCAGGCATAGAGCATCGCCCTACCTTAATAGTAAAAGGCACGAGATGGGTTGGGTTGTCTTTAAAGGGAATGTGTCATCAAAAAAGAGAGTCATTTTTAAGACACATTTTTAAGTGAAACTCATTTTTTAGGAATACAGGCAGTCCCAGACTTACATCGTTCTGACTTAAATATGTCCCCTAGTGATAAACTTAGACTTATGGGGCGTGACTGACATTCAACACTGAGTCACGCCCCATGATAACCAAGTGCCAGCATGCCACAGCTGCACATGAGATACAGAACTTTAAGTGAAATCTTCTAAAAAAGGGCACAGACAGGAAAAGAAATGTAAAAAACCTTCCCTGCACTATCCAAAACTAAATTTTTTTTGTTTTTGCTGGAATTACATGTAATAAATATACCTGTTCCGACTTACATACAATTTCAACTTAAGAACAAACCTACAGTCCCTATCACGTTTGTAACCCGGGGACTGCCTGTATTTGTTTTCTTTTTTTTTTTCTTCAATTTTTTATTTTCGCCCTTTGGCCATTAGACATTGTTTTAACTGCTTTAACATCAGTCAGTGATGCTTTACAGTAGCTTCATGTACATAGGAGACTTAAGACTGACTTAGTCCCATTCACTTCTATAGGAGAGTTTTCTAGTCATGCTCTGTGACCTGGGAAGAAATCAGTGTGCAGGGAGGTGAAAGGGTGAACTGTGACCCTCTTGTGACTGGTGGATCCTGTGTTATCTATTCACACTGGTGTCTCCTTTCAGTTTGACCCTCTTTGTGCTGATAATGAGCAGGCAACTGAGAATCTTTCTGTATAGAACAGGAAGTATCAGACAATTATTAAGCTTAATGGCCAAAGTGAAAACTGCAGGACTTAAGAATTATTAAAAAATATTGAAAGTGATATGGAAAATTGAAAAAAAATATAACCAAAAAGTCTTAAAAAATGTGTTGAACATAAAAATGTGAGTTACACAATAAGTCATTTTTGTTGACACATTCCCTTTAAGTGATTGGTTGCCATGTAGAGTTGAAAGTGTAAGGAAGAGAAGAAGCCAGGGCTAACTGCACAAAGCCTCATGTAAGGAGGGTAACCATTATCCTTCTCCCCTCGCACAGACAATTCTCCGAAAAGATGATAATTTGTAACTGAGGAAAAACGAGAACTAGGCTGAGCCATGAAGCACTTCCCTAAGAAAAGGTTAAATGAAAAAGCAGGAATGTGGTCACATTGTGAAGTACCTTTGGGTGGCAAAGAAATAGTTAAAAGCAATTCATATGCTGCACACTTTATCCAGTTGTGTAATGAACACGACACTAGTAAGAATAGGAATGAGTAGCCCTAAATGCTCCCCGCTTATCCTACCCAAATTTGGAAACAAAGACAGTACGACAAACAAAGCAAAAACCGGGGCCCTTTTTTGTTCAAAATTCCCTTGGGGAAAACCCGACAGAAAACCAATGGATTTTAAAGGAAAGAACAGCATTTTTAAATTCCCACGCACCCCCCACTTTTCCTCCCTCACATCCATTTTTTTGTTAAAAATGAAAAAACCACCAAATTTCCCATATCCCATTTTGAACCCAGAAGTTTACATACACTAAAAAAAAAACACAAAATGCATTTTTTTTCTCACTATTTTTGACAGGGGAAAACAAAAAAACCCTTTCCCCCGTTTTAGGTCAATTGGGAAAACCAAAATTATTTAAAATTTGCCAAATGCAAAAAATAATAAAGAGAAAATTTTTTTTAAGGAAATTTTTATTATTTTCCGCAAAGTCAAAATTTTTAACACACACTAGGATTACTGGGGCCTTTAAACAATTTTGGGAACCCCATATCAGGGGGGGCCCACGCCCTTTGGGAAGCTTCGATAAGTTTATCGGCAACATCTGAGTTAATTAGAGACACCTGTGGATTTATTTTAAAGGCATACCAGAAACACACTGCTTCTGTCTGTTACATCATGGGAGAGTTTAAAGCAGCCAGCCAAGATATCAGGAAGAGAATTGTGGACTTGCACAAGTCTGGTTAAACCCTTTGGATGAAATTTTCAAGATACCTGAAAGTGCCAGGTTCATCGGTACAAAAAATTGTAGGGAAAGGGTAAGAACAAAGGGGAAAATGTCCGGGCCAAACATCCCCACTCGGGAAGGAGACAAGTTCTTTGTCTCAGAGATGAATGTGCTTTGGTCCAACATGTGTATATCAACCCAAAAACAAAAGCAAAAGATCTTGTGAAGATCCCTTGGGGAACCCGGGTAAATTGTTCTTTAAAATCCACAGTGAAATGAGTACAAATATAAAACAGGGGTTTTAAAAAGCTACTCTGCTAGGAAAAAGGGCCATTTTTCCAAAAGAAACATAAAAAAACCCAGTTTAATGATTGAAAAGGGCACACAGGAACAAAGCCCTACTTTTTTGGGAGCAAAACCTTTTGGGGAAAGAAAAACAAAAAGGGAGAATTTTTGGAAGCGTAAAAGAACCCCAAATCCCAACTGGAACCTTTGGGAGAAAGGCAGCATTTTTTGGTTTTTTTTTTTTTTTTTTTTTGGGGGGGGTGGGGGGGGGGGGGTTTGTTTTTTTGCTTCAGGGGGGACGGTCCCTTTCACAAAATAGATGGCATCATGGGGAAAACAAAAATTATGTAAACCAATACTAAGCAAAATTTCAAGACACCCAGCCGGGAAATAAACCCTTGGGGCGGAAATGGGCCCTTTCCAAAATGGACAAGGGCCTGAAGCGTACAAACCAAACTGGTTCCCATATGGCTTAAGGAAAACCAAGCCCAAATTTTTTGGGAGTGGCCATCACAAAGCCCTGATCTCAAACCTATTGAAAATTTAAAGGGGAAAGCGAAAAGGCAGGGGACGACAAGACAACCTACAAAAATGGCTCAGTTTCACCAGTTTTAGTCCCGGAAGGGAAAGGGCCAAAACTTCCCCAAACCCAAATATTGTGAGAACTTTTGTAAAGGATATCCAAAAAATTTGACCCAAAATCATGGGAGTTTAAGGCAATGCCCCCAAAACTAATGAAATTTAAACAAACTTTTTTACTTTGCAGAAAATAATAAAAATACCTTAAAAAAAATTTTCTCTCAATTTTTTTTGGCATTTGGCAAACAAAAATTAAAAAAAACTTCTTTTTTTTCCCAAATGGAAACCCAAAAAAACCCACAGAATCCCTGTTATGCTCAACTAAAAACCAGATTCATAGTCCTCCTCCTTACCGGTTATATTCATTAAATCTTAAGCTTAACCATGAGGATCAGCTGACAAAGCTTTAAGACTCTCGTTTCTAAGGACATGACAGATATAAAAGAAAGATCTCCACTGAAAAATTAATGCATTGACCATTATCCAATTAAGGATTTGCTTTTGCATTATAAACTAGAATATCCAAATACATTTTTTTTCCATTATTTTTCCCACTTTTTAAAGGCCAAAATGATCCTGCCACCCCCAAACAAAATTTTTTCCCTGCTTACCAAGTCTGCACATTAGTCATGCAAAACAGAAGCATTACTTAATGTATAGACACTAAAAAAAAATAAAAAAAAAATAGAAATCTCAACGTATCCAGAAGGCTTTTCCCGCAGTTTTGTGTAAAAGTTTAAATTTCAAAAAAACTTAAAACAACTTTTTAGTGAAAATTTTTATTTTTTGTGCGAATTTGCAAGGAGGCAAAAGCAGTGAAAAACATATACGGTTAAAATTTTTTTCCTTTTCTTTCCCTAAAAGATCTCAGAATTTAAACCCTTCTTTTTCCTGAATCTGGGCCTTTTAAATACGGCTGACCCATTGACCTGCAGTTGCCACTCCTTGATTCCTCTCTGTATTCTATCCTTCTAACTCTCCTTCACTGCCTAGTAAGAGATCCTAGCAATGGAGCATCTATTCCAATACAGTCCTACTATAACCCTATAGGGGTTAAAATCTCAATCCCCTTATAGAAGGTCTCCAAAGGTGGGTGCCATACTGTTCAAACCCTCTTGTTTTTTTTATTTTTTATTAAAGATATTAGAAACTGGAAAAGGGAAATTCCCTCCCGGAATGGAGAAATGTCAAATTTTCCCCGAAACCCAAATTTAAAAACTGATGTATTTAGGTATAGGGCACCAAAATTTCCCCAAAGACCTTAAAAAATCTACATAAAATTACATGCGAGGATGGTAGATTTTGCCCATTTGTGAAAAAATAAAAAAATGAAAAAATGGTTTTAAGCACAGCAACCCTTTAGCCCGGTGGAGTCTCTAAGTACTGTAGCAAGGGTGATAACTTGCCTTGGCTGCCAGCCTGCAAGAGTGCCAGCTAGTACAAAATTATGGGAACTTCCTAGGGCAGGAATTCTAAAAGTCTAAGGGGCCATTCGCACGGCTTATTCTGTGACTGATTCAAGCCTACTACCCCGAATTTTCGCTGCTTCGGCTGGGAATCCGTCCCTGTATTACGGTAAAACCACAGTTTTTTATAGAACGCCCGTGAAAAATGAGTGTCTATGGGGCCGGTGATTTTTCGGCCCCCCCCCTCCCCCCCGCTGCACGGGGACCGGCTAATTGCGGGGGGAAATCCCGGTTTTTTTTCCCCGCAATTTCGCGGCCAATAAGCCATGTGAAAAAATTTTCCCAAGGATAGGGCCAGATGGTTTTAAAACATCATAAAGCAGCATGTACTTTGCGCACTGCAAAAACCTGCTATTTTTGGGGGAAATACACGCGGGCCAGCACGTAATTTTCTAAAGCACTTCCCGGCAGGAAACCATCCATTTTTATTTTTTCCTTGGTCACTACTTTCTCCCACGCCCCCTTATTCCCCGGGGAAGACTCCAGGTAATCATAGCACTCAATGAGTGGGGCATACATGAGACATATTTGCTGCGCAAAAAAACCATGACAATTTACCCCCTGAAAAATATGCATTGTGAACATCCCCTGGGGAAAAACCCCCTAAGGGCCACAAGGGCCCCCTTGAAGAATGAATAATAGCTGACAGCCTTTTCCCGGGCCCCCCCCCAAACCCTCGGGGTTAACCAGAAAATTAAAAAAAATTTTTTTTGGCCCCAGGAAAAAGTGCTCAAAAAACCAAACCTTTTTGAGTTAAGCAGTATTAAAGTACTTTACCTTTATTGCATTTATAAAGGGCTTTTGTGCCACTCGGGGTGTCGCAATGCCAGAAATTGTGAAAAATAAAAAACTATTGTTTTTTTCCCGGGGCATTTTGTTTTAAACATTTTTGGGAAAGAGGCTTTGAACCTTACCCCAGTTTTGTAGTTCTTTCCTTGTCCGGGGGGGGGGGGCTAACAGAGTATTACCCCCACGAAAGCTAAAAAGGCGGGACAATGCTTCTTTTTGTAAGAAACAAAACCCAAGGAAATTTCCTAAAAGAAAAATGGCGTTTTTACAACACAAACACTGCAAAACCCCCCCTGTTCCCCCAAAAAAAAAAAAACCCCCCGAAAATAAGACATAGTGCATTTTTAAAAAGCAATTCAATTTTGGGCGCTTATGCGGGATGTTTGGATGAAAATCACTACAGGAAAAAATTAATAAAAAGTTTTTGAGGGTTTTTTTTAAAACAATAATTGAATTCTTTTTTCAAAGAAAAGAAAAAAAAACTCCTAAAAAAAAAAGACTTAGCTCTTTCTGAAAGGAAAAGCAAAAATAATAAAAGGGACACTGCCCTTATTTTGGGGGAAAACTAAAAAATAAAGGTTTCTAAACAAAATTTAATAAAAAAGGTAAAAAAAAGCAAGCAAGACAAAAATGAACCCTTATGAAAAAGTTTCCCTTTCAGTACATATTTTTAAAATTTAAAAAGAAAAAAAATTGCGGGCCCAACCCCCAAAAGCGCCGGGGGTTACTGGCAATCACTGTCCATCTGATAACAAAAACAAAATCATGTTTCCTATCTTTATCCTCTTTCATTATCTTCAGGTTAAAGGCTACACACGGGTAAAAAATAGGTTTTTCCTAAAAAGCCCTATCCCTACAAAAGGACCTTTCAGTCACAAATAAAAAAACTAAAAATGAAAGGAACCAGAAAATATATTAGGACTATATGCGAACTTTCTTTAACTCATTTTCGGGTTTTAAAGCAAACCCTCACGGGGATACCATGTCTCACCAGATGTCATGAACACAGAAATGGCATAAGAAATTATCAAACCAAAAATTCATAAATGGGGGGCTTTCAGTCAGTAACATACAACAGCACGCCTTGCCATATGTTTCTTAGTTTCCTCTAGTCAAAACCTTATATACATCTGGTGACAAATTCCAGACAGACTCTACGGGTTCACCCCTTTTGACTGTACCCAGGGTTGGGGTCATGAAAAAAAAGGGGGAAAATTTGTTCCTTATTGGGGAGGGGCCCAATCAGGGTGTATGGGGGAGACTGAAAACCATTATTTTTCTCCACGGGGAAAATTAAATATTTTGGGTAAAAGGCTCATGGAAAATTTTTGGATGTGCTTTTCTCATGAAAAATGTTACCCCTTTTTTCGGTTAACGGGCAAAAGGGCCTCCCCCTTTACCCAACCAATATTCTGCTCTGCACTGATGAGGGGCAAACAAACCAAAAACAGCTGTCTACACATGGACATAAATAGGAAATTCGGGCAATAGCCCTAGTTTTTTCCCCCATGGGGCCTTTTAATAAAAAAGAAAAACTTCTGAAAACACATCTCTATATGTCCTATTAGAGAGATGGTAAAATAAACTGCCTGCAAAGCTCTTAATAAGGGAAAAATTTTCCTCTTTTCAAAAATACTTTTAAACAACATAATATTTTCACTTTGATTTTTTTTGGAGCGAAAAAACCTAGAGTCAATAAAAAGCCCAATAAAAAGGGCCCTGAAGGGGGAAAAAGGAAATGCTATAATTAGCCCCAAAATAGAAATTCTGTATTAACACTTTACTGGTTAGCACTCTGTGTTTTCCTACCTGGCCGTGACCTGGAAGCGATCCAATCCCAAAATTTGTTTGTTTCATGATTCCCTTTTTGGCTTTCATTATAAGTACCGGGCTTCTGCCCCCACTCAAATGACCCCATCGGGGGTGGCTTTGGGAGGCTTTTCGGCTGTTGAATTAGGGTAACATGGCTTTTTTTGTTTTGGTTGGCAATCGGAGGAGTCATCCTTTGATTCATTTCCGCAGTAAAGTGTGAAAGTGGTTTAGTGTTACCATAATTAAGCATGTTGGGAGTTTTGCTGATAGAGTTTGAATTTAAATTGCTTGTCTGCTGGTTAATCATGTTCATGTGGCTTTGAGGGAGGTAGTTGTTCATTGTGGTTTTCGGGGGATTATTTGCCATTGGAGGTACAATAGAATTTTGACTGTTGAAAGCTTGGGGATACATCATTGGACTACTTGGCTTTTCAGTGCCAAAGGCTCCACCATATGGGCTAGTTGGAGGTCCCACAGGTGACCAGCTGGATGGTTGGTTTGTGTGTGGCGGTTGCTGCGGTTGTTGCTGCTGTTGGTGTTGCTGCTTTTGTTGTATGAGTTTTGCTCGTTGCTGTTGTTGAGCGGCCATTTGTTTGAGCTGCTCAGCTGGCGACAAGTCAGCACTTGGGAGGTTTACAGACCCACTTCCAGAACTAGAAGTTGGAGTCATGGCATATCCATTACCAGGTCGTGTTGAGGTTTGACCAGGTGTGTGAGGTGGATTAGGAGTCTGTGGGGATTGGACAACACAACTTGCTGGTGATCCAGCAAGCATTAATGTAGATGGAGCACTGGAGACTGAGGGTATACTGGAAACAGATGAGACATTAGAAAAAGAAGGACCAGAAGAAGATGGACGAACTTGAGGAGAGCCCATAGAGACATGAGGGAATGGAGAGTGGGATGGATCACTCTTTACACTGGCACTTTCTTGAGTAAGTGGTGTTTGGGTTGTAGGTCTGGAAAAGTCTAGTTCCTTCTTATCCTCAAAGTCTTCATTGAATAAGTCCTGTATATCATCCTCAGGAACGGTATTAGCAAGCTCATCAATCAACTCCTGCCACTCTTGATCATTCAAATTTATGTCCGAGAAAAGTTTATTTTGGTTGGAAAGGGAAGTATCAGACGGGTCAATGACTGAAACATCATCTAGTGGTTCTTGCTTCATTTCCTTACTCAGGATACTAAAACTTTCCTCCAGTTCACTAGCATTAGAACCGTTTACTGCTAGCTTTACGTCCTGCTGGCCACCATTCTTATTTATGTCTTCTAATCCTCCTGAATGCGTTACATTATTTGTAACAGGTAGATGCGGCTTCATATCAAGCTGGTGAAGAGGTGACACAGAAGGCAGTGGTATATTCGACAAATTATTAAGAGGGTCCATACCTGGCATCTCTTTCCTTCGCCGTTTAGCAGAGGGTGAAAACCTCCCATCACAGATGCCATTCTGCTGCTCTCCATTAAGTGGTGAACGAGCACCTTCTAACTTCTTCTGCACAGCTTCTTGAAGCTAGGACGAAGAGAAAAAATATAAATAAGTATATGTGAATTAAGAGATTTTAATTTTTAGAAAAAAAATGCAATAAATCTAATTAGTTTTATCGGGATTGAACACTCATTCACATTACAAAGCTGTACGTACATACAGCCAATGTCAGCGAAAATATACAATATTCTGAAAACTAACAAGATAGTTTATGTCAAGTTACGATGTCATATTCACACTTTTTACCAAAAATAAATTACAGAATCTTACCATTCTCCTGGGTCTAAACAATGTATTTATTTTAAAATGTGATGGGAAAGGAAAAATAATTATCTACCCCCCCAAAAATCCTATATGTGTCACATCATGCCTGTGATCCCATGGCATTAACATGGATTAAATATATCTGCCAAAAGCAGCTGATGAGGAAGAAAAAAAAACTCCTAAAACATTCCCAGGAACGGATAACCCTGAGGTGTGCATCCTCTCACTACACATCCAGAGAAGTTGTACAAATAAAACCGATCCATGACATCTGCCTTTGTTATACCTCTTTAATGTTTGAATTGTTTTCAAGACACACCTTTAGCTCTTCCTAAAATCAAAGACTTATCCAGACTTAGAGCACAGTGCCATCACAGGGGGTGCAGCTGATCCACGCAGGCATGTAAAATCAGCACAACTGACACTGGCTCTTGTCAGGGCCTGTTACACCCAAGCGTTAAGGGACCTAAGGAAGGTGAGGCTCCTAGCTTACAGCAGATCAAAGCCAGCACAGATCCACAGCACTGACATCACATCCATGTCCCACAGCAGCTGCGGTCTGCACAGGAAGAGAAAATGGCTTTCACAACTTGCTGTATATTCTTTAGCAGTTTGTTTTGACATTGAAGAAAGAGGAAACAGGAATGGTCACATAAAGTACAAAAGATGTAGTGGATAGGGCCATGGCACTATGAAGAAGAATGCATTGTGCCCAAAGCAACGCTGTATCCTTTGTATGTGACAAAATGCACTGAAAAAGGCAAGATTAGCGTTAGGAAATGTACCCCAGGCACCCTTAACACTTAGGGCATGTCCCCACAGCACAGAGCAAATACCGGTTGGAGTATCTGACTGGTGTTTGCTCTGTTTTGGGGGCGTGTAAACAGCCACAGGGGGACAGCTTTTCTCTGCTGTTTGCGGAGAAAAGCTCTTCCCCTTCACATTGACAGGTTCATGTTCTGCCCGAAAACCGGGCGGAAGAATGAACATGTTCTATAATTTTCGGACCGCCGGCGGTCCAAAAAAACCGTCCGGCGGAAAATCCATGCAGTGGGGACTGCTGCACGGATTTTCCATTAAGGCCTGTGATAAAGTTTGACAGCCGGTTTACAGACGACTTTCAAAACCGAAAACTGTCTGCAAAACCGGCTGAAAAACTTGTCGTGGGGACAAGCCCTCTTACATATGTTGTTTGGGGGACATGTATGAAAACTGTCTTGGTCTAAAACTGTCCTTGTTGCCCATAGCAACCAATCAGAGCACCACTTTCATTTTTTCAGAGCACTATTTGTAATGAAAGGGGTGCTCTGATTGGTTGCTATGGGCAACAAAGACAGTCTTAGACCTAGACAGTTTTCACACATGTGGCCCATTCACACGGCTTATTGCCGACATAATTGCGGGGACGGATTTCACCCTGCAATTACGCCGGCTGCCGTGCAGCGGGAGCGGGGTGAGGGGCAGGCTACTCGCCGGCCCCATAGACATTCATTATTCACAGCGCGTACACGCCGTAAATAATTGACTTTCTCCCCGCTCGGCGAGAGGAGACGGAATCCATAGTTTTCTATAAGAACTGTGGATTACTGTTATGCATGGGACTGATTTCAGCCAGTATTGGAGCGCAAATACGGCGCGCAATACGGTTGAAATCAGTCCCATAGTAAGCCGTGTGAACGAGCCCAAACATGGTGCAGGGGCTTCATAAAAAAACTGGCTCCTCTGCATAGATAAAACTCTCCAAATTCATTCATAGTCACCAGTGGTTTAATATCGCTGACCACTACTGGATGGTTCAGATTACTCTTTGATTATTACTGGACCTGTTTTGTAACATACAGTTGAGTCACATTATTATGACCACTTTCTACTTTTGACATCGGCAGCACGTAGCTCATGAACGAAGTCACCCATCTAAGGTGTGCTATAGGCTGTCTGCAGACTTATCCCTCATTACGGTCATAGAACAACAGGGCAATTTATCAGAGTTGTAAAAAATGGGATAATTATTGGCTTTGGGGGGTCAAGAGTGGCAGAAGCTGTATAGTTTTCAGAAGCTGCATAGTTGTGAACTGTTCATGTACTGCTGTGGTGAAAGTGTATTGTGAGTGGACAAATGGCACCATTGTGAATAAACGACATGGAAATGGCAGAGCACCATGTCCCACCGATGTGAGGGGTGAATGTCAGCTACAAAGGCAGACTAAGACGCTATAATGAAGCAGCTCACCCCCAAAATGAACCAGGGGGTTATCCGATGTGTCTAAAACAACAATTCATCGAATCCTGCTGCATCTAGGGCTCCAAAGCAGTTGGATGGTGACACCTTTGCTAACTAGAAAATGCTTCAATTTTCCCAGCAATATTGGGACTGAACCTCCACTGATTGGCAAAGGGCTGCCTTCTCCACATTGGCATATCAGGCAAGAAACATCAGAGAACAAACACTCTGCAACCATTGCTGGAAGACCACAAGCTGTGTTATGGTCTGGGGAATGTTTTTGTGCCATTATCTGGGCCACTCATCCATGAGGAAGGCACTTTCAACTGATTTGGGTATGAATCCATCTTTGCAGATCACATACACTCATACAATGTGATTGTCTTCTCTGGGGCGGATGGGATTTTCCAGCAAAACAATGCAACAAGTCACACAGCTAGAAATGTCTGACACAGGTTGGAAGAGCATGACCAAAATTTCAAAGTACTACCCTGGCCTTAAAAATCCCTACACTTGAACCCAGTTGAGCATCTGTGGGACCACCTCAATCTATTGATCCTCTCCCATGCACCCTCCATGAGCTGTGGGGTGCAGTCAGCATGGCTCTAGATCACTCTAACCTTACTGAGTCACTCCCAGCCCATCTAGCTGCTGTCTATGCTGCAGACGGTGGTGACTCTGAATATTAGCTGGTAGTAAAAATGTGACTTAACTGTGTAGATCCAAATGGATCTTGGTGCATTCCAGTGACATATTAAATCCTTTAGGTTTCTTCTTTTTTAAATGGATAAACTGCAGACACAATGCTATTTTAATCACTAATGAGAGAGCTTTACCCGTGCATTTCAGCAAAAGAAAGTAGTATCGACTGCTAAGAGATAGATGATTTCAAGCTTTTGTAATAATGATTGTCTAGTGTGAATGGTGTCATTTGACATTCATTGCCTATACACATAGGAGTAAAGTCACCCCAACCAGCCAACTGTCTTACGTGTATAGGGGTGTGCCAACTTGATAGAAAGAAGCATCAGTATTCTTTATTTCAGTGGTGTCAAAACACACAAAAAAAAAAAATTGAGAAAGAAGATTTGTATTTTAGAATCCTGATGCCAAAGACCTGACCTTAACCTTATCAAGACGCTTCAGCATCACCTGAAGAAGGCTGTACACACAAGGAATCTCACAGGTATTAACAAATGAAAATGTATTTACAGGAAGGAATGGTCCAAGAAACTTTTGTAGAAGTGACTAGTGCTAAAGGAGGATCTGTAGGGGTTCACTTACTTTTTCTCTGTGCACTGTGGAATATTTACTCTATGCCAGAGGTGTAAGTTCAAGTTCTTGGGCCCTGGTGCCCATTAACAGGGCTGCCATCAGTCATATTAACCGTTTTAGGGCCCCATACAGCCAAATCAAATGGGGCCCCCACCCATTAATAGTTCCTATTTTTTAACATATCAGTGTCCCCTTTTTGATTAGGGCCCTTGACAGGAGTACTACCCTATTGGCACCCCTGCCAGTTACCATGTGCCATTTCCAATACCGGTGTCTTCTTATGTGTTAAAAGGGCTTTTGAGCCCCCCCCCCAGGAAGCGGGGCCGCGTAGCGGCTGCCACCGCTGCACCCCCTATAACTACGCCCCTGCTCTATACACAAATTATGAAAATTAGTTCTCATGCAACAGGAAGAAAACTCTCTCTTACTAACCAAACTAGAACTCCCCCAAAAAGGGAAGACCCCACCATTTGAAGGGAAATTTGAGATCGTTTTCCCTTATTCAGAGACAGCATATTGCATGTTTTTAAAACCGTAACATTCCTTAAAACAAATTCCTATTCCACTAATATCTAAAAGACAATTTTTACCCCCACCCTTGGGGGTTATCATTTTTCTTAACTGGTTTGTCTATATTTGACTTAATAATAGTCAGACCAATTGAAATTTATAAAATTTGCATACATCAGTGCCTCTCTAACATCAATCTAAGCCACATATCTATCTTCCTTCTTTCTATCCACCTGTCCACCTATCTAACTTTTCTAAAAGTAACAAGTCTATTTTAAATTATAGTTTTTCCCCAAATACAGCCCCAGATCACTAATAATCTATCGAAAACGGGGTAAATCTTGAACCTTTTAATATAATTTTTTTTTTATTTTTTTTTTTTTTTTTTTTTCTTTTTTTTTTTTGATTAAACCGTTATTACAACAAAAATCATACAAGGTGTACAAATTGGAAAAAACTAGTTAAGCCCATATGGGCACGTTACACAAGAAAGGCAAACAATAACATGACGTTATGAAAATGCAGGACACAGCAAAAATAAACAAAAATAATTGGCATTATAGAATGTCCTAACGGTGGCCGACAGAAAATGACTCATTACAATACAATGGTAAATGTATATATAATCAAAAAAAAACAACCAAAAAATTTAACAATTCCAACAAAAATTTTAAAAGGGTTAAAAGAGGGAAAAAAAAATGGACCAATAACGGCCCTATGTCCGAGGGTTTTTAACAGTCCCAAATTAAAGCATAGGCTGGCGGGGGTGCATGCCGTGGGACGACGAACAAGACGGGTATCACATTGACATACACTCACAGACATAGCATTCACACACGGGAAGAAAAGGGGGGGGGGTGGGGGTTTGGTGGGGGTGGGGAAAAACGGTGGGGGGGGAGGGGGGGGGAAGTCATGGCCCTTTGTGGGGGGGGGACGGGATCCCCGCAACACTGCACGGCTTGCGTTTTTAGAGTTTTTAAAAGGGCGGGGAAAAAAATCTATGAATTGCAGCCAGGGCGCCATGTCCTGACCATTTTCCGGGGCTCGTCCCCCGAAATACCGGGAGCCCTCCAAGGTAACAAGAGCCCTTTTCCCTAACCCAACCCTCAAAAGAGGGGGGTTTTCTGGCGTTTTTCCATCCCCTAGGTATGACCGCTTTGCCGCCTGACAAGTGCCGGAAAGGGATTTTTTTATATGTGGAGGCCCCAAAAGTCCACCAAAACAAAGACTCCCTCGGGGGTCTTTGGGTATGGCCAAGCCGAAATTTCCCCTAATACAACGTATATTAAATTCCAAAGTCGGACAAAAAGGGGCACTCCCACCATAATGGAGCATTTTTCCTTCAAGGTTCCGAAACCCCAACAAGACTCTGGAACTTGTGGGTACCTTTATGGAGCAAAGGGGGCACCCTGACCATCGGGAGAGGATTTTAAAGCCCTCCCCGGGGCCCCTTCGTTTGCACGGTACTTTGTGGGTGGACTAAGCTTTTTGCCATTGGGGGAGGAACGTTTTACCTAGGTTTTCTCCCAGCTGCACAATAGGGGGGGAGGTCCAGTTGGTCTTTAGGGGAGAGTTCCCGAAAAGCCAAACAGAGTACGGGGGGGGGTAGCCAAGGGCACATCTGCTCGAACCATTAGAGGTCTTTGGGCTTAAATTATTGCCCAAAGAGGATAAAAAGCTGAAACGGAGTATTGGAAGGGCCCATGAGGTCTGTGCAGCGGGTCCAGCCATCGTCCCGCGGGGGACAACCTGGTCTCCCCCCCATCACTTGGCCAAGCGTAGGGGACCAACCTAGACCCCAAAAAACGGGCGTGGGGCCCCAAACCCCCGGGAACGAGGATTACGGAGAGCGGCATGAGAGGCCCAACCTATCAATCAAAATCTGGGAGTTTTATGTGAGCAAACTGAGGGTTAAAAATATGTTGACCGTGTATGAGGAAAAAGGACCGGCTCCTTAGGGCAGGGTCCGACCCAAGGGGGTATGCAAGGACAGGGAATAAAACTTCGGCTATACCGCTCCCTATTTTTTATATCCTGGCACACCCCCTACCAATAACCGGGGTACCCGATGCTAATAAAATATTTTCTCAGTCGGTAGCCCCAAATCCACCCAAAGCTTTTTGTCTTTAGACTAAATAAAAAGCTAGGCGGGCAGAAGGCCAAACAAATGAAGTAAAAAGGGGCTGACACGACCCAAAGATTTGGGATAGAAATGGGGGTAAAACCCCCCCCCCCCGCAAACCCCCCCAAATAAATAAACAAAATGACACTTTAAAAGAAAACCCCAAACCCCAAAAAACATTTCCTTCCAAGGGGACCAAATTTCGAGACTGCGAAAAATAAAGGGAAAAATTTATCGACCATATGTCCCGTAACACCCCCCAGGCCCACATTAGAGTCAGATTTGCGGGGGGGACGGGAAGGCCAGGCCCCACCAATGCCCAACGGCGATTTATTTTTAAATTGGCCAAAACCGAAGGCCTCTTGGTTCAGGGGTGGGGGACGCGACTGGTTAGTTTGTCCACCCGGGGCAACGGCAAAAGGGCCCAGCATTTTGCTCGGGGCCCCCTTTAAAGTTTAAAAATTTCCCCTTATCCTTGGTTATTCACCGGGAAAAAATTCTCCATCACCAGGACATACAAAAGCGGGGATAGTGGGGGACCCTCCGCGTACCATTGGATGGCGAATACTCGACAAGGAACCGTAATCAAAAATTTTGCGGTGGGGGGTATGGTAAAGGCCAGAACTTTGAGTAAAAATAGGGTCCCTCCCCAACGCCGAAGAGTGAATCAGGGCCGGGGCCCGGAAATTCTATCAAAACCTTTTCGGCATCTAGGGGGTAGGGCCATCAGGGGAATTTTCCGAGTTTTAGTATGGGGACAAATCCAAAGTTTTCAGGGTGTTGCCCGGGCTTCCCCACCCGGCACAAAGCCCACCTGATAGGGTGTAAAAAAATTTTTTCCGGGAGTACAGGGTTTAATCATTCCCAAAAGTTTAGCGTAGACTTTAATCGGTTTTTTTTCTTTAGGAATGCTGCAGTCGTGGCATCACAATGTATGAACTAAAAAGACACTATGTACAGCATATTTCTCTACTTATTCAGCTATGTATCTAATTTTTTAAAGTACGCAAACTGTTTACATTTTTCCCATCGCTCAAATTTAAAAACTACTATCTATCTATCTATCTATCTATCTATCTATCTATCTATCTCTTTAAGGTTACTGTAGATCTGCTTAATATCTTCCTGTCTCTCGAATATCAATGTAATTCACATATTGATCTACCTAAGTTAATGGCGAACCCACTATCAATGCTGCAGTCATATGCAATATTTATTATCTATCTACCTATCTTGTATTGGTCTATCTATCTATCTATCTATCTATCTATTTATCTATCAATCAATCAAAAGTAACTAGTTAATATTAATTTTATTTCCCATTGTAAATGCTGCAGTCATATACAACATATATTATCTATCTACTTCCCTCATATCTATCTAATTATCTATCTACCTACCATTCTGTCAATCTATCTACCTTATAGCTATGTACCTAGCTCATATCTACCTCTCTCATATCTATCTACAGTATCTATTTACATCTATCTACAGTACTCTTTATATATACCTTATATTTAGGTACCTACCTCATATCTATCTATCTATCTACCTGCCTACCTTATATCTCCCTCATATTTATCTACAGTACATATTTTATATATACCTTATATTTAGGTACCTATCTCATAGCAATCTACCTTCTATCTATCTATCTATCTATCTATCTATCTATCTATCTATCTATCTCATATCTATCTATCTCATATCTATCTATCTATCTATCTATCTATCTATCTCATATCTATCTATCTCATATCTATCTATCTATCTATCTATCTCATATCTATCTATCTATCTATCTATCTATCTATCTTTTATCCGTCTACCTGCCTACCTTATATCTCCCTCATATTTATCTATCCACTTATCAGAAGTAACTGTAATTCCTTGGTAATGTTTAAAATGAATTCATTTTGTTCCCTATTATGAATGCTGCAGTCATAAACAATATATATTATCTATCACTCTACCTTATATTTATGTATCTATCTATCTAGCTTCTTATCAAAGGTAACTTTTAATATTAATTTAGCTTTTTTCTCTTGTCATTGCTGCAGTCATGACACCACAACACATAATATGAAGCACATATGATCCATCTATCCTTACGGTTCTCCCACTTTGTATCTGTTTATCTCTGGTTATATATCTGTGTACTTGGCTTTCCCTCTAATAACCATACATCTATCTTTACTTATGTTCACCCACTTTATCTGGATATCTCCTTATGTCTATCAATCTTTCTCTCTTTCTCTCTCTCTTATTACTTACTATCACTATATATATTATATGGTTAATTAAGCCAAATTAAACAACAAAAACAAAGTCCAGAAAGCAGCGGCTTTGAGAGTTTATGTGTGAGACTGTTAAATAAGAGTTGGGGATGAGGCGCTCCATTTCGAGATGCAGCAGCCTTTGCATAAACACAAGGGGTACTCGAGGTTTTATGTGCCTGGAGGAGTAGCTCTGCTGTAAACCACCAGCAGCAATTCATTTCTCCAAAGAGATTAAGCCAAGGTGCTGTTGTTATGGTAACAGTCTTTGCCTATCACGATCTCTCTTCGCTGGGCTCCGATAACCTATTCACTGCCAGCACCACCTACAATACATGAGCACAAGGCTAGCAGATCTGAGGAAGGTAGAAGATCTGCTATGTCAAATGAAGGGCTGGCGTCTCCATGACAAGCAGCATTTTCATACACGCGGCATGGTTTCTTTATGTTCCTGCAATCAATTAAATGTGTTGCCTGTTAATAAATGGGTGTTAAAGTCACATTTGGAAATTTGCTCCTCTTTAAATGGTTAAAAAAAAAAATTAAGAAAGTAGAATTTCACCCATGGAAACTGAGCTACAGGATCTATCCTATTGCTTATGGCCTTGCATGGTCATTCTATGGCTGTATGTTTATTATATAGTCATATTAACTAAATCATGAGTTTTTGCACATAACCATTGACATGGTGGATGACTATATTCAGACCATACCACCATACTGCTTATACAGTAGCATCTTAATCTACCATGTCATGAAAAACAAAGCTGTCTACACCCATCAAATAGCTGGCAGCCATAACCGACTACCTCGTAAACATGCAGGTTTGGGTGAATTTGCAGATTGATTGTGAGGGATAAATGAGGATAAGCAGCGGCCGGATACCATTGGTGCTGATTAAGGTAAAATACAACAGACCAAATTCTTCTTTCAATGTCTATAGAGATATAGAATTTTTTTTTACGGACTTTATTCAGTCTCATTGCCGCTTGGCCTAAAACATTGCTACTTCTGCTGCGCCTATGGGGTATGTTCACATGATGTACAGTACTACGGCACACACAGTACGCACCGCAGTACATCGTGTGTTTCAGGAGCTTGCGCTAATACGCGTGTACTCACACGGCACGCGGGGGGGGGGGGGGGGGGTCTGGTGTCCGCTGGCCCCATAGACATTCATTGCTCGCGGAGTGTATTTGCCGCAAATAATTGACATGTCACTGATCTCCCAGCGCGAACAATACTATCGTATTGTACGAGCGGGGAGAGGAGGCGTAATCCATAGTTCTCTATGAGAGTCATGGATTACCGTAATTATGGGGCGCATTTCCCCGCATATTAAACACAGTATGCCGTGAAATACATGCCAAAATGCGGCCCAAAATAAGCCGTGTGAACATACCCATACGCTGATGGTACTTTTAGGACATGGAATATATAAATGTTGAATTTCACCTTTTCACCATATTGCAGTGCCGACTATTTCTCCGAAATCTAAATTGCATCTGGACGGATTGGCAGGCACTCTCGAAATCTATTCAAAAAGGCGAGTGCGGTCCTCACCTGTGATCTCTTCTTGATTGCCGGTTGGGATCAGGAGAGAAGTGTTTCCTTTTAGGGTAGACGAGTTCATAATATAAGAGTTTCATTTTTGTGGATCAATAGAGGAAAATAAAGTTTTAAAGTTACCTTTACCTCTCCCTTTCATCCAAACCTTCTCCCTGCCCGGCCTGAACTTCTTATATAGGTCTTTCTTTGAACAGTACTATGTAACTATATGAGGAGGCAGTTAGGATGTACTCATTAACATCAGATTGTTGGAGTGGCCTAATGAAATCAGCGAGACCCATCAAGAATTTTACTCTATTGTGACTGCTGTTTGTCATTGTAAATGTAATTCTGGAATTCTTTTTATGAATCAGTAAGGGTATGTTCTCATCAAGTTTTGCGCTTAATACGCGGCGAGATGCACGCCGCAATTATGGTAATCCATAGCTCTCATAGAGAACAATGGATTACACCTTGTTCACCGCGCATACAATACGATCGTATTCTTAGCGTGGGGAGATAAGTGACATGTCAATTATTCGCGGCGATTATGGGCCGCGAGTAATGCATGTCAATGAGGCCGGTGGGCTGCCGGCCCCCCAATGCTTTGGGAATACATGCTAATCAGCGCGATTCCCAAAACACCTGGCGGATTGCGGCGCGTACAGTACGCCGTGTGGACATACCCTAAGGCTATGTTCACACGGCTTAACTGCGGGACGTAATTACGCCCCGCAATTACGCCGTGTGGACGGGGGCGGGCAGGGGCGGGGGAGTGAGCGGGGGGCCGGCACTTCGCCGGCCCATATACGCCGCTGGTAATTCACATGTCAATTATCTCCCCGCCCGGCGGATTCGCCGAGCAGGGAGAGGAGATGTAATCCATAGTTCTCTATGAGAACTGTGGATTACCGTAATGACGGGGCCGTATTTCGGTCCGTAGTTACGCGCAAAAGTGCGCAAATTACGGACTGAAAACGGCCCAGTCATTACGGTAATCCACAGTTCTCATAGAGAACTATGGATTACATCTCCTCTCCCTGCTCGGCGAATCCGCCGGGCGGGGAGATAATTGACATGTGAATTACCAGTGGCGCGTATACGCCGCTGGTAATGCAAGTCTATGGGCCGGCGAGGTGCCGGCCCCCCGCACCCGCCCCACCCCCCTCCACACGGCGTAAATGCGGGGCGAAATTACGTCCTGCAGCTAAGTCGTGTGAACATAGCCTAAGAGAGCTGTAATGACTAACGTTGATTATCTCCAAATTTTAGGCCTTCCAAATATAGGAATTATAAAGACATGAAATATATGTATATTCCCAGACTTGATTCATTAGTAACAATACTGCCGAGTCTTAGCTACAGTGGTCTACGGGTATGTTCACACAACGTATTTTGCCGCCTATGTTCTAAACACTCCTCATAGACTGCAATGTAAAATCCACACCGTCATTCAGACAATGTGTATTTTATTCTTAGAATTTATGGTGCACCTGAAAACAATTGACATGTCAAGCCTTTCAGGCGTATACGCGCAGTAAAATCGTAATGTATACATGGCAGAAATCTGACTTGTGCACCACGCAGTGTTTTCTGCATTGAAATTATGCACTAGCAAGCAGGTAATTTCAATGACACAATGAACATGTTTTGCGGCAGTGCTCAAATGTGTGTGCCACAAATACGCCATGTGAACAGCCCCTAAGGTTTAGTTCACACATGACGAGGTTTTTATGCACTTTTTTGGATGCTGTTTTGGGCACTGAAAAAGAAGTGTTGTATCAATTTTTGAAGCATTCTTGAAGGAATCAATGGAGAGCTTGGCACAGTTTTAGGGCTTGTCCCCACGGCAAAGATTTTCATACGGACTTACAGACGGTTTTCGGTTTTGAAAGCCGTCTGTAAACTGGCTGTCAACCTTTAACATAACCTTTAAATAGTGTAAACATATGACAGATTTATCAACATTATATTAAATGTGGTCCATTTAAAGACTCTAAAGTCTAAAATTTACAACAAGTATTAGGTATGTTCACACGGCTTATTTTGGGGCGCATTTCACCACGTATGCGTGACGTCTGCGCTCTATCTATGGAGCGAAATGCACCCCAAATCATTACGGTAATCCATCAGTTCTCATAGTGAACTATGGATAGCCTCCTACCCCTGCGCATACAATACGATCGTATTGTATGCGCGGGGAGATAATTGATGTCCTACGTCGCGGGGTGCGCACCGATCAGTGTGACTCCCGAAGACCCGACATAATTGCGGGGCGTACTGTACGCCCCGCAATTAAGCCGTGTGAACATACCCTTAGTATTGATAAATCTGCTCCAATGCGTACATGACCCAAAGATTTCCAGTTTCCATCAGCTCTTTTTGACTGTTAGGCTATGTCTACACAGCGGTTAAGCTGCCATCCAAAATCCAACTTTTTTTTAACATTGCTGAATCTCGTATTTTGGCGCAGATTTCAGATTTTCCGTCGGAATCGAACATTGAATGTACAGGAATCCATAGGATTTTAAAATCGACTTGAAAAAATCAGTGCTGTGTAGACTACAGGACAGATTTGTCATTGCAGTCTACACAGCACTGGGTACAGTCAGATACTTTCTGGCGGACTCTAAGGGCATGTCCCCACGGTACGGATTTTCGGCCGTTTTTTCAGCCGGTTTGCGGTTTTTACAGACGCCTGATAAATACCGGCCGAAATGAGCACAATGGTGCCTCTATGGAAAACCCGTGCAGCCGTCCCCACTGCAAGGGTTTTCCGTCTTGCGGTTTTGCCACCCGCGGTCCGGCAACAAAACATTGTGCAAGCACAATCTTCTGTCCGGCGTCCGGACGGAATCTGTGCAAGCCAATGTGAAGGGGGAGGGCTCATCGCGGAGAAAAGCCGTCCCTCCCGCGGCCGTGGGGACGGCCGCAAAACAGGACAAATACCGTCCGGCAAACCGGCCAGTATTTGTCCTGTGCCGTGAGAATGCGCTCTAAATACTGAATCTGCCATAAATCCAATGAAAAACCTGTGTAGACATAGCCTTATATGAAAGGACTTGTTTTATCTGTATTAGTTAGTCTTCATTTTGCATTATGTTCAGAACATTTTGGGTCTTTGGAACCAATTGCTGGTTTTCCATAGAGTTACGATTTCAACATACAATGGTCGTCCCAGAACCCATTAATATTGTATGTTGATGGACCGCTGTATGACTAAGGCCATGTTCACACGGCTGGAGTTTTCGGCCAGGTTTTTCAGCCGGTGCGGTTTTTCACGACGCTGAAAACGGCCGAAAATGAGCAAATTGTGCTCTATGGAAAAACGTGGCAGCCAGCCCCCACTGCACGGGTTTTCCGCCCGGCGGTTTGTTGCCGGCGGTAAAACATTGACATGTACAATCTTCCGTGGTTTCCGACGGTAACATGTCGCCATCTCATGGGAGGGGGGAGGGCTATTCTCTGCCCTCATCGCGGAGAAAGCCGTCCCCCATGCGGCCGTGGGACGGGCACAATACAGGACAGTCAACGGCCGGGCAACGGGCCGGTATTTGTCCTGTGCCGTGTGAACGCGCCCTAAGAATGTGCATGCAAGTCTACCAGTGCTGCTGAAATATGTTTCCTTTGACTGTGTGGGTAGCAATCTAATTATTTTACTGCTAATATACATATAAAAACATATCTTTTCAGTGCTAACTTTGCAGAAACAGAAAACTTCATTTACACATTGAATCATTAAGTGCTATGCAATAGACACGTTTTAGAAATGTATCACAACAAATAGCAGTGACAAATAGTTACAATATTTCTTCATAACAACAGATTGTACATTCTTTCCCAGGCTAGCATGGAGGAGCTGCTGAAAGCAAATATCTCTACAGCTTACATCTAGAGACAGGTTTATAGTCTGCACACCCAGATGGTCCCTGGGAGAGAAGCACAGACATAAGTTACTTCAGCCTCTTCTTTCAAGCACTTTTACTACTTTAGCTATAGTTGGTCTGAAGTGACTCTATCAAGTGTGCACTTAATTTCCAAGAATAATCCATGTTTTTATTAAAGCCGTCCTTGACAATAATGTCCCTGACAATGTTCTTGTTAAAACAATAAAAAAAGAATGTTCAATTCTCTCTCTCAACTGTGATTTATGTAATTTTTGTGACATTGTGAAATTGTTTGCTGGACACGCTCTTTTGAGTAGGCCAGTGGTACCTTTCTATAGTGGGTAACATTTTACCCTTTGTGAACCCTTTGGATCATTCAAATTGAAGAAAAGGTCTTTGGATGCTCCAAAGCCTTGAAAGGAATGCTATCAGCGCTTCTATATTCATTCTAAATCAAGAATTGCAAGGAATAATTCCTATATGCAATGTTTTTAATGTTTAAAATGTATATATATCACAAATATATAAAAAAAAGAAAAAAAACAATTCTAAAACTCAACTCGTTTCGCACAAATCATCTCGTGCTTCATCAGAAGTAACTGACATTTATAAAATGCCCTTATATAGAGCAAGAACCAAAAACACCATCCCCTTTCTTTTGGGGGTGCATCCCATTTCAAAGGTTATTTTTCGTTACCTCCGAAATAACCCCTGCGGTGCTAAAACCTTAATTCAACATTAAAACACCATACATCTATATCTTATAACAGAAACTTATAACTTATCTTAAAAAGTTTTCTTTCTGTGTGGAGTATCCTACTTCTCCGGTCTTACACAGACTGGAACGGAAGTCTCTATTATTCCTATGTCACTTCCGCCCTATCCGTGAAGCCACATATCCCATTGCGCATGCTCTATACCAGCACATCGCGCCGGAATCTCCTCTGATCGGAAAGGCGATAATAAACTAAAAACATCTACAATTGGACAATAAAAGGGCACCCGTCAGGTTTCTCAGCTACCTAATAGGGATTAGATAATTTAATCTCGGTGATGGGACCTAGACTCTTTGATACATCGGTTTATGATTTGAGTCCTTAAATCTCTGTAAAAAGCAGGAAAAAAAAACGTAGATACTAGTATCCCCCCCCCCCCCCCCCCCCCCCCACAACTCTTTACCCCACCCACTGCGATATTAAGCATGTGCTCTGTACACACAGTGATGCAAGGAGAGCTGTCAATCACTGTATATGGATGGAGTTTGCTACTTTATGGTTTTCAAAGAAACCTGTTTTTTAATTTAATTGTATAATAGGGGAGACAAGTACCTTTATTTCAGTTTAAGATTTTCCAGGTTTTCTAATAAACAGATAAATCTACCCATCCACAGAACTGCAATCCTCTAAAACCCTAATACATAGAGCTAGCCCCTTTCCCTACATTAACCCCAATTATTCACGAAGCTCAATTTTTTATATATCCTATATACACAATCATTCTCCCCTAAAATCCATATTAAAACCCCCACTTCACTCCTCTATCAATAACCCTATAATCACAGAGCTCGGTTTCTCCCCTTATCATATAACCTATAATTCACAGAGTTTAACTCTCTCCCCTATCATAAAAACCCCATATATCACAGAGCTCCCGCTCTCTCCTCAATCATATTACCCTATTATCACCGGGGTCCCTTTCACCCTCATCAAAACCCTATATATCACAGACCTCAGCTTCTCTCCTCTTCATAATCCCTATATAAACAGAGCTCAGCTTCTCTCCTCTATCACATATCCCTATATATCACAGGGGCTCAGCTTCTCATCCTCTATCATAAAACACTATACATCACAGAGCTCAGCTTCTCTCCTCTATCAATTAACCCTCTATATCACAGAGCTCAGCTCCTCCCCTCTTTTCATTTTACCACTTAAATCACAGAATCAGCTTTTTCCCTCTATCATATAACCCTATATATCACAGACCTTAGCTTCTCTCCTCTATCATATAACCCTATATATCACAGAGCTCGGCTTCTCTCCTCTATCATATAACCCTATATACAGTTAGGGCCAGAAATATTTGGACAGTGACACAAGTTTTGTTATTTTAGCTGTTTTCAAAAACATGTTCAAAAACTAGAATTATAAAATATAATTTATGGGCTGAAAGTGCACACTCCCAGTTGCCATATGAGAGTTCCACATCCAATTGGGAAAAGGGTTTGGGGAATAAATAGCTATGTAATGCATTGCCTCCTCTTTTTTAAAGGGGAAACCAAAAGTAATTGGACAATGGACTCTAAGGGCTGCAATTAACTCTGAGGGTCTCCCTCGTTAACCTGTAATCAATGAAGTAGTTAAAAGGTCTGGGGTTGATTCCAGGTGTGTGTGGTTTTGCATTTGGAAGCTGTTGCTGTGCCCAGAAAAAGGCCTTTGAAAAAAAAAAAAGAAACAAATCCATCAGAGAGATAGCAGACATGCTTGGAGTAGCAAAATCAACAGTCGGGTACATTCTGAGAAAAAAGGAATTGACTGGTGAGCTTGGGAAACCCAAAAGCCTGGGCGTCCACGGGATGCAACAGTGGTGGATGATTGCCGCATACTTTCTTTGGTGAAGAAGAACCCGTTCAAAAATCAACGGAAGTCCAGAACACTCTCATGAAGTAGGTGTATCTGTCTCTAAGATCAACAGTAAAGAGAAGACTCCATGAAAATAAATACAAAGGGTTCACATCTAGATGAAAACCCATTCATCAATGCCAAAAAAAGACAGGCCAGAGTTAAATTTGCCGAACAACACCTCAAGAAGCCAGCTCAGTTCTGGAAAAGTATTCTATGGACAGATGAGACAAAGATCAACCTGTACCAGAATGATGGGAAGAAAAAAGTTTGGAGAAGAAAGGGAAACGGCACATGATCCAAGGCACACCACATCCTCAGTAAAACCATGGTGGAGGCAACGTGATGGCATGGGCATGCATGGCTTTAAAGGGCACTGGGTCACTTGTGTTTATTGATGACATAACAGCAGACAAGAGTAGCCGGATGAAATCTGAAGTGTACCGGGATATACTTTTAGCCCAGATCACCAAATGCTGCAAAGTTGATCGGCGGCGCTTCATAGTACAGTGGACAATGACCCCAAGCATACAGCCAAAGCTACCCAGGAGTTCATGAGTGCCAAAAAGTGGAACATTCTGCAATGGCCAAGTCAATCACCAGATCTCAACCCAATTTAGCATGCATTTCACTTGCTCAAATCCAGACTTAAGGACGAAAGACCCCCAAAACAAGCAAGACCTGAAGGCTGGGCTGTAAAGGCTGGGAAAGCATTAAGAAGGGGAAACCCAGCCCTTTGGTGATGTCCATGGGTTCAAGACTTAAGGCAGTGATTGACTCCCAAAGGATTTTTGGGTTATGTTTATTTGTCCAATTACTTTTGAGCTCCTAAAATGGGGAGTGTTTTGTAAAGAATGTGTACAATTCCTACATTTTTCAATCAGATAAATTTTTTTTTAAAACCCCTCAAATTATAACGTTTACAATCTGCACTTGAATTCTATATGAGAGGTTTCATTTCAATCCAATTTGGTGGCATGGGCAACTCGCAAAACTTGTTTTCAAACCTGGGCCCTAACCTGTATCACAGAGCTCAGCTTCTCTCCTCTATCAAATAACCCTATATACCATAGAGCTCAGCTTCTCTCCTTCTGTATATAACCCTTATATCACGAGCTCAGTTCCCCCTCTTAAAACCCCTTAGTAACCCTATATAATCACAGACTCAGCTTTTTCCTCTATCATTAACCCTATATATCACAGAGCTCGGCTTCTCTCCTCTATTCATATAAACCCTATATATCACAGAGCTCAGTTCTCCCCCTCTATCATATAAACCCCCCCTTTATATAACCAAAAAAGAGCTCAGCTTCTCTCCTCATATCTATCATAACTCTTATATAACCAAAATAAAAGCTCAGCTCTCCCTCTAACCCCTTCCTGTACTTCCTCCCTGTTCCTTTAAGAAACGGGTAGCATAAGCCACCTGACAGGTTTAATTTGAAAGAACACACCAGTCAAAATTGATACAATGGGCCTAATTTAACAAAATTATCTAACAGTAAGACCCTCTTTGTTACCCATAGAAACAAATCAGAGCTCAGCTTTTACTAAATGAAAGGTGAGCTTTGATTGGTTGATATGGGCAGCAAAGTCAGTTTTACATTTAGATGTATTTGATAAATAATAATATGCTATAGCTCGTACAGTCCTATAACGGCAGCACATAACACTAGTTTTCCCTGTGCCAGGCATAACACAGTGTAACCGTTTAAAACAGTGTCCCTTTAAAATGTCCTTGATGGAGACAAATGTGCAATTGTTTGAGATGAACTAATATGTTTTAGCCACTAATAGTTGACCCTGATTACTGATCATGTAGTTTAACCAAGTAAAAATATCTTGCCTCTAGCAACAGAGGCAATGTTCATTGTATACTAGTGTCACAAAAGATCAGAACAAGCCAGTGAAATCCCACAGTAAGGGCATGTCCCCACTGCACGGGTTTTCGGCCGGTTTGCGGTTTTTTCAGACCGCCTGAAAAACCGGCCGAAAATGAGCACAATTGTGCTCTATGGAAAACCCGTGCAGCAGTCCCCACTGCACGGGTTTTCCGCCCGACTGTTTTGTCGCCGGCGGACCGGCGGCAAAACATTGAACATGCACAATCTTCCGTCCGGTTTCCGGACGGAATCTGTGCTGTTCAATGGGAGGGGGAGGGCTGTTCTCCGCTCATCGCGGAGAAAAGCCGTCCCCCCCGCGGCCGTGAGGACGGCCGCAAAACAGGACAAATACCGGCCGGCAAACCGGCCGGTATTTGTCCTGTGCCGTGTGAACGGCCCCTAAATGTATCATCAGAAGCGGACAACCTTGTTACCTCGAGAGGCACATTTTGAGGTGGTATCAAAGTAAAAAAAATGATTTCTACTTTACTGAAATGAACTTAAAAAATATTATGAAACAATAAGAAACAACCAAACAAAACATACTATAGCAAAATAATCCATTTCTACAGTTCTAACCATTATTACAAAGGTCTAAGTTAATAATATGGTAAAGGTAACATGGCTCTAGACCTGGAGTCAGAGTTTGGTAGTACCAGTCACTAAAGTCAAGTTATACGTTAAACTTTGCTGTTTGCTCATTCTCTGGAACGACAACCAATATGTATCTTACTTATGGAATAATATAGGATCAAAAGATGCACCAGTTTTGATTTTGCTTTGTTCAGAATATAAAGAAGACTTTATCTACTGCTAGTGTACAAGTTTATCTTGGTTATCAGCCACCTCTCCCTGTTCTCTCTCTTATCTGATTGCGCCAAGCTGCTGTTGACTATGATGAGTAACTCCCTGCTGAGTCTTATCTCTAACACAGAAGCTTGTTTATCTAAGTTAATGACAAATTTTAACCCTTAGAGCTCTGTAGCTTTGCGAACTACAGATTTTTAATTACACTCATATCACTATAACAGGAATAGCTAGGAATTGTGTAAATCAGAAGCTGCCTGTGGTTCTGTCAAAATGCATGGTGAACAACCCCTTTAAACCCTTAACGACCTTGGGCGTATGAGTACGTCCCATGGCCGCTAAGAGGCTTTGCAGGGGGATCTCTCCGCGACCCCCCCGCACAGCCGCCGGGTGTTAGCGGCAAATCGGCACTAACACCCGGCAGTAACAGCGCCGGCGGGTGGCTCCGCCCGCTGGCGCTGTTTTACCCATCAGATACCGCGTCGAAGATGGCCGCGGCGTCTGAATGAACGGTCATCGGCACCTGCGCCGATCCGACGACCGGGCATGGTGGTGGGGAGCCTTGTGAAGGCTCCCGTCACTTACCCTGGCCGGTTTGCCCCACTTCCCTCCGCAGACAGGAAGTGGGGAAACCGCCATCTTTGTACACCCTAATGCATTGCCTATGCAATGCATTAGGTTGTATTAACAATTGCGCCACCTTGTGGTCAAGTACCATAGTTGGCCTCAATGTTACAGTAAAAAAATAAAGTTTTAAAGTACAGAAAAAAAGTATTAAAAGTTCAAATCACCCCCCTTTCCCCATTTTACAAATAAAATCATTAAAATAATAAAAAAGTTACACATATTTGGTATCGCCGCGTCCCAAAAAGTCTGATCTATAAAAATATAACATAATTTATCCCGTACGCTGAACACAATAGAAGAAAAAAAATTCCAAACGCTAAAATTGCGTTTTTTGGTCATTTTACATCACTGAAAAAATGGAATAAAAATTATCAAAAAAGTCGCATGCATTCCAAACTGCTAGCGATAAAAAGTACACTTCAGCCCACAAAAAATGCCCCCTCACTGATGTCCGTAGGTGTTAGTACAAAAAGTTATTGGTCGCACAAAATGGCGCCGTGGCGCAAATTTCAAAAATAGAAAATGTTTGGAATTTTTTTACGGTACCTTTAGAATACAGATAACACATTATATTTACCGAAGATTGAACGCCGTAAAAGCAAAACCCTCGCAAACATGGCGAAAATAAATTTTTTTTCACAATTTGCCCCACTTGGAATTTTTTTGCGGTTTCCCAGTATAATCTATAGTATAGTGAATAACACCATTAGAAAGTACATCTTGTCCCGCAAAATAAAAGCCCTCATGTGTCTATGTAGGTGGAAAAATAAAAAAGTTATGGCTTTCAGAAGGCGAGGAGGGGAAAACGAACGTGTCACCAAAAAAAAAAACGCCTGGTCTTTAAGGGGTTAATATTCTGGATTTTTGGGAAACGTGGTGATAAAAATATCTGACATCATTACTGAACAACTGAATAGAAGATGATCATCCAAGGGCTTAAATATACCTATTTGTGATTCTAGAGTAGGAGACTTAAAAAAAAACATACTGATGAATTAAAGAGCCGTTTGCCCTTCCATGTTATTGACAACTGAATTATGTATTGTGAATGAGACCTCTATTTTACAGAAGAGGCTTTCCTGCATTCTCGCAATAGAAACAGGCATTAGGTGCTTTATATGTCGAGATTTAAGAAGTACATTAGGACAGAGAGAAACAATAGACTCCTCTAGGAACAGAGCTGTTAGTTACAATTTCATACTTAGAATAGTTATGGAGAAGGGAGACACAACCCACCTTCCCTACGGCAACGACACCAAAAGACATTGTTGCAGACTGGGGACCTACACCACCCGCCGTCAAAAAGAAAGGGGGCTTCCATTAAGGGGTTAATGCTCAAAAAGGATAATTGCACATACAGCTTAATATCTGCAAATTGCAATCCACATTGTGCTGGTTTTCTACCATCAGGGTATCTCTGAGACCGCGTGTGGCGGAGTTTATACGTCAGGGTCTGATCTGGTGGCACAAATCAACAGCACAACAGCCAACTGAGTTATTGACCTTGATCTGACCTTGCTTCGTAGAGCCATAGCTAAAAAAAAAAGCATAAGCTAAATATGGTTAGATCACTGGGGAAGATTCATCAATGCTGAAGCAGGAGCAAGTTCATTGTAGAGTTTAACGATATATGAGAAAGGGCTCATAGGCAAATACAAAAAAGCACTCTCTCTGTACTAGGTCTAAGCTGTCTTAAAGGGACTGTCCCATCGCCCATTGATTTTAGTGTGTTTTTTGACAAAAAGCTAAATCACTAGATATCATTAAGCCCGTGTTCTGAGAAATGATCTGTAGAGATTTAGGAAAATGTATGATATCTGCACCTAGGAGTACTACTTGTTTATACTGGTTGTTTCCTATTTCTACCCTCAGCACAAAAAAACACTACCCCTTAGCTCTCATCAGAGATTTCACGCTAAATAGTCAGATGACTGTCTGATGGCTTGTGGCTGCACCGACAGCTCTTATCTTCTACATAGCATTTTTCATGCTTTTGCATTAACTCTTAGAATGCATTTTGTAAAAAGGGATGATTATTGGCTTTTGGGCAAAGGCGGCAGTTTTCTGAAACCGCACATTTTATGAACTGCATGTGCCGCTGTGGTGAAAGTGCACCATGAGTGGACAAATGGCACCATTGTGGATAAGTGATGTGGAACCTACAGAGCACCACGTGCTATTGATGTGAGAGGAGAATATCAGCTACAAAGGTGCGAGAGGGCTGACCAACTCGCTAAAGTGGAACAGCTCACCACCAAAATGAACAAGGAGGCAACCAGACGTGTGTATAAAACAACAGTCCAGTGAGCCCTATAACGTATGGAGCTCTGAAGTAGACGGGTGATTACTGTACGTTGAATATGTAAAAAGGTTTACATTTACATAGCAGTTTTGAAATTGGACCTCCGCTGGTTGTCAAAGGGTTGTCTTCTTCGAAGAGTTACATTTTCTGCTTTATAAAATGGATGGATGTTGGTGTGTCAGGTAAGAAATATCAGAAAACATGCACCTTGTAACCATTGCTAGAAGAACACAAGCTGGTGGTGGCAGTGCTATGGTCTAGGGAACGTTTTCATGGCGTTCTCTGGGCCACTCATCCATGTGGAAGGCACCTTCAACCAATTTGGGTATGAATCCATCTTTGCAGATTGCATACATCTCTACACACTGATTGTCTTCTCTGGTGCAGATAAGATCTTCCAGCAAGACAATGCAACTTGTCACATGACCAACAACTGTGTCCAAGACTTCCATGTACTACCTTGCCCTCTTTATTCCCCAAACTTGAATCGAATTGAGGATTGTGGGTCCACCTTGATTGTTGTGGTTTTGTCTATGGATCCTCCACTGCACACCCTCCAGCAGCTGTGGGATGCAGTCAGTGTGGCTCCAGATAGCCGTGATAACGTACCAGGACCTTTCTGAGTCACTCAGAGTCTGTCTAGCTGCTGTCCATGCGGCACGCGGAGTTTTCTCTGGATATTAGCTAGTGGTCATAATAATTTGACTCCAGCGTGTGTGTGTATGTATGTATGTGTGTGTGAATATATATATATATATATATAATATATATATATATATATATATATATATATATATATGTTATATTATAATTACATAAGGAATTATATGATCTCATTGAGGTAGGAGTGCTATCTGTCTCCCTAATAACAAAGGTTCTCGTTCCCAACTGGGTATCAACTACCCAGAATCTGTTAATACACATTATGGGCGACATGTCCCAACTCGCCAACGCCATTTTCTTGGTCCATTTTACGCCAAAACCACTTTTGACGGCAGATTCTTGTTGTAAATGAACTGTTGTACACCAAAACTAGGCGCATTATACGCCGGGCACGACACTTTGTAAATATGGTGCACTGTGCGTCCCCGTTGTGCAAGGCGCCTATTGAGGCGCATTACATATGTTATGTGCCTCCGTCGGGCATTGCGCTGCGATAGGCGCATTACATATACTACCAATGATATGCTATGCAGCTCGAGTTGCGCAATGTGCCTTTTTTGATGCGATGCGCCTTTTTCGGCGCATTAAGTTATACCTGACGTCAGTTTTTAAAAAGTATTGGACTTTCAGGCGCACGTTACACTGATTTAATGCGCTTAAAACTGGCACAGATACACCACTTTTTGGACATATCGCCCTATGTGTTGATGTTTTATGAGAACTTTAAAACATACAACATACCTACAAGGAGTACAACCAGTTTTCTCTAAATTTGGCCTTAGAATGTGTTCAAGCAAGCATGTAGTGTATTTGTGATTGTGGAATTAAGCTTAAAACTACGACTGCAGCTGGGACTGATGTAACTGGATAAAATTCCCAATGCAAAGCTGCGTAATATGTCAGCACCTCATAAAATATAAGCTAATAATAATCCAATCTTCCAGGCCAAGCAGCAGACTACTATTGTGTGGTGACAGCTTTAACAGATAGCCAGCTCCTGACTGAACAATGCTGTGAACATCCAGACAACAGCAAAGGAACAAGCAAAGGAATAAGAGAACCACCTATATACACACAGGCAACTGAAAAAGGTCATCTACACAAGACCCCGCTGTCCATGTATCAGATTAATCCTCACTTAAGACACCATGGCGTGGAAAAAGGAAAAGTCTGGCTCCTCATATATTTCCTTTTCAAACATTGACAATCAATATGCGACTATTATATGGATTTTTTTTTTAATTGGGTGGTTGGGGTTTTATTTATTTTAAAGTTCCTCTATGTGCATGATTCCCTGGCTTGTGACTTTCCATCTGTGAGCTCTGATAGCACAGCAAGAGAAGATTGCTTGATGGTTCTTCTTCCAGGATGCCTATGGCCTTAGAGGTGTATGTATTAGTAGCTGAACCTGATGTGTAAACAAAACCCTCCACCCTAGTGCAGAAAAAGATTAGCCCATTATCCTTTCATGTATAACTCTTTTCATTGCTCTGTGGGCTAGTTTAATATTATCTATCCCTGTCTATAGAACAAAAGCATGATTATTAGCTCATAGTCTACTTTGTAAACAAAACAAAATAGAGAAAAGCAGCAGCTGCAGTAAAGTGACATTAGTCTGCACTGCCATTGAGGAATTGTATCTCACAGACAGAAAAGGACTTTATATGCAACTTTTGACTGCATAAAATTACAGAAATAAAAAAAAAATACTGCTAAAATTCTGTTATAAAAAAGTTTTCCAGGAATATTAGTTTTAACAAAAAAATTCCTTTCTGATATGTGTTCCTTTAAGAGTAACCCAATACAAGATGGATTTACCTGTGACTTTGGACATATAAAATAATAATTAGAGTGGGGAAAAAAAGTATTTAGTCAGTCACCAATTGCGCAAGTTCTCCCAATTAAAAAGATGAGAGAGGTCTGTAATTGACATCATAGGTAGACCTCAACTATGAGAGACAAAATAGGAAAACAAATCCCGAAAATCACAGTGTCTGATTTGGAAAGAATTATGGTGGAAAATAAGTATTTGGTCACCTACAAATAAGCAAGATTTCTGGCTCTCACAGAACTGTAACTTCTTTAAGAGGCTCCTCTGTCCTCCACTCATTACCTGTAGTAATGGCATCTATTTGAACTTGTTATCAGTATAAAAGTCTACAACTTCAAACAGTCACACTCCAAACTCCACTATGGTGAAGACCAAAGAGCTGTCGAAGGACACCAGAAACAAAATTGTAGCCCTGCACCAGGCTGGGAAGACTGAATTTGCAATACGCAAGGAGCTTGGTGTGAAGAAATCAACTGTGGGAGCAATAATTAGAAAATGGAAGACATACAAGACCACTGATAATCTACCTCGATCTGGGGCTTCATGCAAGATCTCACCCCGTGGGGTCAAAATGACCACAAGAACGGTGATGGTCAGATTTAGAAAACCAAAGTAGGTGAACTGTTTGTGTAGCAAACACAACTCTGGAGTGTTTGGGAGGAGATAGAAGAAGTATTGAGTTGCAATGTAATAAACCACATAAACTTTGTAGAAACATGGCGTGTGGAAGAAGATGATTTGGAGCTACCTCTGAAAGGGATGGAAAATGCAATGGGGCCCATGTATCGTGAGATTTTGAGTGCAAACCTCCTTTCGTCAGCAAGAGCATTGAAGATGAAACGTGGATGGGTCTTTCAGCATGACAATGATCCCAAGCACACTGCCAGGGCAACGGAGGAGTGGCTTCATAAGAAACATTTCAAGGTCCTGGAGTGGTCTAGCCAGTCTCCAGATCTCAACCCCATAGAAAACCTTTGGAGGGAGTTGAAAGTCTGTGTTGCCCAACGAGATGTACAGGCACCCAAAAGACCAAAAACTTCTTAGGATTAGAACAAACTACATTATTTTGAATAGATGATGGATTATCTTGTGTTGTGATATAATGAAAAACATATGTGATAACGTGTTCATTTACTCAAATAGGTGGACGGATGAGGAGCGTACATTGATGCAGGGAAGACGTAAGGTGCTGTGGTTTTTCAAGTTGAACATAAAGGTATACTTTACAGTATACTTTTTTTTTAAAGTTTATGTCAATGGAAAACTTATCCTACTGTAGGTGCCCATGTTGTAAACATATACGTTTGTATCGGGCATAAAAATATAAACAAACCTACTCAATCAAATTGCTGGAAAACACAGGTGACAGACAATAGAAAAGATAGTTAAAAAAAACGGATGTCAAATGTCTGCTCATAACAGTGCCCGCTTGGCATAGGTTCAGCATATACATTATAACGTACATGTTTTGCTGTATGGTCCAACGTAGTGTGCACTAAGCCTTACAAGCCTTAATCATCTACCATTGTATCCAATATAGGCAATTCTGTAAGCTACATACATGAGCAGTACAAATATCTCTCTTGTTCTGGGGGTTTGCTACAGTGTGTCAGTCTAGGTAAACAGTATCAGCTTATATCAGAGACTGTGCTCATATTTTATTGACCTCACCGACATGAGAGACAGTCTAGACAAATAGATAGATCGTATGGGGCTGGTCTATTGCACACATATAAGTGCAGGATGTACGTGGCATCCTGATAGCTATGTGTGGGCTTTGAGTAGGCAAAGAACAGCTGCTTTCAGATATGTTTCATGCCAAAAATCTTCAAAGGGTTTTTAATATATTTTTTTATATTTAAGTAGCAATTTAAAAAGCTATTTTACACACCGTGATAATATTATACCAGAAGATATTACTATATGTATTAATATACAGTAGTATCCAAAAGGTTTCAGTGCCTTCCCTTTCAATACAATATAGATATCTGCTTCATATTTTCTATTATTTTTATTCGACTTTTGTATGGAAGAGTTTGAAGAATATCCAGCTTAGCAAGAATCTTACATAGACGTAAAAAAAATTATGTGCAGGGAATTAAATTGTGGTTTTACAATATTTCTGGACTTTGTCTTGTGATTGCCAAATGATTGTCTAATGATTCTATGGTTTAATCTATAACAGAGAATCTGCTAAATATCTACATAGAAAGTAAACACATTTATTATGGGAATTGCGCCAAAAGTCTGGCGTAATTTGCTCTAAAAAACTGTAGTGCATGCTTTACACCACATTTATTATGTGTTCTAGACACTTCTGCACCTTGTCAGAAAAAAAGGTGTGTGGCCTCTGTAAACAGGGTGTGGTTTCGTGAAAAAGGGGCATGGTTTACTGTGTGACACTGTGTGCCGAAAAATGCACTAAAAGTTTGGCGCAATTAATGGCATAAAGTAAGCCAACTAATAGGAGGTGTAAAGTTAGACTAGACAGGCTAAACATGTGCCACATTTATCAACACTATAAAAAATGTGGCGCACTGTAAGGGTTGGTTCACACAGCTTAATTGCGGGACGTACAGTATGCCCCGCAATTACGGCGGGTGTTCGGGAGCTTGCACTGATCGGCCCACAGACTGTCATTATTCGCGGCGCGTAAGCGCCGTGAATAAATGACATGTCAATTATCTCCCCGCTCATACAATACCATCGTATTGTATGAGCGGGGAGAGGAGGCGTACTCCATAGTTCTCTATGAGAACTGTGGATTAATGTAATGATTGGGGCGCATTTCTCTCGTATTAGAGTGCAGTACGCTCTCAATACGTGGCGAAATGTGTCCCAAAATAAGCCATGTGAACATTTCCTATCTAAGTATTAGGCCTTATTGATTAATCTAATCCATTATTCATAAGTAGGAGAAAGAAAATCCATCTGTTCTGTTTGCTTCCATGAGGTATAGAGCAATGCAATTTAATAAAATACGGAAATTCAGACACATCTAAGGTGTGGGTCAAATGATGTGGCAGCCTTGTGCGGATGAGACCACACCTGCATGCAGCCACCAATGGTCGCACTAGCTTGCCCTTGACATAGCGTCATCAAACTCATGTGGCTATTAGCTGGCTATGGCCATTACAAATATCATTACACCTATGACACCAATGATGTTTTTCCTTGTGCTGTTTTCCATACTCTGTCATCTACACTTATAAAGTTTACTCATCCTCTAGAAATAACACTCGTTATAACGGGTCTGGTGACCCTTTGGGTGGGTACAGTTTTGTAGTTTCCTCACTTGTGAGACCACTCCTGTCAATTAAATATATTATTTCATGAAATAAAGTTCCATGACAAACCTAGCTGAGGGCATGATAGCAACTCAGACTTCCTGGAATTATTATCCGCTTCTATTGGAAATAAAACATCATAAATATCTCTGTCAGACTCATTAACTCTGTCACAAAATTCATGTGATGGTCACTTTTCAATTACATTGAGAAAATATCATATAATAACAAATATTAAAATCTAATCTAATAAATGTGTGCCAGGGATGGTGTGTATATCTGGTGACAGCCACATAACAGAATTTATCGAATTCTCCTTCGTTTACACAATGCCATCATATTCTTAAAGCTTCATTTAATGGTAGGTACATCAATCATTGTCTCAATAGAACTTACAATCAAATTATTCAAAACCAATTATTTCCGAATTCACTAAACCTGATTCAGTATGACTCTGTGGCCGTGTTCACACGGCTTATTCCCGACGGATTTGTGAGCCGGATTGCGCTCACAAATCCGATGTGAATAAGGGGCGGGATGGTGGCGGGGCCGGAGCGCGCTGCTCCCCGGCCCCATAGACAATGCATTGTTTACGGCGCGTACGCGACGTAAATAATGTGCATGTCACTTTCTCCCCCCGTGGCGGATTCGCCGAGCGGGGAGGAGCGACGGAATTCTCTATGAGAGCAGTGGATTACCGTGATGACGGCGACGGATTGGCGCCGTACTGCAGCGCACATTTGGCGTGGAGTACGGCGCCAATCCGTGGAGAAATAAGCCGTGTGAACGAGGCCTGTATGTGTAACCATGAAATTTCTGAGTAATTCCAAAAGAAATAGAAATTCTGTAAAATGGAAATACAACCAAGAACCTATGTCCATGAGACTTCACTAAGTCAGAGATACAAATAAAGCATCTCCACCTAGGTCCAAAATTTGTAACAAAGCCCCCCCATGGTGTGTCACATAGTAACACTAGAAGGTAATAGACAATGTATCTACTTAAAGGGGTATAATCGCTACAAAGATCAAGTCTCAGATTATGGGGACAGTAAAAATAAGCACTTTTGTAATTGGTTTGCATTACCTCGGTCACTTGGTTTAGCAGATATGAGCTTTCCTGTAAATCTCTGTTCTATTTCTGCTGTTGCTGGTCGGATACGCCCACTGGACGTTTCCCGCACCCTAGACATGCCCCCTACACTGTTATTGTCTGGCTGACATTTCATTCAGCCTGTTGGGATACGCCCCCAGACAGGAAACGCCCCGGCTATTAAAATCGATAGTGAAACCAAAGTCTGCTGGCTCTATACACATCTCCCAGCTCTAGGGTGAATGATCTGGGCAATTAATAATAATAATAATAATAATAATAATAATAATAATAATCTTTATTTATATAGCGCCAACATATTCCGCAGCACTTTACAATATAGAGGGAATAAGCACAGACAAATCAGACATTACATTATAAAAAAGCTACTGACAAATGAGACACGAGGTGTGAGGGCCCTGCTCGCAAGAGCTTCCAATCTATTAGGGTGTATGGGTGAAACAAAGGGTGACAAGTGCTTGGTTTACAATGGACCAGCCATGTTACATAAATATAGGGTAGTATACATAAAAAGTGGATGAACCTGCCATCCCAACCATACATCTATAATTAATGCCTGTTTAAGTCACAGATCCCCTCATATAACACAATATAATAGAGTTTCCAGGGGGAGAGGAGGAGGGGGAGGGCAGTGTGTATTCCTCCATATAAAACAGTAACACAGACTGCAGCCTGGTAACAGAGGGGAAGGGGGGCAGTGTACACTCCTCACATGTCTCATCAGTTCAGGCTGTGTGTATAACTGCTTATAGCCCAGCAAGGAGCTTGTGGAGTCAGCCTGATGCTCTGCAGACATAAGAAACATGCAGGAGGCTGCAGATCTGTTCTGACCAGACATCCTTCTGCTTCTACTGCCTAACTCAGAATGATGATGTCACAGGTCTTTAGTGAGGAGAGACAACCTCTTGCGAGGAGAGACACGCCTACTGAGAGGAGAGACTCGCCCCTGGATTTCAAATTCAATCTCACAGAATTAGCTGAAGAGCATGAACAGTTCAAACGATAAAACTCCTTTAAAGAGTACCTATCACCTCCACACAAAAATTGATGGTAGATTAAATTATAAGACTTTTTTCAAATACATGTCATTAGCAATCCAGAAAATTTTGCTCAGTATTACACGGGAACAGGTTTTACTTTCACTTTGTAACTCAGAAGAATGTTATTATTCTGTTGGGAGATACCAACTGCGCATGGGGAGCTGAGGGCATAGCTGCTTGTACAGGGTGATCTGAGTCTCTCACTACATACAGTACAACAGGCACAGCACACTGAGGACAAAGTGTGACAGAGTATACCTGTTGTTTCAGCCTTCTCATCCATAGAACACAGGCATCTATATCACACTGCTGCTGTGAGCTCTTCCAGCTCAGAGGCAGGAGATTTGATACAACCGTCAACATAGTCATAATCAAGCTGTCATGTGCTGAATTGGGCCAACTTCAGAGATTTCTTAAAGGGCCAGCGCTTTTTTTTTTACAAGGAGAATTACAGGTGACATGCTTTGATTTTCCTACTGATGCATATTTAAGGAAGTGTTTGTATTTTAGTCTCCTGTTACTTCATCAGGTTTCTCTGAAAGTGATAGGTCCTCTTTTAAGGCCAATCTGCCTATATATATTGTGACCAAATGTCTGGATGGAAGGTATATCCCTCCCAGATTCCTTCTCTGGATGGAGTAAAAGAGGAGACCACACTTGAGAGGTGATTAAATAGTTCAGCGGGTGGCTATTAAAGAGAAGCTAGGAGGGCAGTTAGCTGTTGAGGGGAGACAAGCCTTGGGGAGCGAAAAAGGGTTGCAACATAGCTGGTTTTTGGAAGCTGACTGGGGAAAGCCCTCCAACTGATAATAAGGAATATTGGATGCTTAGTTAGTGAAGGACAGATAAGGACTTTTGTTTGCGTTATTGATTATTTTTGTTTTGCTACAACCTTGCAATAAATACTGATAAGCTGTCAGTTTCTTGGAAATCTGTTACGGTGTGGATGTTTCTACAAACACAAGACAGGGGTCTTTGGTCTGCATCATGGCAATCTCCTAAAAATATCACAAGTGGTGGAGGATTCGGGCAGCGCGTAAAGGCATCAGAAAACATGGATGACATTGTGAAGGCCTCAGTTTGGTCTGTTCTGGCTCAACAGGAGGCAGAACAAAAATTTACAATACAGTAAAACAAAAGTCCTTGCCTGTCCAGCACTAACTAAACATTCAATATTCTTTACTGTCTGCTGAAAGTCTTTTCCCTTGTTCACCTAGGCTGGTCTCTAACAACCAACATGCTGTGTCTTTAGGCAAAAGCAGCCATTAACTACCCTCCTAGCTTCCTTTAAATAGCCACCTGCTGTACTAATTTTTTCACCTCTTAGGTGTGGTCACCTCTGCTATTTCATCCAGAGAAGGAATCTGGGATGAATATACCTTCCATCCAGAACTATACCAGTCATTTTATCAGTTACACTCAGGGGCGTAACTACAGAAGCCTGGGCCCCATCGCAAACTTTTGAATGGACCCCCTCCAACCCCTTTCCACCTCCCCGACCATGAACATTTACTGGGACCTCTCAAGTCCTGCAGTTACTAGATAATACAAGGAGTGAATATATCACCATAGATACCACCATCATACTGCTCGAATATAATAAATCCACTATACCAAGGCCAACATTACCAATAGCGCTACTACATATGGACCTGATTATACCACCAGAACACAACAACACAATTACCACCAAATAGTAACTGAATAATACCCCTATACTATTACTGAATAAAGATCTATATTTCCGCCATATAGTGGTATATATATCAGTGTATACAGGTGCCCTACGGACTGTATATTACCACCATACAGTGACCATATAGTGGTAGATACGTGTACACAGGCTATGCAGACTGTATATGCCCAACATACAGTGGCCATATAGTGGTATATACTAGTGTACTTAAACTCTGCAGACTGTATATTACCATCACACAGTGACTATATAGTGGTAGATACATGTACACAGACTGAAGACTTAAATGTGATTACAGTGTAGTTACATCTTGTGTGCCTCTGATAAGTCGTTGACTTTCCCTTTTGTTCTGCATCCGGTCCAGACTGCCATGAACACTTCTCCTGGCCACGACTCACCCTGGCAGATTTGGACACAAATATCTTAGAACCCTTACTTTTCCAGCACCTCACTCCCTGCCCCATATAGGTAGGCAGACAAGGTTTAGGTAGGGTATAGGGGCCATATAGGTAGGCAGGGTTTAGGTAGCTATAGGGGCCCATACAGGTAGGTAGGCAGGGTTTAGGTAGTTATAAGTGGCCATTTAGGTAGGCAGACAGGGTTTTAGGTAGCTATATGGTCCCCAGATTGGTAGGCAGGGCTTAGACAGGCTTCATTAATGTTTAAAAAAAATAAGAAACAGCTTTCATACTCTCTCCACGCTCCTACGATGCTTCCGGCCAGCCAGTCTCTGAGCTCAGCGTGATGATGTGTCTAGTCCCCTTTTATTGGACCATATACATAAATGCCTTTTATGTATTGGACATGCTGAAGTATGTATATATTATATTCTTCAAGAAAAGCATTTAAAAGGAACCTGTCAGGTGGTTTATACTACTGAGAGCAGGATGTGATAGGAGAGAAGCTGAGCTCTGTGATATTTACGTTTATATGATTCCACCGGACTCCTTAAGTGACTGTCGAGTCCTGCTTACCACGCCTACATACAGCGATTGACAGCTTTTCCTCTATCACAGTGTGTACAGAGTGTGTACAGAGCAAACTGTCAATCATTGTATATGGGTGTGACCAGCAGTACTTTCAGATTCACAAATTTTCTTTGCTTTGTACCCAGAAATTCAGCATCAAATCTTATAAACCTAGATAGCACAAAAGTGATCAGCTTCTCTCCCTCTATCATATAACCCTATATATCACAGAGCTCAGCTCCTCTCCTCTAACATATAACCCAAAATATAACAGAGCACAGCTTCTCTCCTATAAAATATAAACCAATATATCACAGAGCTCAGCTTTTCTCCTTCTATCATATAACCCTATATATCACAGAGCTCAGCTTCTCTCCTTATCATATAACCCTATATAGCACAGATATCAACTTCTCTCCCTCTATCATATAATCCTATATATATCACAGAGCTCAGTTCCTCACCTATATCATATTACCCTATATATCACAGAGCTCAGCTTCTCTCCTCTATCATATAACCCTATATATCACAGAGCTCAGCTTCTCTCCTAATAATATAACCCTATATAGCACAGAGATCAACTTCTCTCCCTCTATCATATAATCCTATATATATCACAGAGCTCAGCTCCTCACCTATATCATATTACCCTATATATCCCAGAGCTCAGCTTCTCTCCTCTATCATATAACCCTATATATCACAGAGCTCAGCTTCTCTCCTCTATCATATAACCCTATATACCACAGAGCTCAACTTCTTTCCCTGTATCACATCCTACTCTCAGATAAGGCAGCATAAATCTCCAGACAGGTTCCTTTAAAGCCCTTCTTGACCTTGTTTAGTGAATCCACTATTATAACTTCTTGTGGCAGTGAGTTTCAGAGTCTCACCACTGTTACAGGAAAGAATACCCGTCTATATCTGAAACTGTGTGTTATGTGGCAGAGGGCTTTTGGGTCCCCTAGGGCAATAGCACCCATGTGTAACTGCCACCTCTGCACCCGTGAAAGATATGCCCTTAGATATGGTCTCCTTTTTCTACTGACGCTGACTTATACAAAAGACTTATATGAGAACACACATATTGCCTATAGTCCATCAGGCATGAAAAAGTGGGCTGTAATGTACTGGAGATACAACAACATACATCAGCATTCTTGTTGTCAATGATTTTCTGTCTCTGTTAATGAGGATCAGTTCCTGACAATCCTTTACTCAGTGGCTTACACAAGCAGAACCAAAGCTGAAAATCTATTTATCCACAATAAAATATGAGGAAGCAAATGTCCGTGCCTTGGTCTCAATGGCATACAATGTGTTAAATCACATCAGCTGTGATGCCGCTAGGAGCATAATGAGATATTAATGAGCTTTGAATGGTTACCCATAAAATAAGAAATCATCAGAGCCATCATAACAATTTTATATATGGCATGGCAGAAAAACATACAAATGCCAAGTTGTGTTGAAGAGAAATTTACCTATTTCACTTTATTTTTAATATTTCAACAAAATAGTAACTGGCTGTCCAAACAATATTGAAGGTAAAAGGGCGCCATATTCATCGGCATTCATGGGATTTACAGGTACAGCCGGCTACATGGAACTGCCATTGATTTTAATAGGAGAGTATCGACTACCTCTCTGTTCAGAACAAAGAGGTTTTGGGTCGCGTTCTTGAGGTAGGTGTGGGTGCCAGATGTAGGGCCTGCACCTGACATTGATGGCATATCCCGGCAATACACCATTAATGTCTGTAGTGAGACATCCCTCTAAGGGTAGGTCTACACTGCATGGTTTTTCAGTCAGATTTCAGATTTAAAAACCATCAAAATCCGACTGTAAAACCATCCCGATAGACCTCAATGGAAAATCCAAGCTGTAGTCTACACAGCTTGGATTTTCTGAGTTCAGATTTCAAAACCGCGTTCTTGGCAAAAAGCTTGAAACAAGTCCAGTAATCCCCAGTACTTCACTAGGAAAACAACGGAATATTAAACTATTCAATTCAATGGAACGGCCGAATCCAAAAAAGAACGCCCAACAAATGAAAAACAAGTGTAAAATACTGGTCGGAGTCTATTTCAGAATTCGACCAGTATTTGTACTTTGCCGTGTGGACGCAGCCTAAGGTAGGCTCAAACACAGCAAATTTGTTGCAGAAATTTATGTAACTGAAAATCAATCGGATTGTTCCGCTACAGAAGCTCATGCATTTCAACAAGCCCCATTCAGAAAAAGAGAAGTTCCAACAAGGTACAAGTTTAATATTGACTAATGAGGTGGCTTAAATTAGCATTACTGGGAATTAGTGTTGTTCAAACTGTTCTAGAAAAGTTAAGTTCTAGTAGAACTTCTCAAATTTTTAGAACTCAAATCGAACCGAACATTTTACTGTTCGTTCGAGTAAAGTTCTAGTTCGTCACTCCATTTTCAGTTTTGTTTCCAGAGGCTTTCTGCACTTTTGCCGGACATCCAATCACCTTTCTGCACTTTTGAGGGCCATCCAATCAGTGCAGAGCACAGAGAAGTGTCAAAAACGTCATTGCTGAGGTGTAGGGCTCTCATTAGCTGCTAAAATCCCATGAACGTTATATATATTTCCTTGTATTGCCTTGTGAACACCATTTTCAGCTCACTCTCTGTACTGTAGAGACTGCTCTTAGTTAGATAGCATTTTCCTCTCCATAGACATCAATAGTTAGGGAGTTTGGTATTGCTGGCTGCATCTTTCCCACACCCAGAAGCTGTTATTTGGTGACATTTGCAGGCTCACATAATGCCTAACTCTTATATACATAGCTATATATTATACAGAGTGCTTGGATTTGCTAAATCATACTCAGTGCCCAAAAGTTCTGTTTTTTCAGTTTTCAGGGGTTCAGTAATTGCATAACACACCGTCTTCAAATCTCCTATATGTCAAAGGGGCTGTTGGGTCCTCTCAGGATGCAGGGCCCCGTAGCAGCTACGACCGCTGCACCTCCTATAGCTACGCCCCTGCTTGCAAGCTGTCCTCATCTTTTCAGTTAGACATTGAAAGGAATGAAGTATTTTAGCCTCTCAATTTTTTTCTGACACGAAGTTGTCACTGAGTTGTTCCACGTATCCAGTTTACTGTTATGGATAGCAATTCCAGCTTCTCCTCACCTGTATAGTTATAAAAATTATCCAGAACATCTTCTCCCATAAACTTTAATGGGGTTCGAGTTCTAGTTCTAATAGAACCTCGAACCAAACTCACAAAAGTTCGAGGTTCTAATCGAACTAGAACTTATTACTGCTCGCTTATCTCTACTGGGAATGTATCACCAATATTTTTTGTACTAATTAAAACCAGATAACCTATTAGAAATGAAACATCCTCCACAGACCAAGTGTAAATAGGATTTTTCAGATAGTCCTGTTCCCTCCCAATTTCTCTTCTTCACCTAGTTCTGTCTGTCAAACTTTCTTTTCTTTTTGTGGTGTCACATACTGATTACTCAGGTGTATGTTCATACAGCTCTGGAAAAAAATAAGAAACCACTGCAAAATTTTCAGTTTCTCTGATTTTTCTCTTCAATGGTAAATTTTTGGAGAAAAATGTACATTGTTATTGTTATTTCCGAAATTCAAAGCAAAACATTTTGTATTTATTTGCAGTAAATGAGAAATCTTGAGAATAATAAAAGAGAAGCAGTGCTGTCAGACCTCAAATAATGCAAAGAAGACAAGTTCATATTTATTTAGAAACAATAAGACTAATGTTTTAAGTCAGGAATAGTTCAGAAATCAATATTTGGTGGAATAACCATGATTTTTTCATTCAAATTCCTTTTGGCCTACTCCTAGCATTTGTTTTGCCATCCAACTTGTCCTATTGCGAGAGGATATTGAAGACCACAGCAGTGTTTTTTTATTCTTTCCTTCATTAAATAAGATTTGGTTCATGTGATCACCTCATCAGAAGCACATTAGGTAGAATGAGGTGCACTTTGGTTGGAATTCAACGGACACTGGAATGAAATGGCTGCTAGACATGTAGAGAAGCTGATTTTTAGAAAACTGTGCAGTGGTCTCTTAATTTTTTTCCAGAGCTGTATATTCTGGAATAAGATGATGAGCATGAGAGCTTAAATGATATTAAGGCGCTTTCACACAAAACGCACTGTGTGAAAGCACACTTAAGGTGATATTCAATACAGTTCCGCTTGTGGAAGTTCAATAATTGTGATAAACATGGGTGCGATGTTAATCATATGCTTTTACTATATGTTCTTATAGAAATATTTTCCACAAAAATACAGTTAAAAAAATAAAACAGATTATTTTATATGACATGATGTCATACATGACTATATACTAATATATCCATAACAGAATGAAGCAAGTTGCAAGTGAATAAGTATATAAAAGAGAGAGAGAGTTAGGGCATGCTGCAGAATTTGCATCAGGTCTTATACCTGGCACTGTAAAACCACAATAAATCTATGTGTTAAACTCTCATTCACACCTTGCATTTGAAAATTGCACAGGGCAAATGGAAAATAAAATCTTGCATGCATTGTCACAGTGTTGGCTCTTTCCTAGAAGCAGCCCGCATTTCCTACTGCAGTTTATCCTTACATAGTTTGAGCATAGTGGTGAATGAGAGTTTTCAGCATCCTAAAGTGTATTGAATTTTTATGCTACATATGTGGAGCTTTGCCAGAATTCACTTTGAAGATGACCTGCGGTCGTTCTGTTTTAGTGAAAACTTATGTTCTCTGTAAAATAATTCTGGAACATCGTCTCTTATAACTCTGCATTGTGCTGTTCCGCTGTTATTCTTTCTAGAAATGTATTATTGAAAATGTCAAGTGGGTTTAAAGGGGTTTTGCCACGATGTAATGTTGACGTGGGATCCTCCAAAATGGGTTTTTAATCACTTTTCTAAATATATGTGATTACAAAAATTGCAGTCTGAGAGAGCTACAGGCTGCCTTACATGCCCTTGGTTACTTCAAAGTTTGTATTGAATACGGCCTGACAGGAGCTGCTGGATGGGCTTGCGCAGAGAAAGCTTCTTATCTGATGAGACTGAGCTGCAGAAGTTTTCAAGGCACCGGGTAGCAATATGTTTTCTTTTGTATACATAATAAACTAGTTGTAGTGTGATTAGATCCCTGCTTTATCTGATGACAGGGAACATGAAGAAGCTTTCAAGCTGCTGAGGAGAAAAGGTGTTGTCTTTTGTATATAGAATCCACAAGTTGCAGTTTGATTATTTCAGTGAACATGTCACACGATCCCTTATGCAGCTCGTGCTCTCGCTGTGTGTGTCTCTCTCTCTTTCAGCTCCGTGATTTGTTTACATTAGCTTCTTAGCAGATAAGGCTCCTCCTGGCAAAACCCCTTTAACATGTTAGAGGTCTGTCCCTGCACAGTCCAACATTGTCCTAAGGCCCTTGTGCAGACTGGAATTGTAACACCCACCTGACTGATTCAGTAATAACGTTCTAGAAGAAATAAAAGGGGAGAAACACAGCAATTATAAGGGAAGATGCTCCAAAATTGTTATTTCACAAGGAACACAAGGATTTCTAAAACAGATATATTGTGAATGGCCACAAGTCCTCTTTAACAGGACCAGTTTTAAAAATCTTGTTGAGTTTTGCCTAGAAGCGGTGATCAGAACTGCAATTTTGTGAAACAAGTCTATGGACTGTAGACAGTGCTGCATGCATTTTTTTGATGAGTTTTAGTGGTGTTTTTACAAAATAATATGTTTAAGTAAATGTTTTCTTGGTGGCTTTTTTGTTGTATATTTTCTATAACAGTGTGAATCGTAGATCATATAATACAAAGATTCCTCTTTGAATCACATGATTACAAATGTAAAAAAAAAGCACTACAAAAATGCAACACATACATAAACGTGTTTATTTTACAGAAGAAAAAAACGTATAGCAGTGTATAGAAAAAACCCCACAACAAACTGCCTGCATCCCCCTGCGTGCCAAAAAAAGGCAAAATTTGGTCTTTGCCGTGTGAACGCACCCTTTATCTCATAAATATGATGCTACCTTTAACAGCTCACAGCACCATATAGTGCTTAAAGGGGTTTTCTCGCTACAAAGATCATATCTCAAATGATTGGGACAGTAAAAATAAGCACTTCTGCAATTGGTTTGCATTACCTAAGTCACTTAGTATAGCAGCTATGAGCTAATCTGTGCATCTATAGCTATTTCTGCCGCAGCTGGTCCTAACACGCCCCCTGTGTTGTGATTGGCTGCCTGCACTCTGTGCTTACTCCCATCTGAGCTGTGGAAAACAAAAGTGAAACGAACTGCCTGAGAGGGCTGTGTGTGTGTACAATGAAGGCTGTCTCAGCTTCTCTCCATACTCACCTTTCAGTGATGACTCTATGTAAAGGATCTGGGCAATTACTGAGTCTCTAGCTATTAGATTCACTTTCCCCTCAGATAATACAGCCTTTTACACTGCTCTCCCCCATATAAGACAGCCTTATACACTGCTGTCCCCCCATATAACACAGCTTTATTCAGTCTGCTCTACCTCCTGCCTGATAACAGAGGGGGGCATGGAGGAGGGCAACATTTATTTCTCACATTTGTTTCATCAGTTCAGGCTGTATGTATATATGCTTACAGTAATGCAGGGGTTCTGGTTACAAGGAGCCTGTGCAGCCTGGGAGGCAGGTGACAGCTCTGTAGACAAGAGAACATTGCAGGAGGTCTGCAGAACTGTGACGTCCTCTCCCTTCCACTGCTTCACACAGAATGATGATGTCACAGCTCTTCAGTGAGGGGAGATTCGCCTCCTAGGAGGAGAAACATGCCTACAGGGAAGAGAGACTCGACCCTGAATTTGAAGCTGAAACAGATAGAAACAGCTCAAGTCTACGAAAGTGTGTAATGATAAAACCCCTTTAAATAACTTGCAGCATCCAAATACCCCCTAAAGAGCCCAAATATTAATGTTATGTAGCTACTACATAATACTAAACTACTATCATACACCTGTAAATAATGCTGGGGTTCCTGTGCCCAGAAAAGTGCCCTGGGCAACTGCCTAGTTTCTCATCCCATAATTCTCACCCTGCTGACTCTATCAAAATAACTTCTTGATTTATAGATCAGTCCTGTTAGCCACTTTTTACTGATAATCAATAATCTTGCAGATTTGTATTCAGTATTAAAAAATATTACTTTTTTCATTTGTTGAACTGGAGCAATTCAGGAGAACTTTTTGTCTGTCTGCAGTGAGGATTTTGCACCTCTGTAATTGGCAAAAATACCCTCAGATGTGCTTAAGGCACAGAAATGTCTTATTCTGAAGAACACTAAAAAATATATGTGAATGCTCCAGCTCCAGCGTGTCTTCCACAGGGAGCTTTTTATCAGCAGGCCTCTCAGATGCAGATGTGATATCAATCATCCAGTCAGGTTATCAGATTCTGCAAATAAATCAGTTTTCCCCACTTGTGTCACCGGTGTGGGCCTCAGACAGACCGAACTCTCTGTTCCTAATAAGGCTGGAACAATCCTGAAAAAACTAGGGCAGACGATTTGTAAGTCGCTGCCTGCTTTGGTGAGACATCCCCAGTTTCTGACACATCCGGATCCATTTGCCTCTCATTCCAAGCGGAAAGTAAGCAGTGGCAGCGTGATTTCCCGTTTATGTGCGTGCAGAAGGACTGCTTCCCTGAAATATTAGCCTCTCATCATTAGTTTAGGCTTTGTTCCATTTAAAGATGGAGTCCTTTTATTCGCAGTTCCTGACTGCAGCCGTTCTTTCAGGCCTTTCTTCTCATTTGATATGCTAATAGATCTATGTACGGAAGGATATGTATAGGGAGACTGTGGTTCTCAGCTCTTTGCTTTTTAAATAACATGGAATTTAATTAAGCCATTTCTACTTAGTTGACATGTTAAATTATGAACCATTTCTGATTATATAAGCTAAATGCCCCAAACCTCAGCATTTAGGTATACATTGAGAATAGTCACTATATCATCCTTTATTCCAACTTGTTTCCTATATTAGATAATTATTGGCTACTCCATGATATAAGTGAATATAGAAATAATGATGGTGCGGATTATTTTCAAAGCATGTATTTTTAGAAGAATTTAGGGTATGAAAAGCGACTATGTTGTAAACAAGAGTCAAAAGGTCTGAAACGCATTGGTGTCTTCTGTCGAATCTCTTGCCAATTTTAATATGGATAATAAAACTATAGATATTTTATGAGGATTGTGTGGAAAGTCCATTGTTTGTTTAAAGTTATTCCTTGATTATATAGTTACTAAAATCACAACCCCTTAATCGGTGAATAATAGTGGTAAGGAGCTGTTCACACCATATTTGTTATGTGTGTTTAGCACGTATTAAGTAAAGCTGATGTACTATAAAAACAGATCGATCAAAGTCTGATATTCAAGAAGATGTATGTGGAAATGTATCATGACATGAACAATGGAGATTATTAAGGGCATCAGAAGAGTTGTTGATGCTTATCAGGCTGGAAATGGTTCCAAAACTATCCTTAAAGAGTTTAGACTCCATTAATTCACCTTTTACGTCACATATACTGTAAATATAATGACCGAATGGAGGAAATTCAAGACATTTCCTCTGCCCAGGAATAATCAACCATCAGTGAACCAACACGCCAAGAGCAAGGTGTATAATAGTCTGTGAGGTCAAAAAGGAACTCTATGTAACCTCCAAGCAACTAATGACCTTTCTGGCACTTGCTAATGTTCATGAATCCACCATCAATAGTATGTAGAACAGGATTGCATGGAGAGAGGCGCTGCGCTTCACAAAGAACATTGCTGCCCATCCACAGTTTGCTAAAGATGACTTGGACAAGCCAGACAGTAACTAGAACAATGTTTAATGGATGGCTAAAAATAGAGCTTTCTGGTTTAAATGAGAAGCGTTAAGTTTGAAGAATGGAAAACACTGGCATAAAACCCTCATAACATCTATGAAACACAGTGCTAGTGGTGTCAGGGTTTTTGACTGTTTTTTTGTATCAGTGCAAGGAGGGCTTGTCATCATTGATGGTACCATGAATTCTGAATTATACCCACAAATTCTAAGAAAAAATTTCAACATCTGTCTGTGTGCTGTATTTGCTGCACAAAAGGGTCATACCAGATACTGAAAGCAAAGGTTCACATACTTTTGCCACTTATAGATATTAAGTAATTATCCTTATTACGTAAATGATAAAAGTCTAATAGTTTTGACATTTAGGCTTGTGTGAAAATTTGATATAGTTTTAGGTCAAATTTAAGCAGAAATATAAAAAAATGTGAAGGGTATAAAAACTTTCAGGTCCATTATATATGCTAAATGTGTATACAGGATAAAATAAGCAACAGAGGCCAAAAGTGTGTCCTCCGTGTGGCCAGAGTACGCTAAATATTCCAAAGCAAAAAAGGAATGGACTAGCCTAGTAAACGTCACAATTACATCCCATGGGGTTAAACACATACATATTTACAATGCTACCCCATGAGTGATGGATCCCACCTTATGACATCATCACTGGCATCCATTAAATGGATACAGAGGCAGCTTTTTTTTTTTAAATAGCTACCAATGCTACATACATGTCACAGCGAATATGTGAAGGCCATAAACAATATGTAAAAAGGCCACAAAGCAGACATTTGGAATTGGATGGTACTGCAGTTCCTTCCCATTGCCATAACCAGGATCCAGGCATATATAGTGAATGGAGGGAGAATAGAATTAGGTATGATTCCCACATAGTTTTCTCCAGCAGGGTTGCAGTGGGAGATATAAATTCACCATAACTGCCATATTCTATTACCGAGCTTGCTGATATAACTTTTCCTTAATACACCGGGAAACATCACTTCCCATTATGGTAGAGTGGTAAATGGCCGATAACCGCCAAAGAATATATTCAAACTGGTAGAACAATGTTGCTAAAAATGGGAGGGATGGAAGGAAGAAAGAAAGAAAGAAAGGAAAAAGGCAATAACCAACAGTTTGTACAGTAGCAATATCCTCTGTGTTTCTGTTACATATGTCTTTGGGGACACAAGCATGGACATATGTCTTATTTTCCCTTTGTCGTCTTGGGACCTCTGGAGTAGATCCCAGGAGTAAAATGTTACTAAATGGTATTTTCCAAATGTGTTTAAACTATCTAGCAACATTCATTAAAATATTATAGATGTGCAGATCCCAACTGGATCTGGACAAATGCCTTGTGGATTTACCAGTGTCGGCTATAGGAAGTTTAGTAGGAGGTGCATAGCAGGGATTTGGTAACACTGGCTAGCGGAGAACATGATTTTGTGCTTAGATTCTCTCCAGCGTATATATATCTGAAGAGCGTACTTTCAGTTAAATTATCTCCCTTATGTGAGGAACAGAGTAAGCATGAGTCATTCAACATACACTGTAATTTCTTAACTTATTCAATGCCAGTAGGCTGGTAGTGCCACACAGTGACTGAATCTCATCATCATAACAGTAATTAACTCTGATGAAAGGCTTTGCCTCTGAACAGCCAGTCAAGTTCGCTGCCAAATCCATTGAGAGATGAATTCACAGCTAAGGATGTCTATAGAATACAAATATGTTAGAAAACAAAGTATATGGAGCCTCCACGACTGTAGGGCTTTAGGCAGTGTTTCCTAATAATATCAATTTCATACTAACTAGCTGCTACATTTTGGATATATCAGGACTCTATGTAGAGCTGGAGATTTGGCATACCGTGTTCTCTAAAAGGGGTTATGCCACAAAGTAAAATTGACGTGGGAAGCTTGCAAATGAAATAAACATTTTCACCATTCATTATAATTAAAAAGTCTGCACCGTTTTTGTTTTAGCTGCTTCTTTAGTGATCCATTGTTTACAGCTCGTCTCCAGGGGATATGACCAGGGCTGAAAGCTTCTCAGTCCTGGTCGCAAATGCTCAGACATCACCTCTTCTCTCAGGCAGCTACTGAGTGTTCAAACCCCAGGTGCTGTCACTCTACTCCTGTCCTCTGTGCTCCTTAGTAATTAGTCAAACAGTGCAAATAAATAAAAAAAAAACTCAATGAAGTCTGTGCATTGATAAAGAGAAATAAAAACACAGGTTTGGTTCCTGCAGGGATTTGAACCTAGGACCCTTGTGCCTGGAGGCAAAAGCCATACCTCTCAGCTACTCAAAATGCTTTACATAAACAGACCTTTCTTTAACTAGAGAGAGGAAAGGCCTGGTGATGTCATCCTGCTGGGTAACATGATATGCAATTGTAACACATCACACATGCCCCCTTCGGAGCACACAGAGCTGAAGAGCTGGATGCAGGAGGTATGAAATGAGATCGTGGCAAAACCCCTTTAACATAAAATATGAATTGGTTGTGGGATGACCATTGTATAATGAAACAATAACTCTATGCAAAATTGCTAATTGGTTCTGAAGCCCCAAAATTTCACGCATCATAACGCAAAATGTAGATTAAAGAAAATTAATCTTTAATTCCTTCTATTTAAAGCTCAGAAAGAACTGCTGGAAGCTGAAGATCATTTTCTATATTGAGGACAGGAGCGTCTGTGGGTCATGGACTTTATACACAATGGACCAGGAAAAAAGAAAACGGGGCCTTCACCTGGTGCCCAAAGAAGCCGCTCATGCAGGCACATGTAAAGAGCAATACAGAACATGTAGTACCACTCTATACTGTAGAGAGGTGCTACTAGAATGACAATCATTGAATGCACTTCACTAATACATATATTTTACTAAGTAAAATGTTCAGGATAATTGTTTAGATCGTCCATCAATCACATGAGGCGCAGATTAGCCGTGTCTGGGACATTGTATGGTAAGCATGGTGTCAAGATACAATGTCCCAGGAAAGATCATTGTATGGGGACAATATACTAAGATCCTCTTAGGCAGAGTCTACACTATGTATTTTTCTGACTAAAATTCAAGGCATATTTTTGGATCTCTGCTGCACCATTACATACTCTGGTCTTCGAGGGGTTGTCCGTTATTTCAAGTAAGTTCACTATTGGTCAGAGGGGTCTTTAAAATGAAGTCACTTTTAAAACTCCACTGCAGATCTTGTTGTTTCCCGCCAATAACATATCATCATGTCATGTGCCTCTCATACTTGGAAGCCTGTGGATATAAGATCTATGAAGGTGATGTAATGAATGGAGAGTTAATGGTTTTCTATTTTAAAGGAACCCTAAGGGTATGTTCACACGGTGTACTGTGGCGTGTACAGTACGGCCCGCATGGTGTACTGATCGGTGTGTACTCCGGCGAAGCGGGGGGAGGGGGGTGGCAGCCCACCGGCCCAAGAGACATGCATTACTCACGGCGTGAAAGCGCCGCCAATAAGCGACATGTCACTTATCTCCCCGTGCGTACAATACGATCGTATTGTACGATCATATTGTACGTATTGATAGTTCTCTATGAGAACTATGGATTACCGTAATTATGGGGCACATTTCGCTCATATTAGAGCGCAGTAGGCCGCGAAATACGCAGAGAAATGCGCCCCAAAAGAAGCCGTGTGAACGAGGCCTAACTGGCAAATCAGTCAGGACCTGAGTAATCTCCCAATATGTCTGGTTAGTAAATCCTTGGCTTCTCTGTGACATACCAATTCTGGAGCATCTTCTCTTATAAATCTGGGTTGTGCTGTTCCTCTGTTATTCCTCCTAGAAATGTATTACTGAATCTGTCAGCTGGGCGTTACCATTCTGTTTTTGAAGGAGTCTTTACATACTGACTGTCAGCACTGATTGGACAATATCAGACTGTACAGGTAACACACATCTGACAGGTTGTTAATGAATATCTAGGAAGGGTAACAGGGGAAACACAAAACATAATGGTTTCAGGAAAGATTCTCCAGAATTGTTATTTTACATTGAACACAAATCATTACTAAAACAGACATATCAGGAGAGGTTACAGGTCCTCCTTAAACAGACAAACCCTTTAATGCAAAAAGAACAGGAGTAAGATGCTCCGAATTTATTAAGAAGCACAGATGTCTTAAGGGGGTTTCATCATCTCATTTCATCAATGAGAGAACCAAGTACAGCTGACCGGTTGCATTTCACTGTACCTGAAACTCCTATTGAAATGAATGGAAAGTAAAACAAGCAAGTGCTGCCACTTCTGCTTGAAGTTTAGAGGCCCATTCTTGAGATAGGTGTGGGTCCTAACAATACACCATGAATGTCCGAGATAATAAAATCTCTCTACTGAATATGGCACAACAATGACTGTCCATGTGCTACATCCTGAAATCTACACAAGCTTCAAGCGGGGGCAGATTTAGGCTATCATTTATGCCCCTTTCTGTAAATCCTATTAAATGGGTTGGCCATGGGATGGCAGACATCCTCCTGCAAAGCCCCACCATTAGTGTGAGTAGTAAAAAAAGAAAAATAAAAGCCAAAAGTTCTAAACTTCTTGAGCAAATGAATCTGTGAGCTCCAAACTAGCCCGTTAAAGGGAATGTGTAATCAAAAAATGAGTCATTGTTTAAGTCCCGTTTTTATGTTAAACACATTTTTTAGGAATTGTTGGTTGTTTTTTTTTTATTTTTCATATCACTTTCAATATTTTGTTATAATTCTTAAGTCTTTCAGTTTTCACTTTGGCCACTAGGCCTTGTTTGCACTGCTTTAACAGCAGTCAGAGAGATGCTTTGCAGTACAGTAGCTTCATGCACATAGGAGACTTAAGACTGACTCAGTCCCATTGACTTCTATAGGAGAGTTTTCTAGTCATGCTTTGTGACCTGGGAAGAAATCACTGTGCAGGGAGGTGAAAGGGTGAACTGTGACTATCTCCTCTTGTGACTGGTGGATCCTGTGTTATCTATTCACACTGGTGTCTCCTTTCAATTTGACCCTTTTTGTGCTGATAATGAGCAGACAACTGAGAATCTTTCTCTGCAGAACAGGAAGTGTCAGACTGTTAGTAGGCTTAGGAGCCAAAGTGAAAACTGCAGGACTTATGAATTATTAAAAAATATTGAAAGTTAAAAAAATATATAACCACAAATTCTTAAAAAATGTGTTGAACATAAAAATGGGAGTTAAACAATAAGTCATTTTTGACGATACATTCCCTTTAAGCAAGGTTTATTGAACTCTATGAAAAGCAAGTCAATAATGCATACAAGTGTTAAGAATGGATACAATGCAGATTTGGACAAAAACCAATAGGACATACTGCGCTCATACATAATTCTGGTAGATACCCTGTTTCCCTGAAAACAAGACAGTGTCTTATATTAATTTTTGCTAAGACTTAATTTTAGGGAATGTTTTTTTTTTCTATTCACATTTATTGTTGAACAAAACATCAACATGTATTAATATATTGTAGTGATTTCATCACAAACATCAGCATAAGCAGCCAAACTCTGAATTGCATAAAAAAAGCACTATGTCTTATTTTCGGGGAAACGGGGTACTGTTGGACGGTAGGAAATCGGTTTGCACCTTATAGAACTATTTACAGAAAGATCATTGCTTGCTCATCAATTTCTATTCTACGCTGGTCAATCAATTAAAAACACACACTTGGCTGACAACGTTTACCAGAAATGCTGGGGGTGGGTAGCAGTACCATGCTGCCTAGCCCAGCCGTTTCATGTACGTCAGTGTCGGTAGAATAGAAGAACTCCCTTCTAATATCAGTCTGGAAACTGGAATAGAATGGGTAGTACACATTTTATTGCTTTTTTCCATTAGCCACTAGGCATTAGTTTTTTAAGTATCAGTATAGTATAAGTATCAGAGGACAAACGCTTAATTTGATATTTTTTGCATTGTAAATATGCCCTGGACCAGTTCCTATAGCAGTCAATGCAGCTTGTATTCGTTATGCATATATAATACTGCATATTAGGAGGAAATAGAAGGATTGGGAGGGGGGGTTTCATGTGATCCGATTTCTTCCACTACTAACATTCTGACTGCAAGCCTCCCCTTAACAATGTGCACTTGCTCTCACTCGCTGGAGTATTGATTTTCTGCTACCCGCCTCAGACCCGGCTGCAGTTTAAGCCTTGTGTCCTCCACGTGACGATGAGCAGAATCAGATTTTCCTTTTAGTCAGTTCGATCAAATTTTCCTTCCTAGAGCTTAGAAGGCACACTTGGGACCTTGTAGTAATTGCCTCCCAACGCTGAACTGCTGATACCTTTATTGGATTGGCGTACTGTTTCAGAGGCCTGTGTTTAACGTGCAGTGAGCCACAGCAATGCAAACACCTCTAGTGTTTAAACAAGCATCCATGAGGGCCAGGAAACAAGGCTGTGCCAGGCTATTATGTGATCTTTTAGCATTTTAACCCGTCGGAAAAAATAAAGTGGCGATTAGGGTTGCTGGACACAGGTGTGCTATATGACAAATGTCATTCTGTCTCATCTAAGTCTGCTCAATTCTATTTTTCATTTACCAGTGACCAACAACATTGCACTGACAGCCAAGACTGCCTATGTCGTAGCTGCTCTTTACAGTCATTGATATTGCTGAAAATAGCTGCTGTCATGCTATAGCGTTTAAGTCTGTAATAAAAAGGACAACCATTCAATAAAATACAAAGTTTTTACCCATTTATGTGATAAAAAACCATTTGAATCCTGCCACTGTTTTTCAATAATAAGACAGATTTACTACTAGTTCCTAATACTAAACTTACACTAGACCAGGAATGTCAAACTCAATATTACCAAGGGGCACATTAGCATTATGGTTGCCCTTGGAGTGCCTTAAAGGGGTTTTGCCACAATGTAATGTTGACATGGGATCCTCCAAAATAGGTATTTAATCACTTTTCTAGATATATGTGATTACAAAAATTGCAGTCTGAGAGAGCTACAGGCTGCCTTACCTGCCTTTAGTTACTTAAAAGCTTCTATTAGCTACGACCTGACAAGAGCTGCTGGCCGGGCTTGCGCAGAGCACACTTCTTATCTGATGAAAGGGAGCTGAAGACGCTTTCAAGGCACCGGGTAGAAATATGTTGTCTTTTGTATACAGAATCCACTAGTTGTAGTGTGATTATCTGAGTAGATCCCTGCTTTATCTGATGACAGAGAACATGAAGGAGCTTTCAAGCTGCTGTGGAGAAAAGGTGTTGTCTTTTGTATACGGAATCCACTAGTTGTAGTTTGATTATTTGAGTGAACATTTCACACAATCCCTTATGCAGCTCTGTGCTCTGGCTGTGTCTCTCTCTCTTAGCTCAGCGTGGTTTGTTTACAATTGCTTCTTAGCAGATAAGGCACGTCCTGGCAAAACCCCTTTAAGAGGGTGGCTAGGGTGCCTGAGAAAGGCTATGTCCCAGCCTGTGAGTTGCAGAATAAAGTGAAGGCACGTTCCGGAACTCCGAATCCAAGATTGTGCTCACCACCTATGCTGGTGCCACTGCCTCTGTCAAGTGCTGGCTGTGTCCTCTGGGAAAATTGGAGAACCGGTCCTCAGTATCTGGATCTTGTCAATCCCTTCTTCCCTTTTCACTATGGGCCACATGTATGAAACTGTTTAGGTCTAAAACTCACTCTTTTCCCCATAGTAACCTATGGGCAAAAAAGTGAGTTTCAGACCTAAACAGGTTCATGCATGTGGCCATATGTCTAAACTCAAGAAAATGATGTGGTGGGTTGGAAACAACCCATGGCCTTGAGTTTGACAAGTGCACTAAACAGTCAAAAAGTACACTAGATGTATGCCTGTATGATCAATCTGGTGCATGTTTAGACACTTTTGCCTAACTTGCTTCATTTTGAATTTTTCTGCTGCACGGTGTTGCTCATTAAACCATGCCTTTTCTTGTGAAGCCACATTCCCTTCCCAAAAAGGAAAGCCCCTTTTGCCAAACACATAGCAGAAGTGTCTAAAAACTGTCTAAAACACATAATAAATGTAGTATAAACCATGTACCCCAGTATTTTGGCACACATTCCACCAGAATTATCAGTACAAAGGCTCATCTACACAACATGCTTCTACCATCGGATTTTCACGTGGATTCGGGTTTTAAAACCATAAAAATCTGACTGTAAAAGTATCCCGTAGACCTCAACTCAAAATCTGAGTTGTAGTTCACACAACTTGGATTTTGAATAGGTCATAATTTCATAATCTGCTGGATTTGCAGTAAAAAAAAACACTCAAATCACCTCTATGAATTTCTATTCCTAGAAATGAATGGGACTCATTTTCTGACTGCAAATCCAGGGAGGAAAAAAACTACCACATTTTGACTGTGCCATAATCAAGTTCATTAGAACTTATACAACCAACACCATTGCATTAATTTGTAACAGATATATCACTCGTAAAATACTACTGGTTCTAGTGCACATTTAACACCAGACACGGTTATAGTTATATTATATCAACCATATTAACCAGGTTTATCAGCTAGAGTTCTCATAGAATAGGACCAAAGTTAATAATACAAGTCGTAGTACCGTGTTTCCCCGATAGTAAGACACCCTGATAGTAAGACGTAGCGGTGTCTTAGGGAGGTCGCCTAATGTAAGACGTACCCCGAAAGTAAGACGTAGCGCGGCCTGATGACGTCACTGCCTGTGCCGGGATGAGCGCGCGGGAGGCCGGAGCAGCGAGGAGGCGGCGCGGGAGACGGAGCAGCGGGGAGCCAGGTAAGTGTTTTTCTGCCTACAGCTGGCCCTATACCTGTCTACAGCTGGCCCTATACCTGTCTACAGCTGGCCCTATACCTGTCTACAGCTGGCCCTATACCTGCCTACAGCTGGCCCTATACCTGCCTACAGCTGGCCCTATACCTGCCTACAGCTGGCCCTATACCTGTCTACAGCTGGCCCTATACCTGCCTACAGCCGACCCTATACCTGTCTACAGCTGGCCCTATACCTGCCCTATATAAGACATACCCCGAAAGTAAGACATACTGGGACTTTTGGGGGTAAAAAGAATGTAAGACGCTGTCTTACTATCGGGGAAACACGGTAGTATTATAATAGTGCTTGGCAGTACATATAAAGAAATACAAGCATGTAGAATAGCACCAGGTCCAGTACTTTAATATTTATCTTGGCAATAGTGTACAGAGCAACCTACAAAATAATTACAAGCTTTGTGTTTCCATAAGGGACACCTGGCTTACAATTTCTATTCTTCCTCCACTGCCATTTATTCAGATGCAAACATTCAGCCTGAAGTTACTCACATGCCACCTTTTCTTCCTCTGCAGATCTCTGCAGTGCACAGCAGGAGAAGGTGAATAATCTATCTCTGCCAGAATAGTTAAAGCAGCACCATGGGAATTTTTTTGCCCCTTTAGTAATGCACATCAGTAGTTGCGCCAATAATTTTTTTTTACTGATTTTATGTTTTTACTATTTATTTTCCGGTCCTTGTGTTAGATCGAGTGACCTGCACTCTGTCTGAATCACACACAATCATCTGTGTGCCCTATAAGCCATTTTCTTTGAGTATAGAGGGGGTGGGTAACCTAGAATCCTGTGTGCAAACAAGCAGGATAGATAACCTGCTGTATCTTTGAAACACAACAAAATCAGAACAGAAAAGTATTTGTATAAAATGTTTATTCCCCCTTTAAATGACTGACCACATGTGAATATAAAACTATGCAATATCATTATAATGTATTTTAAATGACTGACCACATGTGGATATAAGACTATGCAATATCATTATAATGCATTTAAATGACTGACCACATGTGGATATAAGACTATGCAATATCATTATAATGTATTTAAATGACTGACCACATGTGGATATAAGACTATGCAATATCATTATAATGTATTTTAAAGGTCAGAAAGTGATGTTTAACTTATGTTTTATGTTAAATACATTTAAAAAAATAAAATTTATTTTATTTTTGATTTTTCATATCACTATTTTTATAAAAATCCTGAGATCTTGCAGTTTTTCCTTTGACCACTAGGCCTATTAATAGTCTGACACTTCCTGTTCTATAGACAATAAAAAAATATCAGCAGTCTGCTCATGATCAGTACATGCAGGGTTACACTGAAAAGTGACACCATTGTGTATAGATAACACAGGATCCACCATTCACAATAGGAGATAGTCACAGTTCACTCTCTCCCCCTCCCTCTACACTGATTTCTTCCCAGGTCACAGAGCATGCCTAGAAAACTCTCCTATAAAAGTCAATGGGTCTGTTCCTGTTCACAGGCTTCTATGTCCATAAAGCTGCTGTTAAAAGCATCTCATGGCTGCCATCATAATCAGCTACAGAAAGCAAAAATATGAAATCTACTGTCAAAAAAGAAATTGCTAAGAAGAAAATAATATATCACTAAATGCTTTCAATTAGTAAAAAAAAAGAAAAAAAATTGGCAATAGATCCCCTTTAAGAGTCTGATTTTTGTTATGCAACAAAAAACCCTTTTGTCTCTGACAGTCTCCCAGTTAATGGAAAAGATCACATGAGCTCTGTCACAGGGAAACAAATTGCTCAGCTTGTCGCCTGAATGTATAGAGGCCATCAATCAGCCGTGTGGGAATATCTGTCACATAACGGCCTCATTACTTTATTGTAGGGTGATCTCAAACAGTGTTAAATGTACATGAAAAGCCTTAATTTAGATAATATCGCAAGTCATCAAAAGTGACCAATGTGCATAACTGACTGATAAGACCATTCTGTGGACATTAGTAAAAACTTTTTTTCATCAACCAGCAAATAAAGAATTATTATTGTGGCAAGGCTGGGCAAGCAGCCAGGCATCCAATGCACCCGGAATTTTCTGCTGGGCCATGTTTTTCATTGAAATCTATTGGAGTTCTTGTTAGCTACTGAGAAAAAGCCAGGCGAACAGCAATTTGCCCATTTTTCCATGTTGAGACTATGGAACTCGCTGCCATAATAAGTTGTGATTATGGATTCACTGTCTAAGATTTAGAAGGGTTTAGATGCCTTTCTTGAAAAATAGAATATCACAGGTTATGGTGAATAAAGTCTGGAGAAAGGACATTGTTCCAGGGATTATTCTGATTTCCTTATTTGGAGTGGGGAAGGAACTTTTTGTCTTGTATGGGACCATTGGCATCCGCCTCATAGAGGGTTTTGCCTTCCTCTGGATCAATACTATAGGGTTATAGGTTGGACTTGATGGACCTGTGCAGTTTTCCAACTTGATCTACTATGTTACTATTGGGGCATTTTATAGACGAAAAAGGAGCATATCTCTGCATGTAGTTTGCTGTATAAGCGACTAGTGTTGAGCTAACAGTAAAAAGTTCGAGTTCGATTAGGGTCTCAAACTTTTGTGAGTTCAGTTCGAAGTTCTATTCGAACTTGAACTTTGAACCCCATTAAAGTCTATGGGAGAAGATGTTCTGGTTAATTTTCATACCTATACAGTTGAGGAGAAGCTGGAATTCCCACCCCATAACATTAAACGGATACATGAACAACTTTAGGAAAAAATTGGTTCTGACAGTGACAGAAAAAAATCGAGAGGCTAAAATACTTCATTCCTATCAATGGCTACCTGAAAAGATGGGGACAGCTTGCAAGCAGGGGCGTAGCTATAGGAGGTGCAGTGGTAGCAGCTGCTATGGAGCCCTGCATCCTGAGGCGGCCCAAAAGCCCCTTTGACACATAGGAGATTTGGAGACGGTGTGTTATACAAATATAAACCCAAAACTGCAAAAACTGAACTTTTGGGCACAGAGATGATTTAGCAAATCCAAGCACTCTGTATAATATATCCATGTACATGAGAGTTAGGCATTATGTGATCCTGCAAACGTCGCCAAATAACAGCTTCTGGGTGTGGGAAAGATGCAACCAGCAATATCAAACTCCCTAACCATTAATGTCTATGGAGAGGAAACTGCTATCTAACTAACTAATAGCAGTCTGTACAGTCCAGAGAGTGAGCTGAAAATGGCGTTCACAAGGAAATACAGTGAAATATATATAACATGGTCATGTGATTTTAGCAGCCAATGACAGCCCTACACTATACCTCAGTGATGACATTTTTGACACTTCTCTTTGCTCTGCACTAATTGGATGGCCTCCAAAAGTGCAGAAAGGTGATTGGATGGCCACAAAAATTGTAGAAAGCCGCTAAAAACTAAACTGAAAATGGCGTGTCGAACTAGAACTTTACCCGAATAAACAGTAAAATGTTTGTTTCGGTTGGAGTTTTAAAAATTCAAGTAGTTCAACTAGAACTTAACTTTTCTAGAACAGTTCAACACTATAAGCGACAACTTAAAGAGGACTTGTGACATCTCCAGATATTTCTGTTTCTTGTGAAATAGCAATTCGGCAGCATTTTCTCTTTTGACTCTGTATTGTGCTGTTCCTGTTACTGCTTCTAGAAATGTATTACTGAATCAGTCAGATGGGTATTACCAATAAGGGGGAGTGTTTATGAATAGTCAGACATTGTCCAATCAGTGCTGACAGTCAGTGTGTGCAGGGACACACCCATTTGACAATTGGAGTGGTAACACCCATCTGACAGATTCAGTAATACATTTCTAGAAGGAATAACAAAGGAACAACACAACAAATAGTTATAAGAGAAGATGCTGCAGAATTGGTATTTCATGGGGAACACAGACACCACAGGAGATGTCACGGATCCCCTTTAATTCCAATGGCCCTTGCCCAGAACAAGAATTTCATGTAGCTAAGAGCTGTGCTCTGCCATATATGACCATGAGAGTAAGGACCTTAACATTACCACACAATGTCACTGGCTATTCTAGTGGAGAACCAGTAGCGTGTAAATAGAAACTTTTACTAAAGGGATTCTCCACTATGGACAATCCTTCCTAGTTATTGTAGTCTTTTGACCATAAGTTGATAGTAGGTATTAAACGTCCCTGTACTCAACCACAGGAGAATTAAAGTATAACACACTGCCTGAACACAGCGCTCGGGTGTACTCAGAATTCCCACAGAACAGAGTTGTGCGCAAGCGCAACCAGTTCTCCACTCTTAGCCAATACTTTTGAGGACCCATTTCTGAAATAGAGATGGGACCAGCACCTATCAGACTTTGATGCATATGCCATCAAAGACTATGTGGGAACACCCCTTTGAATCAGAATTTTGTAGGATACATGAAAATGGGTTCTCTAAATCTGGGAACCCCTTTAATATTTGTAAGGGAGTGGAGTAATGGGAATGTACTACCACTGAACTCTAGCTATATTCTATGTAAACCAGTGCTGGGCATAATTTACCGTCCACATGAATACATATTTAATAGAGGATTTGCCATTCTGTTATGTTCTTAAAAACCTGTCAAACATGATATTTCTCCCTCCTTATGATTTATACTGGAGTGTTAAATAACACTATTTCACTGTCATATGCCTTGTGTATATGTATGGCTTATTCCGCCATGCGCTTCCACATTGAAATAACAAGGTGTCAATAATCTTAAGAATTGTTCACCTGGAGCATGAAAAATAATTAACTCCAATGGGGTTTCCGCATATTTTATTGGCTTTTGGAATTTAACATTTTCCTGTGTGTTAAACTCAAATCTTTCAGAATAATCATGTTTAACAAAGAGAAAATAGAGTCTAATTCTTGGAGTAGGGCCCTGGCTTTTAGGTGCTTAAATTCTGTCTGATTGAGTACCGTGCCGGACAAAGTACAATCAAGTTGTTTGAAAATAATTCAGGGTTAGGAAGCAGTGGGAAACCTACTCATCTGGCTCATGGTCAATGATAAAATATTATGCATCCGATTAGAACTACAATAACTTGTTCTAAGTCAATTGATTCTTTTAAGGTACAGTTCCAGGTTGAAGTTACTGCATAAAGGCAAAACCATGGGCAATAGCTGCATCAATTTGTAATATTACAAGTTTACCAGAAAAATTGTGCAGACCACAGATTTGCCCAGATGCGGTAACTGGGTAACCCAACCACTAAGTAACTTGGCAATAGAAACTGTAGGCAATAAGGCTTTGTTTAAATAACATTTGGCACCATGTTCAATTTGCTTGTTGGAACAGTACTGTCGCTAGAATTTCCAACAATGTGAATAAAACAGGTACATCTAGTAGATGAAAATGGTCAATGGATGGTTACTGGACAACTGGGCATTACAAGATTGTATGCGTCTGACAGCTGATCTGTCAGTGATTGTTGGTAATGTCTGTAGACTGCCCAGCTGGTCATTGACATAACAAGCAAAAATATAATTACCAGATTTATTTGTTTTATGAGTGGAGGCGATTTTATGTTACCGGAAGGGTTGTGGGATATGCCCACTTTTTATGGGAGTTTCTAATACAGTCAAGCACACTCGCTCGGAACTCCCAAGTAAATGAATGGGGAGAACTGTAGAACCATCTATCCATTCTATCAAGCTACTAGCCAGCCTGGCTATAAGAAGCTGAGAATACCCCTTGGAAGGTGCCCACCTCTTAATAAATTTAACATGTCTGTGGCTATGCGTGTGCCGGAAATGGAAATACGCTAGTGTAGATTTCTTCACTCTCTGCCGTAAATTTTAGTAAACGCAACGGACAGCAAGACACCATGCCACTTCCACAAAGTCCACCAACCTTTCTGAATGGGGCAACAACAGTGGAAAAATTCAAGCTTACTGTGATCTTCAGTGAACTGATGTTAATAAATAGACAAAACATCATTACGTAGAAGGTTGACTGATAAAGAATAAGGGGGTGTTCACACTGCGTCTTTGGATCCGATTTTGGATCTGAAAATTGCATCAAAAAACACATTGGCGATCAGATCCTAAACAGATCCAGCACATATCCAACATGCAGCTGTGTGTTTGGATGCGTGTTGGATGCAGCAAGATCACACCCTATAGTTTTATTATAGGGCACCTGCTGTGTCTTTCAGACCAATAATTGACATGTCGATTCTTGGAACGGATCCGACGAATTTGAATGAAAATCACCAGCTCTGTTTCATGGGAATAAAATTCTTTCAAGCTTTTATTTCTTCTTTATAAAATCCATGTTATGATGACAACATCCATAAAAGACATAACGTATCAATAGCAAAAAACAGCTATGTCCTGAAACTGACGCGTTGCCCCGAAAGACGGATCCGAAAGACGCAATCAAACACACATCGGTGATCACTCGTGTGAACGCCAATGCGTGTTTCAAAGTAAAAGCAAAGTAAATCACATTGCTATTTATTAGATACATGCTTGGGTCCGTTTAGGGTCCGATCCAAACAGGTATCTAAAAGAGTATGTTCACACGGACTCAACACGCCATGTGAACATACCCTAAATTTAACACTGCAACCATCATGAACAAACTTTGCAGCACCACATGCACCTGTCTCTGGGCCCATGGTAGATCAGATAACTAAACCTAAACAAAAGTTAGATCTCATAATGAAAAAGTTTAACTATCCTGCTTCACGTGATAGTAAATAAGTAGCTGAAGAAACATATGCTTTAAAGCAGTGTTTCCATGTCCAGTCCTCGGGATACACCAACACACAATGGGTTAAAGATTTCTTACAAAAAAACATATAAATGCAAATTATTAATTTATTGAAACTTATTCAATCACCTTTTCATGACCTGTTGGACGCCATTAAGGAACAGATAGGAAAAAAACGGTTGGGGTCCCTTTGTCAAAAATACGTCCATCAATGGCCATATGAGTTTACGCATACAACAAAACAACCAACTCATGTGACCAGTGGGGGTCGTGGTTTTGTCCGCCCAGGACTATTGGACTATGAGACCTCAGCTTTATGGTGGTTTTGCACACAGTTTTATTTTGGAGAAACATCACTGCAATCTTTTGAGCCAGATCTTGAAATATAGTATCCAAGAAAAAGAAGTTAAAGTTATTCTTCTAAATTTCCCAATCCATCTGAATAAACTTCTGGCTTTTGCTCAAGAATCTGAGGGATTTTTTTTTATTTTTGGTGTATAGTTTTATACAAAATTTAGAAGAAAAAAAAATGCTGTGTTTCCAGTTACATTCCTAATGGTGTTTTTTCCCCATCCCCCCCCCCCAACAGTGAAATATTAAATATACTGTAAACAATGAATTCTGTGTGTGTTCTTTTTCTTTACTTTTGGTGTATTTTTTTTGTTTTCGTTTTCTTCAAAACGTCGTATTTTCCTGAGGCTTACTTCATAAAGTTTTCACAAGCCTACTTTGGGTGGTGTTTATTTTTTTTTATCAATTTTATGTATTTTTCTATGTTCTCCTAACAAAGGGAAATTGTCATGTAGCAGTCTGAAGCTGGGTTTTGTCCACAAACTATTCAAATTGGAGCTTTTCTTTACACAATGAACCCAATATGACCAATCTTTATTAGGGCCTGTTCACAACCCATTTGATTATTTTTTCCCTTTCTCCAGTTGCCAAATTTCCATCAGGATTCATTTTATTTTCAACAGAAGAGAAAAAACCAAACTTATATTCTGTTCAAGAACACAATCCTGAACGATCAGTTTTTTTGTACAAGTGTGTGATAGCCAAGCTGTTGCCCCAAAACGTTTGAAATAGTTTTGCTCAACTATATTACATTAAAACCTCTAACAAAAACTTTGAAACTGATAGAGAAGGAGCTATCGAAAAATGAAGTACAGTTCAATTTCTGTTATTAGAACAGCACCAGATGCGTCTCTTAATTAATCCACATTTTACGTCCGTATAAAGTTGTTAAAGACTGATGTACAAAATCTTAATAATCTTAATAAAACTTTCCTGTGTGTATTGGAGTATTTTCTAATCTGAGTCCATGGGTCTAGCTGCAGTCTTAGCAGCTGCTATGGGGCCCAAAGGTTGAGAGTGCCCACTCAGGTGTAGGAACATTGTACCTTTCTGTTGGTGTTAAGTTGGAAGCTGCTCTTTAGCACTATTATGTAGGTATTCTGATATATGACGCTATCATTTATACCTTTAAAGGGGTTGTCCAGTTTAATAAAATGGAAGTTAAATGAGGTTAGGGTAGCTCCTCAACGATCTTCTCTTTACTTCTCAGTTCTTATCCCAACATACGGGAGAGGCTTGAACTTCTTGGTATGAAGAGAATGGAGTGCAATCCTCTCATGTATATTGAGATGAGAACATACCTCCCAAATGTCCCTATTTTGGGGGACAGTCTCTATTTTTAACCCTTGTCCCTCTTAGCTCTATAAAAGTCCCTCTTTTTCATTTGAGATGTCTTGATGTGATGTCATGTATTTGGGTGTGGTTAGAGGCGTGTTTTGATGTGATGTCATGTTTTTGGGTGTGGTTAGAGGCGGGTCTTGAAGTAATGTCATGTTTTTGGGGGTGGTTAGAGGTGTTTGGGTGTGATGTCATATGTTTGGGTGTGGTTAGAGGCGTGTCATGGTGTGATGTCCTTTGTTTGGGTGTGGTTAGAGACGAGGCCTGAAGTGTCCCGCTTTGCAATCTCTAAAAGTTGGGAGGTATGTGAGAACCCAAAACTAAATAGGAGCAATTCCTGAGGAGTTTCAAAGTGGAGGTGGCAGGGGACCAGTAGTTAAGTATGATTTATTTTTTTCTTTTCCTCCCTCCCCCCACTTAACTATCATGTTATTAAACTGTACAACCCCTTTAATTACTGCTACTTTTGCCACTGTTTCAGTTTCTTGTCATTAAATGCTCAGGCTTCCGTTGCTGTAGGTCTCCTTGAATTCTTCTTATGCCCTTGACTGAACCTGTAGTTTTGGTTGGAAATGTTTCCTTTAAACTTTCAACTTTCCCTAGAAAAATGCTAATAGCTGGCAGCTATGCTACTGATATTTGCACCAAATGGTATAAAACAGATCTTTGCAGCACAATGTGCATCCACATTTGTGCAAATACCTGCATACTCTATGCTTTCACTTATAGTAAATGTACATTTAAATAAACAGCCTATACCACCAGGCTGGCTTACATTACCAGGCACCAAACCCTCTGCATTCGTGCCATTATTTTATACATCACAATATTGCTTTGAAGTGGGAGTTAGTAAACTAGTCTAATTAGAAAAAGCAATTAATATACCAGTAATTTTTGTCGTTCCATTGGCGGGAAACATAAGAGCAGAAATCAACATGTACAGTTGCAGCAATGAAGGGAGCGGAGACAAATGCTCCTTTACACGTAGAAAGGTAACATGTGAAAGAAGCCATTTACAGAAACAACCAATGCCCCACAGGGTGGCATATTTATAGGATGAGGTGTGAGGAAACTGCCATTCTCTGCAACACCTGAGATTGGTGAACTGAGCGGGCATGACACAAAGATTGTCACCTTATAGTAACTGAAAAATAAAAATAAAAAGATTACTCACAAGAAATAATATCGCCACTACTGGGAACTGTGTGCATTGCTGAATGCTTCAGGTGTCCACAATGAGAAATTTCAGCTAATCCTCTACAGAACAGCTCTCAACCCAACACCGGGCCACAAATTACAATAGATGTAGCTCCAGATTTATTGGCATTTATGACCATGGTTATACAGGGTATTTATGGCTTAAACAGCTACTGCAATTTTTACATGCAGTCAATAAGGGGAAACTCTATCAAAGGAAAGGAAAAATATTTTAATGAAACAAAATCAACAGTAAATATGGCCATTAAAACAAATTAGTCTAGTTTCACCTGTTTTTGTATTTTTATATTCATTTTTGCATGCAATTTTTTATAAGTATTTTTTTGTTCAAAAACTGCAGCGGCCAAATTTTAGCTAGAAGTCAATAAGGCTCTTGGAAATGGATGTTGCTTTTTGTGGCGTATTTGGGGCAGTTGCAGTTTTTGCAAAATGCAGCATATTATAGGTGTAGTTTTTTCACAGGCAGCAGACAACAATTGGAATTATTTCTGCACCCAAAAAAACATGTTATTGCACGTGTGTTTTTCATGCGCTTTTGTGGCATTTTTGCTAATTACATGATGAATCACATCCTTTATGATGGGAAAAACGCTTTAGAAAAAAATACATGTAACAATACACTTTTTTGTATTTTTTTTTAATTTTTTTTTTTTACAGAAAACTAATCCAAAACTGCCTAAAAAATAACCACATGCAGTTTTTGACACTTTTTTAGTAAAAAAAGCTGCAAAGAGTGTGAATGGTTCTAAAAATGTAACCAAAGAGAACCCCTTTAAGATGAGAGTTTACGATCTCATTTTAATTAAAAAAGCATTGAATATGCAATGTTACAGCAGAACACATATCACAAAGAAGAGATACGCATTCTTTTCTGATCGGTGGGCCACTTTGTCAGATTGAACCAAGGGCCGCAATAAAACTTAAAGGGATATTACAATCTGAGACATTTACGGCATATTGATAGTATAGGTGATAGACTCCCATCAGTTGGGAGAATGAGGGTTACCCTGTCTTACGTTCACAATGCAGATAGGAGAAGCCCATACATGTAAAGTTGCTGAAACAGCTGTGTGTTTCTGCAGCTACAATGACTATAGGAGACCCCCTCCCCCTCCATTTTGCCAGTATATGGAATCCTAGATATAGCCACAAAGGCACTATTAATGCTCACTCGGCCCTACTCCATGCTGCTCTTCTCTAAATGGAAAAATACATATAAAGAGTCCATACTTCACAAGGGTCCCTCTTTTGGAGGACAAGTCCTTACTTTTATATCAAACTCCCACTGTCCCTCTTTGTTCCCTAAATGTCCCTCCTTTTCTCAAGCAAAATAAATCCGCATTAATAAATTTCTGATTTCTTACTGTATTTTTACTCCCTTATTTGTTTGCTGCAATATGGATTTCAAAACATTCTATAGTCAGGAGATTTTAGTGCTAATAATCAAAATAAACCCTATTTAACCCTATAGATATATATGGGAAAATAGATCTATTACACAATGAATCAAAATTGCTCCTCTTTGATCATCCAAAACGTGAGGGGGTATGGGAGTCAGAGAAGCAATTCTGTATCCAGGCGGTTAGTGGCTACAGGAAATTGAGTCGTGAGCAAAATGTGACCCTTGTCTACAGGTTGTGCACCTCTAATACTTGTAGGCAAACAATAAGTTAGCGAGGTAAATGGTAGGATAGTGAATAGAAAATCCCACTTGCAAACCTTGGACAGAATGCATAGTAGATTCATTTGTTTGCATACCTGGCTACAGAAAATATTGTAACTTTTGTCAATTCCCTAAATTAGGGTAATTAAACTCATTTTCACTGAGAACCACATGAGGATTACGATTGCCCTGAAATGGCCTTAAAAGATAGGTTGCCTCAGTAGGGCTGTCAGAGCTATGCCACTGGCTGTGAGTTGCTGAACAGAGCAATGTGGAGGCCCGAAGCGAAGATGGTGCCTGTTCTCTGTGCTGTTGTCGTCACTTCTGCCAAGTACTGGCTGGATCCTCCGGGAAAGTGGGGAGCTGGTCTTTCTGGGGCTGGACCTTGTTCATTTCTGCTCACTGTGTCTAAGCTCTTGTAGGCCACATATAATGACTTGGCAGGCAGGAATCATCTCTTAGACTATGTCTACACTGCATTGGACAAAAAACGTCCCGAAAGCGGCCCTTTTTTTCCGATGCAGGACCACGGTTTTTGTCATACTCTGTATAAAAATCGCGGTCGCTTCTCGTTTTTATGCCATCACCCATACAATTGTATTGTATGGGAAGACGCCGAGAAAACTAAAAGCGCCGGCGTATTATTCAACATGTTGTATAATACGCCGGCGCCTGAAGATGAGCAGAGAAAAGACGAGCTGTGGAGACCCAAGCTCGTCTTTTCTATTGCCGTCTATGCAAGGACTGCAAGGACAATCGTATCTTCTGTGCAGTGGAGACATTGCCTTAAACCTTGAGTTTGATATGTATGCCTTAAATCATTCATATACGGGGGGCTTGTTCAAAACCTGCTTATTTGGCGTTCTGGAAGTGAGACAGCATAAGTACAGAGCAGTTACTGCTGAGGTTATATTGGTATCACTGATCAGAATGTAAGCATTGTTATGTATGCTGAAAGTAGCAATGGTATCATGTGTGCCTGTAAGACCAGAATACCGAACCGGCATATTCTTGCTTAAAGGAGTTTTGCCAAGAAGTGATTTCCTCAGCTAACAGGCTGAACTTGTGTTTCTGTGTTTAAAAAACAAGTGCCTCCTCTGTGATGTCATCACTCCACCTCCCATGCACGTTCCCGAGGCTCAGTCCACTAGTTGAGCAAACATTGTTTGCTAAATACAGAGAATAAATATTGTGTACAAGTTAATGGGTTTTGTTTTCTCCCACGTATCTGCTCAGGAGAGAAGATTAGCTCCAGGCAGGCAGGTTTCTTTCATTCCTTTACAAACTGCTGGACTCGGGAAGGAAGAAGGGCTGAGCAGTGAGCCAAGTGAGCCTCTGCAATCTTTACTCTGATAATTACATTACAACCAGCGGATTCTCTATACAGGACACACAGGAACATTTTCCCCAGTCCCTTAAAAGCTGCAGGGGGGGGGGGGGGGATAAGAAGGGCTGAGCAGGGAGCGTCTGCAATCTTTGCTCTGATAATTACATTACAACCAGTGGATTCTCTATACAAGTGACAGAGACTTTTTCCCCCAGTCCCTTCAAAGCTTGTTCATGTTCCCTGCCATCAGATAAGAAGTTCAAACCACACTGGCAGGGACTAAGGGCATGTAATTAATGCTGTAGCTCTCAAAGGCTTCACTTTTTTTAATGACATATATTTAGAAAAGTGATTAAATACCCATTTTGGAGGATCCTACGTCAACATTACATCGTGGCAAAAACCCCTTTAATGTTGTATTGTGGATCAAGTGGACGGCCAGGTGAGTACATTTCTCATCACTAATAGAGCGCTCTTTAAAATGAACCTCCAAAAGATACATATATAAATTGGTACCACACAGAGAAATGAAAAAACGGTACCTTCTCTTTCCTCCTCATAGCCCAGACTTTCATACAATGATTGATTTCTTTTCTCACTTGTTTTTAAATACACAAAGATGAGAAGAATAAAATGTTGGTAAAATATTGACAAAGCGATAATATGCAGCATGCTTCATAGAAGTCATTTCATTAAGTGCTGTGTAGACTAGTAAAAGAAATTATCGTTGTTCAAAAATGGAAGTATTTTCAGGCTCTTTCACTGGCGATAAATACAAAGGAAAGTAATATTACACGATAAAACATTTACACTGGTTAATTTGGAAGTGCAGAATTATTTATTTTCAGCATTAACTAACTGTAGCGGAAACAAAGCGCATGTTCATCACACCAGTTCCATATAACAAGGAACCAATCTGGGATTGGGAATAAAGAGTATCGCCCGCCCTTGTCACTTAAAAACAAATAAAATGAAGACCACAGGCAGTCAATCAGCACTCGCATTTCACTGGTAAAATCTGAATACATCACAAAGTCAGTCACTGGATGCTGTATTACTGGTGTAGCTAAAGGTTCATGGGCATCACATGTAAGGCCTGGTTCACATCTGTGTCAGAGGTTCCATTCGGGTCCGTTAAACAACAGCCACTAACAGCGTCCGATGGACCCCATTGACTACATTGGGTCTGTCGGGTTTCCTTCCTCATGGCTAGCATTGTAACAGAAAAAATATTGCTGCATGCTGAGCTATTATTTCCCGCCAGAGGCTCCGAACTAAGTTAGATTCAATCTCAGCACAAAGAAATGTATAATGCTGCGCTACAATCTCTGTGGGACTGTGCTTAAAGGGGTGTTCTAACCATGCTCTTTCACAGAGCTTGCTCTTCACAGCCAACTCACGGCTCCCACTTCTTGGTTAGTCTGTGGGAGGTTCTGAAGCAGTGATTGACATATCAACTCTGCTATTCCTAAATGAGCCTGTTACAGTGACAGGAGGTTTATAAAATGAAGTGAACAAGGCTAAAGAGCTCTAACAGGTTAGTTGGTCAGTAACATAGATAAACAAACTTCTGTGCTGGAGATAACACTCAGCAGAGTGTGAGTAACCATAGTCAGACAGGGCAGCTGGTGCAATGAGAACAGAAAGCGATGGTCGGTACCCTAGGGAAACTTGTGTACATGCTTAGGAGATAAAATCTCCTTTATCTCCTAAACAAAGCAAAATTACAACAGCAATGTCTGTGGTAATAGTATTTTTTTTTTACTTTAGCCTACATGTTTAAAGCTTATCGTTGTGATGAGAAAACGTCTATATTTACCGAGAAAAAATTTAACAGAATACTCACATGAAATCGGTATATTAGATCCTTTTTTTTTATTCTGCATAAGAATTCAGATGCTAAGTTCCTAATTAACATCCCCACATTTTTTTTTTCTGTAAAACATAAGGGTAGTTTGACATGCTATGTTTTTACCAAAATGCATGCATTTTCAGTAACATTTTGCATGCATTTCTTCAAGCAATTTACTTTGCAAAAACTGCATTGGTCACATGCTGGCTGGAAATCAATAGGCAAAAATAAACTGCCCTACAGGTTTTTTTGTTTTTTTTTTTGCTTTGGGTACTTTTTTTTAAACTCAGCATTCTTCAGGCATCACACTTTTTATAGCTAGTTTGAGTATTGTCACCTCAGACTTCTATTGGCTTTTATTTCTGGACCAAAGAGTCATGTGTGTTGTTGTTATGTGTTTTTGTAGGGTTTTTCTTCATCATAAAATTTGTCATGGGTCACATGATTTGTGATGGGTAAAATCTCATAAAACACATGTACTGATCAACATTTTGCATTCCCAAGTGTGAATGAGGCTTTAACGGGATTTTTTTTACAATTTATTTTCAGCAGCTTTGGGGTGCAAAAATTTATGCTCACAAAACAACATTTCAAAAACTATCATAGATTTTTACCCCTTTAACTAAGTTATGTAATTTATGATTTATTTACATTTATCTGGCTGTAGTCTGAGCCTTCTTAGAGTTAAAGGTGTTTTGCCAAGAAGTGAGTTCCTTACCTAACAGGCTGATACTCGCCTCTTGCGGCTTGAAAAAGGGGCGTTGTGTTTCTGTGTTTAAAAATACAAGCACCTCCTCTGTGATGTCATCACTCCACATCCCATGCACGTTCCTCATACTCAGTCTGTAGTTGAGCAAACATTGTTTTGCTAATCCACAGAGGAGAACTGTATTGTGCACAATCTATATGCGTTGTTTTATTTCTCCCTCTTATTTGCTCAGGAGAGAAGATAAGCTCAGCAGGCAGCCTTCTTTCATTCCTTCACTAATGGCTGCAGGGGAAGAGGGAGGGGGGGCTGAGCAGGGAGTGTCTGCATGCTTACTCAGATAATTACATTACAACCAGTGGATTCTCTAAACAAAAGACACATGTAAGTCAGGCTGTAGCTCTCAGAGGCTTCACTTTTTTTGATGACATATATTTAGTAAAGTGATTAAATGTCAATTTTGGAGGATCCCACGTCAACATTAGATCGTGGCAAAACCCCTTTAATTATCAGGAGCGTGTTCCTTTTTGTATCGTCTAAAAACTTTGTATACTGAACAATTTTGTGCAAATACATGGTTAAAAATATCAAAATACTTCTCTCTACATGGTACATCTATAAAGAATGTCAGTAGAGAAGAGCACAGCTATACATTCCCACTTCTGGACAATTTATTGGCCATTGGAGTTGAAACACTGTACTGTATAGCTGTTCCCCAGCCAGCCACCCCTCTGGATACCTCCACCAACAGGAACTTGTGCCAGTAATCAATAATTTGTCAAGTGTGCCCTGTCATAAACCAAAGGTACTGACGACAATTAGAAATGTTTCAATCACACGACTTGATCTTAATTGAAAATATTTGGTTCATGCTGATATGTTCAAACAACTTCACCAGATTCTGATTTTGTGCTGGCAATTAAAGCCATTAAGTCAGCAGACAGACAGCAGGTTATTCTTTTGCTATTTGACAAAGCAAACCTTCTTTTTCTTCTGTATGACAGCACCATAATTAAACATAATCAAATACAATTTATGTTAGGTGTTGCATGTTTTTTTCTGTATGCTTCACCGAAGAACAATCTCTGCTAGCTACCTAACAGCTGCTGCCTAAGAAAATGCAAAGTACATGTAAACTTGCAGAGAGTGTTTCTGGTCATCATTTAATTAAAGGCCCATCATTTTAGGAAATTGTGCACTTAACTTAGATTGTACATTTTAAAGAACTTAATTTGTTCTTAGAAGAGAAGTAGTTTTGCTGCCTTAGGCTGAGGCCACACATGACCTATTGTAAAGCTACTCTCTAAAACTGCAACGTGAAGAAGAGCAAAAGAAGATTGCCAAGAAGTGTTTGTAACAGGAGCAGCCAACAAAACTCTGGGGCCGACCCACGTCTGTATGTCTTGTATGGAGTTTTACTGGGTTTTTAAAGACGCCTAGCTATGGGACCTAGAGGTTGAAGGGGTCCAATCTGGTACAAGAACATTGTTCCTTTGTGTAGGGAACAAATAGCTGGTGGTTTTCTGCTATATAGTGCTATTATTTGCGTGATATATGGCCGTATCATTTAACCCTTACTGCCAATTTTTTTTTTTTTTTATTTTTTTTTTTTATTTTAAAAATTTTATTGAAATTTTTTAAAAATTAACAAAATGGCAATTATAGTATAATAAACAGAGCAAGATGTACCAATAAAGGGGGGCCAAACCAAGAGCGGTTTCATAAAATAAAACTGCATTTTAACAGACTTGTATCATAAGGGTATCATGACCCCTCCTTTCATGTGTCGGGGGCCCTTATGGCCAAACAGGTGGTGTTTCAAAGCTTCAACTGAAGCTATTACTCGGGGGGGATGGTCTGTTCCCCGAAGGTGGAAGGTTCCATTGATATCCTCGTTTGGTTTTTTGAGGACAGAGAGGGAAAGGGAGCATGAAAGGAGCATTAGGTGAGGCCACACATAGACCTATTGTAAAGCTACTCTCTAAAACTGCAACGTGAAGAAGAGCAAAAGAAGATTGCCATGAAGTGTTTGTAACAGGAGCAGCCAACAAAACTCTGGGGCCGACCCACGTCTGTATGTCTTGTATGGAGTCATACGTGGGTGTAACGATAGCCATAGCTATGGGACCTAGAGGTTGAAGGGGTCCAATCTGGTACAGAACATTGTCTTGTGTGGGACAATGCTAAGTGGTTTTCGCTATTAGGATATTATTTGGTGATTATGGCCGTATCATTTAACCCTTACTGCCAATTTTGATGCCGTTTTCGTTTATTGTCACTTGGTGGTGGGGCCCAATCATTGTGCTATGGGTTCCTATGAATTATAATGACACCCCTGGAGTCATAATATGGCACCCATAAAAAATTTTGAGGCTTGACTGTACCTAAAGATGCAAAAGTTTTGTCTGACCCGAACAACAAAATCATGAATGGAAACATGTAGATGTTCAGTAGGGCCTACAGACTTCGATGTGTCCTGCACCAAGGCTCTGTTGAGTATGCCATGTGTTACCATACCCTACAAATGGCATACATTCAAACTGTTAATGGGATGATACCTGGATTCTTTTCATTGTATCATCTTTATCTCACTGCTGACGTGATGTACATGTACGTTACAATGGCAAGTGAGATGTAAGATTGGCTAGATTGCTGAATCTGCCTCAAATGTGGTGGGTGCTGGCTGGTTACTATAACTGACACCAGTAACCAGGATCAGGAAGAAGTAGTAACACATAACAAAAAATAAATGTTTGGTGTCACCAGAACCATACTGGCCCAAAGAACAGGGTTAACGTGTAATTTATACCACACAGTTAGTTTTGTAAAAACTAAGGACCACATGTATGAAAACGGTCTAAGTCTTTTCACCCGCAGTTACGGCTTGAATAAGGGGCGGGGGCGCGGCGGGGGAGCTGCCCGCCGGCCCCATAGACATTGCATTATTCATAAATAATGTGCAGGTCACTTTCTCCCCCCGTGGCGGATTCGCCGAGCGGGGAGGAGCGACGGAATCCACAGTTCTCTATGAGAACTGTGGATTACCGTAATTGCTGGGAAGGATTGGAGCCGTACTGCAGTGCAAATATGGCGCGCAGTACGGCTCCAATCAGTCCCAAAGTAAGCCGTGTGAACGAGGCCTTAGACTTCTTTGTTGCTCATAGAAACCAATCACAGCTCCTCTTTCATTTCATATAGTGCTCTGAAAAAATAAAAGCAGAGCTCTGATTGGTTGCTATGGGCAACAAAGAAAGTCTTAGATCTAGACAGTTTTCATACATGTCCCCCTAAATACATAAAATATTGGCACAAATGTTTTTTTTTCTCTTTCCACTTTAATTTTTTCAGAGTAATATTTGAAATGATAGGGGAGTTCTGATATATTTATATACACTCACCGGCCACTTTATTAGGTACACCATGCTAGTAACGGGTTGAACCCCTTTTGCCTTCAGATACTGCCTCAAATTCTTCGTGGCATAGATTCCACAAGGTGTTGCAACGATGCTCAATTGGTACCAAGGGGCCCAAAGAGTGCCAAGAAAATATTCCCCACAAACCATGGACACACATTCAACCACCAGCCTGATAGTTGATACAAGGCGTATGATCCATGCTTTCATGTTGTTGAACGCCAAAATGTGATCTACCAATCGAATGGTCCGCGAGTTCATAATTCGAGTATCATCAGATCCAGCAACAGTTTTTACCAATCATTGATGTCCAATTTAGATGACTTGGGCAAATTGTGGCCTGGCAGTTATCGTTCATAGCTGAAAGGAGTGGCACTGGTGTGGTCATCTGTGTGTAGCCCACCCGGGCCAAAAGGTTCGCGCACTGTGCTCAGAGATGCTCATCTCCTATTGGTTGTAAACGGTGGCTGTTTGAGTAACTGGTTGCCTTTTCTACCAGTTCGAACAGTCTGGCCCATTCTCCTTTGACCTCTGGCATACATGGCATTTCTACTAGTGCACAGCTTGCCGCTCACTGGATGTGTTGTTTCTTTTTGCGGACATTCTCTGTAATCCCTAGAGATGGTTGTAGCTGGAAAATCCAGGAGATAGCTGTGTCTGAAATATCAGACGCCTTCTGGCATCCAACAACCATGCCAGTTCAAAGGCACTCAATTCACCTTTCTTCCTATGTGCTCTTTGAAACTGCAGGAGATTGTCTTGACATTGTCTACATGCTAAATGAAACTAAGTTGCCGCCAGTGATTGGTTGATTAGAAATAAGTGTTATCGAGCAGTTTGACAGTGTCCCTAAATAAATATTGGCCTGTTTTTTTTTCTCATTTAAATTTTTTCAGATATATATTTGAAATATAGGTTTATATATATATATATATATATACACACTATAATATATATATATATATATAATATATATATAATATATATATATATATATATATATTATATATAAACACACACACGAAATATATATATATTTGTTTATTTTTTTTGTTTCCCAGTACGCTTGAAAAAAAAAAAAAGTTGTGGCGGGATTTAAAAATGAAAAACGCCATTGCCGAAAATTGCTGTGGTTGACGATGGGTTAAAAGTCTGATCATTATAAAAGGCCAGAAAGACTATGTTACAGTGTGCACACTGCTTGTCAATGGCTGAGTGTCACATAATATGTCAGCCCCTGCAGCGCTGCCCTACTTCTCAGCAACTCTTCAATCCTTGTAACTCGGTTCATGGTGACATTTAACAAAGGAAAAACTTCACTGCATGACAACTGGGCATAAGGAAGTGGATTGGCGCTCATGGCGTGCTTTATACCTTAAGGAAGCTATATGACACATAACCGAGTAACCTGCATGTTGCGGCCATTTAGAAAGCTTGAGATTTTAAAGAAAAAAAAAAACTTAACGTGCAAGGACTTAAGAATAACTTCTGGTTAGGTAATAAAACTAAGAAAGCTAGCCTCAATAATAGTCACTGACAAACACAAAATGTGAACAAAGTAATCCTACTGTCTGTGACATTACATGATTGTATACATGTAACGATGCAGGAAAGGGTAGGGTGAAGATGTGTACTGGCTACTTGAAGATTCCACTAGCAATTATTTATCCACTTGTATCAGAGCTTTATATTTTTAGTTTCTTTGCTACAAAGATTAGCTTTCAAAATGTAGGGAACACTAAAAGAAGACGTTTTCCAAATATATTGCTTTGTTCGTCTTTTTTGTTAAGGAGCTACAAGTGATTGTTTCACCTTCTGAGGGCTCTCAGGTTTCCGAAGTGACCGACCTACGTACTCCTTCTCCCCTGCTGTTTGTTCTATCTGATAGCAGGGAGTGATTTCATCACACAGGTGACAGTGTGAAAGCTTGTGTGTTATCTGATCTTTCAGACAAAAGACAGTAATTACTCTACTGTTTACATTAGCTCAGAAGCTTCTCCAGATCTCAGAGAAGGTAATTTATTTAATCTAGACTGATAAACATAGAAGTCTGAATAAACAGAGCTCATATGCTAATTACAGACAGCTTGACCAGGAAGTGACAGAGCAAAGCAGCATTATTTCATTCATGCATCCTATGAAACTTTGAGATGAGACAACCCCTTTAATGTACTTGGTTAGCAACTATTATAAAGTGAACAGTACAGCTGTGAAGTCCTTTATATCACTTCTACTAAAAGTCTGGCAATTATGAATATGAGCAGGTGTTAAGAGTGAAGGGGCACAAGTGCCGTAACCCTGTTCATCAGCTGATCTTCAGAGGTGCCGTGAGTCCGACTCCCACCAGTCTTACAGTATATTGATGGCCTATAATGAGGAATGGCCAATGTAAGGATGAATAACCACTTTAACATGCATAATTTGTCTGATTCTAACAACAAATTTGACAATTTTACTGGATTCTAAGACAAAATCCCAGTTTCCTACTTGTTCAGTGTTAGAAGAGAGAATGGTAGCTTTTTCCTACTAAGATTCATTACAGTGAGGAACACAACTTTAGGTGACTGAGATGTTACAATCTTTTTGAGATATTTTGGGGTCAAAGATTCTGAAAATCACAAGTTTTTTTCCATTGATTCTGCTTATCAAGATATGGCATATAGCTATATAAATTTATACTTATTATTACATAAATGCAATGAATGTCAATCAAAGGTTGAAGGTACGAATATAAATCTCTAGAAGCCTAGGCAACAAACCAAAAGTTTCTTCACTGAGACATGTTGCTGATACTGCATTTTTTGTGATTTCTGGCAACGAGATGCACACTGCATGCTCCAACAGTACTTGTCCATTAGATGCATAACCCATCATTCATGGAACTATTCTTCCATTCTCCGTTTATCCTGGTCTAATTGCTTTGCCTGTTTGTCGCTTACAACACCAAGACAATCTAGAAATCAATACACATGACTATGGAGGTAATGCAATTTGTTGCTTATGTTAAAGCCAAATGTACAAAGACCACAGACGTTCCCTAAATGTTGTCTACCGACTCTTGAATGTGCTGCTCAATTCCTCAATTTTCAGCCCATTGACTATACTTCAGGTTAGCCTACAACCCACATTAACCCCACCACCACTACACCGGCCCGCAAGCATGTCTGCCCCACACATTCTGTCTCTCCCCTCCTTCCTTCTAGATTGTAAGCCCTCGCGGGCAGGGTCCTCTTTCCTCTCTGTTTCAGTTACTAGTCATTTTTGTCACCATTGTATTTGTTCAATATTTGTCATGTATGTAATTCCCCTTAAATGTACAGCGCCCTGGAATTAATGGCGCTCTAAAATAAATAATAATAATAATAAATAATAATAATATACTTGCTGTTAGCTTCTGGATGCTCAGTGCAGGACATTTTTTACATGTGTATCCGAAACACGTTCCACCTCTCTTCATTGCCTCAACAAATTGTTTGATGTACAGTGGTGGGAATATGATCTTTTCTCTGTCAACCAAAGGTTCTGTGATGATATTTTTCTCTCTAGCCACCATGTTTTCTCTCAGAGGCCATCTCCGTACACATTGTTAATTGTTAGGCTATGTTCACACGATTTACTGCGGCGTGTACATAGACATGCATTACGAATAAGTGACATGTCCTCGCTAGTAAAATACGATCATATTGTACGAGCGGGGAGAGGAGGCGTAATCTATGAGAACTATGGATTACCGTAATTTCGGCGCGCATCTCGCCCGTATTAGAGCGCAAATGCGCGCCAAAATTACCCCATGTGAACATACCCTTAGTTCCACTGTCCCAAACAATCTACAGTAAACATATGAATATTGAAATATAATAATAAGAAAAAAAAGTAATGTAATAATCAATATCTTAAAAAAGAAAGCTCATAAAATAAAATAAATTTAATATATTTTTGTAATCAGCAGCACCAAAACACCCAGAACGAAGTCGAAAATTCCAGGCACCAGAAAACAATGTTTTTGTTCCCCAGTGTTACTAATAACAAAGGTTCCATTGGTCAAGATATTGATAGAGCCCGGAGCCTTGTGCAGGAAGAATAAATACCCAGAGCATGGTGTCACACATAACGATTTTGTGGTGTATTTTTCTAGTATTTTCAATTGTGTTTTTTCTGTTACAAAAAGCACTACAGCTAGAGGTTCCCTGAGGAAAATATAAAATGCAGTACATACATTATGGGCGACATGCATGAAATTTGGAGTTTACACGGCAAATTTCATGTGCATAAAAAAAGGCATAGAATGCGCCTGATTTATGAACCCGCTTTACAGCGGGTCATAAATCAGGCGCATTCCAGCGCTTGGGCGACAGTTCGGGATCAGGTATACCACTTTGAAAGTGGTCTACCTGTTCCAGAGGTTATGCGCCAGAAATGCCGTAGCGAAGCCTCCCGCATGTTCCATGAGATCGGACGCATTACAAAGCGCCACAAGCGCTATGTAATGCTCCCCGGAGTGGTGTGCGGAAGATTTAAAAATGTATGAACAGGGCTGCGTCTGATATCGGGCTTAGGTGTCGTTCACACGGCTTATTTCAGGCACAGATTCCAGCCGTATTGCGCGCCGTATTTGCGCTGCAATACGGCTGGAATCCGTCCCAGTCATTACGGTAATCCACAGTTCTCATAGAGAACTATGGATTCCGTCTCTCCTTCCCGCTCGGCGAATTCGGGATACGCTCTGTGGATAATGCATGTCTATGGGGCCGGCGAGCAGCGCCCCAGTCCCGTACTCAAGCCGTAATTGCGGGCGAAATCCGTCCCGCAATTACTGCTTGAATAAGCCGTGTGAACCGGGCCTTAAAGACACAAGATATCTGCTGCAGCCCTATTCATACATGTCGCCCTATATTTTATATTTGTGATGTTTTGGGTGCATTTTTGTGTCATTTTTTTCACATGCAGCATGAGTGAATGCAATAGGAATGTGAAATATAAAGAAATTACTTACGCTATCTCTTCCTACTGGATCCCCATAAAAAAACAGATAAAAAAAATGTTACTTATCTGTGAAGCTCTTGCCGTTCCGGCATTGCCACTACTCCGGTGCTCCCCATCTAATGACATCACGTTTATCACAGGCCTCTGTGGCCTTCATCAAGGAAATAATGGACAACCTCTTTAACCTTTTCTATCCTTTGTCAAATGGGATTTGACATTTAAAAAATGCTGTTCCAACCCTTTGTCAAGTGCCATGTGACTTTTTATTGCAATCGCAGTATGTACGGCTATGTCATTCGGTATGTGATGAAACGGGTAGCCAGCATGTCTTACCGTCTGCTTATTGCTATATTTAGTAGGCAGACACGGGTTGGTATATATATTCTTTGGAGTTCCGTTATTTAGCAGACATTTAGCTTAACAGTTCAGCTGACTACAGTGCAAAGATGGGTGTTGTAGATCGGGCCGACCACTGTGTACATTGTACAACTTTGCCAGAAAAAGTCTGAAATGGTGGAGGAAAATTTTTTACAGGCTACTTGAGGTTTGTGTAGTAAACAGTTATGTACTGTATAACGTGCACAAACAACAATGAACCAACTATGGAACATCTGCAGAACCGCAAGAAATTCATCATACAGCTGGTCGGCGATGTCCGTAACACAGGAAAACGTCGACCCTCCATCCAAGATATTGCGGAACGGCTGAACAAGAAGCCACACTTCATTGACAGGCAACAAGGCAAAAGACTGTGCAGTATGCAGGGACAAAAAAACTCCAGGTGAGAGAAAAATAAAATGTTCAAGAAAACCTGGACTTCACCCAAAAAATGTTTCGAACTGTATCATACAGTATCAGACCATAAGCAGGTCATCCAAGAAAGTAAATAGTATGATTTTTTTTTATGTTTTTGACACACACAAATGTTTATGATGTTTATTTGAAGTTTATTTGACATTGGCAAATGTGTATTGGTTGTTTCAGTCAATAATAGTTGTTTTACTTGAAAATAACCGTTTTTTGGCAAATTTAATAGGATTTCTGTAGGTGGACACGAAAATATTGTTGGAAAAGAAAAGCTCAAAGGGGTTGTCTCACTACATTGATTCATCTTACCTCAGTCCTGTTTTGTTGGTTTCATTTTGAATTCAGGGGTGTGTTTACTGGCTTCTACTAGGCTGCAGTAGAAGCCAGGTCTGTAGCTATAGCAACTAGTGCTGGCAGCCTATCAGGACAGATCAAACAGGTCTGTAGCTATAGCAACCTTTGGAGCTGATGCAGCCCATGAAAGAGGGGATATCTCGGAATAGGTAGGACACAGATAATGGACACATACTGCAAAGTGACTTGTTTTTGCAAGATCTTTAACATAAAAAACAATCCTTTTAGCGAGATAACCCCTTTAAGACTGGTGTTTCATGCACTGGTTTTAATGAAAATGGCACTGGAGTAAGATGTACCAAATGTTTTAAAGGGGTATTCTCACCACATTGATTAGCTTTAAACATGTAATCAAAGGTAAATAAATACTATACAATGCCGTTTTGATCTTGCTTTATTTCAGAGTTAGTGCTGGTTAACATGGCTTATTCAAGCCGTAATTGCGGGAAGGATTTCGCCCGCAATTCCGGTTTGAATAAGGGGTTGGGCGGGGGCGCTGCCCGCCGACCCCATAGACATGCATTATCCACGGCGCGTATTCCGCCGGGATAATGAACATGTCACTTTCTCCCCCCGCAGCGGATTCGCCGCGCTGGTAGGAGAGACGGAATCCACAGTCCTCTATGAGAACTGTGGATTACCGTAGTTACTAAGACGGATTGGAGCCGTATTGCAGCGCAAATACAGCACGCAGTACGGCTCCAATCAGTCCCAGAATAAGCCGTGTGAACGGCCCCCTAGAAAGGTTCTTATTTCCCGCTTGTTTTCACAAGTTTCTCTAGTTATTGACCTATTCACTCTGCTGCCCAACAGAGGAACGTGTTTGTCTTTGTTACTGATAAATCCTAACCCTTTAGAGCTATGCAGCCTTGTGCCCTGCTGTTAAAACGTCTCCATTACCAATGGCCCCTAACAAGCTTAGCTGGGAATAGCAGAGCTGAAATGTCAGCCACTGCTGTAGAACCACCCATAGACTGAACAGAAAGTGGGAGATTGAAACTGTTTGTGAGGAGCAGACTCTGTAAAACAAGCTGATGAGAAAACCCCTTTAAGAATTTTTCAGCACTCTGTGTGCCTACAACTGAAATCTATGCCAGTTCTGAGATTATAAAGATCTGTAATTTCGGAGTCTCCATGAGCACAAGGTACTCAGTCAGAATGAGGGTGTTTTAGGTGGATCAATATTTGACAGCAGTGTGTTTTTTTACAACACATACACATTATTGAGTTTTCCTCTTATCTGTGCTTGGATATATGTCATAGGTTATTTCCTAAAAGACAGACCAATACTCTAGAAGTTTGACCACTTTAGAAATAACTTTGAAGCCAACTAATAATCTGAATGAAATGAAACGGAAGATTTTAAAGAACTGTGATTATGTATGACACCCCTGGTAGGAGATTTTAAATCCTCGCACTGGGACTTTGCTATTAAATAATATATTCCTATGTATAAAAACAGTGCTGTTTGCAGATGTTCCCCTAATCTAGGACAGATGGCAACCTTGTCTGGCACTTAAGAGGCCAATTAAGTGGTTATGGATCATGTCTAATAAGAATTTATGTGGATTAGGTTAGGGAAAGGTCTGCTTATACAGAGGAGCACTGCATAAAAGCCTCTTCCTCTAAATCGACAGAGGAAATTTGCACTGGCAGTATATTTCTTACATTTTGTAATTTCCCTTATGATGCCATATGGTGTTTCTTGCTGAAAAAAAAACAAACAATACTGGAAATCCCATGAGCAATTGCAACATTCTGAACTGTAATATATGTGAAAAAGTAATGACAAAGTCATGCCGCAGTCATGTAATTAAAGAATATATCAGCTGCATGTGAATGAACATGGCAATGGTTTTGTCCTTGTCGCATGACACAGTGGGAGAAAGAGACATGTGGAAGGGTAAATAAAAACTTTATATAAACTATATTAATTCTTACACATTTTATAGATCACTCCAGTACGACGTTACACCTTAAAGGGGTTTTTCCACGATGTAATGTTGACGTGGGATCCTCCAAAATGGGTATTTAATCACTTCTCTAAATCTGTGTGATTACAAAGTGAAGCCTGAGAGAGCTACAGCATTGCTCAGTCCCCCTTAGTTTCCTGAAAGTTTACATTAGACACGACCAGGACACTGACAGGAGCTGATCTGGCTTGCGTGTTTGCACTTCTTATCTGATGACAGGGAACATGAAGGAGCTTGCAAGGGGCTGGGGAGAAAGTGCAGTGTGTGAGGTTGTCTGCTGTATTGAGAATCCACTGGTTGTAATATAATTATTTGAGTAAACATTGCAGACGCTCCCTTCTTCCTCGCTCTCTGCTCACCTTCCTCCCTCTCCCACCTGCAGCCATTCATGACTCAGCATGCTTTGTTTATATTCTCTCCTGAACAGATAAGAGGTAAGGAACTCATTTTGTGGCAAAATCTCTTTAAAGAAAATCTCTATCAGCAAATATGTCCAATGCATGGCTTACCAACAGACACATGTGGATGATGGCAACTGATGTCATTTGCTTCTTCTAAAAGGCTAATGTTACATACAGATCATTGGTTTAGAGAACCCATTTTCATATACCGTATTATAAGAATTCTAAAATTTTACAGAAATGTCCTCTGTTTAGGATCTGCATCTTTTGGGCAGAGTTGAGAGTGGTTACAAAGTGTTACCTTTGCTCTTAAAGGGGTTGTCTCACTACAAGGATTGCTTTTTATGTTAAAGATCTTTCAAAAACAAGTCATTTTGCAATATGTGTCCATTAACAGTGTCCTACCTATTCTGAGCTATCCCCTCTTGCATGTGCTGCATCAGATCCTCAGGTCGCTATAGCTACAGAACTGTTTGATCTCTCCTTATAGGCTGCTAGCACTGGTTGCTATAGCTACAGACCTGGCTTCTACTGCAGCCTAGTAGAAGCCAGTAAACATGCCCCTGCATTAAAAATGAAACCAAGAAAACAGGACTGAGGTGAGATGAATCAATGTAGTGAGACAACCTCTTTAACGACCTGTCCGATCCTGCATTACAGAAGAGAGCCCACTGATTTGAAAGGGTTCTGTGTAATGCATAATTTCCCCAGTGGTGGCGCTGTGGGGAAATTGTACACTTTACTGCCAGATTTCCCCAAAAATTATAGCTGGGAGTCCCAACAGGGGTGACCTTTTGGACGACATGTCCAAAAATTGGCGGCGCCGTGGCAGTTTTTAGGTGCATTAAATAAATGTAAAGTCCACCAGAAAGTATGATCCTCTCAAAAATCTGGCGCCAGGTATACCTTGCATAGTAAACAATGCGCCTACAAAGGAGCATTGCGCAAATCGCGGCGCATGGCGTATCATTGGCAGTGTATGTAATGCGCCTACTGAGGTGCATAATGTATCATTACTAGTGTATGTAATGCGCCTCGATAGGCGCATTGCGTTATAGAGGCGCACAGCATATCATTGCTACTATATGTAATAGTCGCCCTTTAGGCGGCATAAAATGTATCATTACTAGTATTTGGTAAGATGCCTCTCGATAGGACGCAATTTCGTTAAATGAGGCGCACAGCATAGCATTGCTACTATATGTATCCTACTGAGGTGCATAATGTATCATTACTAGTATTTGTAATGTGCCTCGATAGGCGCATTGCGTTATAGAGGCGCACAGCATAGCATTGCTACTATATGTAATGCGCCTACTGAGGTGCATAATGTATCATTACTAGTGTATGTAATGCGCCTCGATAGAGGCATTGCGTTATAGAGGCGCACAGCATATCATTGCTACTATATGTAATGTGCCTTTTTAGGCGCATTACAATATGTCGTGCCCGGCATATAATTTGGTTATCGACAGTTCCTTTACATCGAGAAAATGACGTCAAAAGTGTTTCTGGTACAAAATAGACCAAAAAAACGGCGTTTGGGTATTGGGACATGTCGCCCTTTGTGATCACGTTATATTTAAAGACCCTTCTAACAAGTTAGGATTACTCAAAGTGAAGACCCTTTAAACCCGGCACCAATGCAAAAGAGGAAGAAAGCTGTCAATAGCCACTTACCCTAGTATAAGTATCTGGAAAATATAATACGGATTATTCAAGTGGACAAGGTGAGCGAGTACATGTGGCCTGAGAAAAAATGTAGGATGGCACTAGCCTGAGGAAGCTGAACAGGGGTCTCCGGCGAAACGCGTAGCTCCCATCCCCTAACGGTTTTTAGTTATTGTTTTATTCTCCCCGTGGTTCTATTTCATTTATTTTCATAATAAAATATCCTAAATTGGAATTTACAAAGCTATTTAGCTTTATTTTACTGAATAGTATTGGGCGCCAGCTACCAACCACTGTGTATATTGTACCTTCTTATATGAGAGGATATACAGACTACTTCTATATATATCCTAGTGAGGAGGAGTTATATGGGGGGTTTAATAACCACTAAGAATTTGCTCACATGACGAATTTGAAAGCTAAATCCGAATCAGAAAGCAAATCTGCTTTATATCACATTTACTATGTATTTTAGACAGTTTGTAGACACTTTTGCTTGTCTGAGTGTGGTTCGTGGAAAAGGGTGTGGATTAGGATGGAAACCCATGCTCTAAAAAATTGTGCCCAGTTCTAACCTGCACCAGATTTATCAACACTATGATACATGTGGCGCGTTGTAAGGCTGTCTAGTCTAACTTTAGAAAGGGAAGATCTCTCCTTAGGGAGAGATGAGTGATGCTGGCTTGGCTAAATATCCCTTTTTGCTTTCCAAAGACCCAGTGGGTCAAAATCAAATTGAGGATCCATAATGCCTTGGGATATGCAGATGCTTCGTGGAGTGCAAAAGGCAATTTCGAATCTCCACACACCTATATAGGCGCTCTCCCTAAGGAGAGATCTTCCCTTTCTGAGCCACTGATTGCCTCCCACTCAGCCAAGCCAGCAGAGCTTTGCTCTGTACTGACGAGGGGCAAACACCCCCAAATGGATGTATACAGATGGGTGTTGCTGGCTTGGCTAAATATCCCTTTTTGCTTTCCAAAAACCCAGTGGGTCAAAAGCAAATTGAGGATTTTGTAATTGCAGAGTCCAGCAACTATTGGATGCTGGACTCTGCAATTACAAGATTGTCTTCAAATACCGGTGGGAGTTCCCGGTCATTCCGTGCATCCACCGCATTATGTAACTATCCACTTTACATCAAGGGTAAGCTGAAACGATTTGGATTGTACATACAAATTGAGGATTTGTTACATCCAACAGAGGGCGTTTGAGCTTCTCAGCTCCTTTCCCATAATGCCTTGTGATAGTCTGACTTTACACAGTCAAACAGTAAGGGTTTGTTGGCATGGCTGATTTGGACTCTGATCCCACAGAAAATCTGCACTGTAGTGCACACAACGCTGATTTTCCTCGGCGTGGATTTATTTTTCGCACTGAAAAAGAACTGACATCTCAATTCTTGAGGCGGATTCCACACCAAATCTGAAAAGCTGCCTCAGAAATCAATGTCAAATCAACGCCCAAAATCTGCACTTACTATAGGCATGAATTCCATGCAGATTCAGAAGATCAGCCATATGAACCTACCATAACAATCCTCAAGGTTGGATGTCAGGGACCACAAAGCAAAATCCGATTGGTGATTTTTGTGTATTTTTTTTATGAATTTTAAATGCTTATTTTATGTGCCCTTTTATTAGCTAACCTTGCAGAAATCTGGATCTATAAAACATCCGTCCTCCATGCATCTTAAGCTGTGAAAGATATATATTAATTACAGAGGGTTTGCCGAGGGTGTGAATGAAGAAGACGCGGATTATGATGATGGGGCGGAGAGTCGCTCATGCTGGAGAGGAAGACAGGGAGATGGAGTCAGCCACAGGCAGACATTCATAGCTCTTTAGCTGAGTAAATGAGAGGCCATGGGAGGGCTCTCAGTTGGCCCTGTGGTGATTGATTCCACTAATGACAGGGCTTTGTGACTTTTCTCTAGCAAGTAATAGATGGCTGAATGGGTTGAGGGAAAAGCTTGCTGTGCAAATAAATGACTAATGATTTGCAAGCAAACCCCTCGCCCACTCTCTCTGATATCTCCCCTCCCTCCTCTTCACTATCACAGGACATCCCTTAATACCCAGCCTCTATTTCATGTCTCTGTTATCTCCAATACTCAGAGAAAGGGATTGCTACAGAGACTGCTAGTATTTCTTCATTCACAGATAAAGCTCTTTTCACCTGTCAAGAGATACAGATCCGGATTATTAAAGTATCATATTAACGGCAGTCCCCACTTACGCCACTGAAAAACATATATTGTTTTTATGTTTAGAAATTGTCTTTATTCTCCCATCGTCTTTACCACATCCATCACTGTGCAATTTTTCTGTGATTTTCCCTTAAGCCGCTATTACATGCTGTGAAGACATCTTACTGATACTCAATAACCAAAGTCTTCCCTGGCATATAGAGAAGAGGATACCTGCACGGGGAATAACAAAGCTTCACAGCTTTCTTTGTCCGAGAAACAGAGTATACGATTAATATTTGGAGATTTAAAGGTAATTGCCTTAAATAACGGTTTTGGTAAAGGTGGGTATGTATATAATACAGTACAATAAAATCCAATTGTACACCTGAAAAACATGTGGGTGGGTATAATGCAATAAAAAAACAACTATGCACCTCTGCTATTTCCCAATATCTTATTCCAGTGAATAGAAAACAAAGAAAAAACAAGAACCTCACAGACCAGTTAGTTATAAGTCAATGAGATCCATAGGAATATACCTTAAAACAGATCTCCGTTTGCAAGAGACATAAGAAATGAAACAGAAGTTATGACATATTGCTTGCTATAGTAATATGATGTGAATGAGACTGCAATGGAGTTTAGTTCTTCACACACAGGAGAGATGATAGAACAGTGGCCAATTGCTAGAACATGAGATATCAGACCAACAAGATGCATGAACACAAAAAAGGTGGAGTTTAAATAAGGCATTGATCGAGTATGAGTCCTGGCAATCTATCCAAACAATATAGGTGCGGCAGAAAGCATTGATTGCTTTAGCAATTGATGATTGTGAAGTGTTGATTGTCCTACGTGCCAAGTTCTACTGACATCTCTACTTGCGTATGATAGAGGTGTAATATCAGTCACCTGCACACCATATTTGGGAGATCCACTATTTTTTGTACCTTTTTTTAATGAAAAGGAAGTTGTCTCTAAATACAAATAAAAATGAAACATTTTCATAAAGAAAGTATTTCCATTTTATCTTGTGCGAGGATATAAACTTCCCTTTAACCTCAAAGGGGTGTTTTGACCATGCACTTCGATAGAATAGTATAGAACATGCTATCAAAGTGTGATAGGTGTAGGAACAAACTAATTTGGAGTTAGTAAATCACTGTATATATAAGGTTCCCCTGTTAATAGGTCGTGTTCCACCAGACTTGATAATAGAAAAGGAGTTATTCCTTCAGAATTAGAAAGGGATAAATTGAGAGGTTAGAAATCAGGTTTTTAAATAGTGTGTATAGAGGTTAAGTGTTATACATAATAAAAGTTACGTTTTAGTGCTTTATAGATTGACAACTGATAGAGTTTAAGTTTGCCTATGGCAAAATAGTAAATATAGAGGTGTAGGAACAGGCTCACAAAATTATTGGAGAATGATGCACAAGCATGACCAGCTCTCTATTCTGAGTACAGCAGAACACACCGCTCCAAACTCCCAATAGAACAGAATAGAGAGTCGTCTGCAATCACCACTGACTCCTCATTCTGAGCCAACATGTACAAGCATGACCAGCTCTCTATTCTGAGTACAGCAGAACACACCGCTCCGAACTCCCAATAGAACAGAATAGAGAGTCGTGTGCAATCACGACTGACTCATTCTGAGCCAACATGTACAAGCATGACCAGCTCTCTATTCTGAGTACAGCAGAACACACAGCTCCGAACTCCCAATAGAACAGAATAGAGAGTCGTGCGCAATCACGACTGACTCATTCTGAGCCGACCGTTTCGGTGGCCCATTCTCGAGATAGGTGTAGGTCTGCTATACATCTTTTAAAGAGTCATTCCCATTGCAGGTATATCATATTGACATGCCATCAAAATGCACAATGGGAATACCCCTTCAAAAGTTGTATTGTAGAACGCATTTACCAAATGGGAAAGGAAAGGGGTCTTACGTAACAGGATTTACTCTACATTCAGAAGATATATCTTTCTCTATTTAGATTGAAGAGAGGATCAGCACAAGTGAGAGGGGGAACATTACATATCATGTATCCCATTTGCAAGTGCCACATTACATTCCTCCATTTGTTCTAAAAAAGACTTACAGAAAGGCGGCTATGAGGAGCTGTACAGATTCTCATTACCACCATTTGGGTTCAGCCTGCACAAGTCATGACACTGCTTGTATGAAGGCTATCAGAAGTGACTATATGCATAACTTTGGAAACATCTTACAGGTAATTGGGTTGTCTGGTTTATTGTAGCTCATTATGGCTTCAAAAGTGTTTACTGAAGCTATTTAACCAATACGTGTAATAGATTGTATGATTTAACCTTATTTATAATATTTCAAGGGATGACGTTCCGGTCAGAATGTTATCCCTTCCTACTACAGTTGGTGGGCATCTACAACATCAAATTGCTGGCCTCTTGACTAGCAAGCATGTCCAGGAGATCATTATCTACTGGGGATGCGCACTAGTCAGCCAGCAGCCCGATGCTTCTATAAATTTCACACTGTACAAAGTAGTGTGACACTACGTTTGGGGAGGGTGGCGGGTGGCTACACTGTAGAAGCGACAGCCTCCTGACTAGCGTGCATGGCCATTAAAGGATTTGTCTCACTACAAGGATTGCTTTTTATGTCAAAGATCTTGCAAAAACAAGTCACGCAATATGTGTCCATTAACAGTGTCCTACCTATTCCTAGATATCCCCTCTTGTATGGGCTGCATCAGCTCCTCAGGTCGTTATAGTGACAGACCTATTTGATCTTTCCTGATAGGCTGCCAGTGCTGGTTGCTATAACTACAGACCCGCTGTCCTCTGCAGGCTAGGAGAAGCCAGTAAACACTGAATTTAATAATGAAACCAAGAAAACAGGACTGAGGTAAGATGAATTGATGTAGTGAGACTACTCCTTTAATTATCTGTTGGGCATGTGCGTTAGCTAGGATGCCAGCCTTTTCATATTGTAGATACTGTAGTAGGAAGGGATGACATTCCGAACAGAATTCCATGACTTATGGAATTATAAATTATATAAATAAGATTAAAGAACAAAATCTTTTATAGATGTAAATTCAATAAACACCATTTAGGCCATTAAAAAAAGCTTAAAAAATTAAAAAAAATAACCAGACCCCTTTAAGGCTTATTACACAAGTAGCTCTGATATTATACTGACTTTAAAAATTGATGTTTGTGTTCAACTGTTCTGAATATTTTCTATGAATAATGAGTTCATGCAAATTACAAAGAAATTTTTGGAACAAAACATGGTTACAGCACACTCGGTACCCAAGAGCTCATCGTGAAACAAGACAAACTGAGGGAGCCTGGGACTTGATAAAATATTACCTGATGTCCTCTGGGAAATGCGTTTGTTTCAAGCGTAGGATGTGGAAGCTATAGTAATAATCGTAAATAGGATAAATATCACATCTAACAGGTTCTTCCTCTACAAAATGTTTCATTTTATTTTATTACTGTTTCCAAGAATGACAGCTCTATGTAAATAAAAAAGTCACTTTCAGCCCAGCACCTCTCTCCAGAACTTAGATAATCTACAATTCCATCCTGAGAGTGCACAAAAGAGCAATTAACACAAAGACGGCTTAGACTGCCGGCACGTCTACACAAGAAAATCGCTTGTTAGAGGTCGCAGTTTGGAAAACAGTGAATTATTTTATAATGTTTTATTAAACAATACAGTAGACAAACACTGTTCCTTTGTGACACGCTCTTCCTTTTGCTAATTTCTTCTGCATAACTCTAGAAAGAGCCAGTTGGTCCCCTCTACTATACACAGCATATGCCTCCGCATGAGATCAGCGAGCCACAGGGTCAAACATCCCTAATACTCAATTGATCCTGCTACAAGAATAGTCAATGTTCAGCTCGTGAAGTAAAGTAATTGAGAAATCAAATTTCCTGCAGTTGCTCTTAGGGCCAACCTACAAACCACGGCTTATGGAAGTCTATAGTTTGTTGAGTGGCGGCTACAGATCAAAAATCTGTGCCCCCTGACAGGTTCCAGGAAAGGATTTCTTTCCCTTTCTGCTTCTACGTAATGTAATCTACATGCACTAAATCATATGAATCAAACTCAAGCTCTCTGCACCGAATGCAGCCCACCATGTCATTGTTTGTGGCCCACAAGACCTTAGATACAGCTAGCAGGGATGAACAAAGTCTGGACACAGAAAACGTGGCTCTCCACTTACCCCAGAGGATGCAGTCAGTGCTTGGCAGAGGAGGCTGCATCAGCATATGGAGTAGGTAACATCTTGTATTTAAAGGTAAAGAGTTCCAGACCGCTCTTGTTCAGCAACGCACAGGTAGTAGGGCTGGGGCAAGGTATTTTGGTGCCCTAGGCAAAAAAGGCATGTAGCGTCCCACCCCTCCACTCAATGTAAAATTCATCCCACTCTACACCTATTTGCACTCCCTTCCTGCCTGGGATGAAGTGGTGCCCTAGGCGGTCGCCTACCTTCGCCTACCCATCGTCCCGGCCCTGGGTGGTAGTGCAGCTCTGAAAGCCATGTTGAGGCAACCTAGCCACTCTCCAATAGCCTTCTGAGGGCAACCATAATGTAGACATGGCCCTCGCCGAAAATGAGTTTGACACCTCTGCACTAAATGAATAAGAGTTTCATGGTAGCTCAGTGGATAGCACTGGGGTCCTGGGTTCAAATCCCACCAAGGACAACATCTGCATGGAGTATCTTCCGGTGTTTGTGTGAGTTTCTCCGTGTCCTACGGTTTTCATCAGGCTAAAAAAAAAAATCATACTGATACCTTAATATAAGGTTTTATTTGTGAACCCAAATGGAGAAAGTGACCAATGTGGATGATGGCAATTTCTGTAGAATGCTACATAAATATAATAAACAAGAAACAAAATATCAAGCAATCTTATCATGCTCATGTGGAACAAGGCCCGATTCACATCTGCATTAGAGGTTCTGTTTGGAGCCTCAATCATAGAGTCCGTGAAATATAACAAAAAAAATTGTGCCGCGAGCTGCAGTTTTTTTGTTTTTTTTGTTAAAATGACGGACACCAGGACTGAAACCTAACAAACCCCACTGGTTGCACAGTTACATAGTATGGTTGAAAAAATAAAAGTCCATTAAGTTCAAACAAAGGTGGAGAAAGATGAGGAAGTGGAGGGATAGAGCGAATTTTTAAGCTTAGTTTCCCCTACTGATGAAGGCTTTGAGACCCATAAGACATGAACCTATCTGCCTAAAGGAATATTTTATTCCTGATCCCAAAATTGCCATCAGACTGGCTCTAAACATTTTAGACAGCTATAAAAGTATTAGTATTATTTAGTTGTAAGTAGTTACCTAAGCTTTTCTTGAAACCCTCACCTGTTCCTGCTGTGCCAACTCCTGGATTTTGTACAGATTTACAGTTCTCAATGTAAATAAGTCTTTTATCCTCTGAATACTAAATTTCTAGACGGAGGGAGCATCCCTTTGTCTTTTGAGGGGGCTTTACATGAAATAGCTTTTCCCCATACTTTTTGTAGGGGCCATTTGTATATTTATATCAATTAATCATGTCTCCCGGAGCCGTCTGTTTTCAAGACTAAATACTTTTAATTCTTTTAACCTCTCCTCATAACTAAGATGTTCCATTCTCATATTAGTTTGGTTGCTCTTCTTTGTACTTTCTCTAGCTCTATTACATTCTTTCTATAAACTAGAACTGAACAGCATCTTCTAAATGTGGGCGCACAAATATTTTATATAGAGTCAATACTACATCAGTCCATGCCTCTTTACATGCCAATATCCTGCTGGCCCTAGAGGCAGCTGTTATGTTGGTGTACCTCCTGAAACAGATCCAGTCCCACTTCTGGACAGAGGCACCGAAAGTAACCTACGAACTTGACCGAATGTCCACCATCTTTCACATTACAAATATATGTAGATATAGTGTGGAAAAAAGTATTTAATCAACCACCAACTGTGCAAGTTTCCCCACATAAAAAGATGAGAGAGGCCTGTAATTGACATCATAGGTAGACCTCAACTATGAGAGACAAAATGAGATAACAAATCCAGAAAATCACATTGTCTGATGTAGGAAGAATTTATTTGCAAATGATGGTGGAAAATAAGTATTTGGTCACCTACAAATAAGTAAGATTTCTGGCTCTCACAGAACTGTAACTTCTTCTTTAAGAGGCTCCTCTGTCCACCACTCATTACCTGTAGTAATGGCACCTGTTTGAACTTGTCATCAGTATAAAAGACACCTGTCCACAATCTCAAACAGTCACACTTCAAACTCCACTATGGTGAAGACCAAAGAGCTGTCGAAGGATGCCAGAAACAAAATTGTAGCCCTGCTCCAGGCTGGGAAGACTGAATCTGCAATAGGCAAGAAATCAACTGTGGGAGCAATAATTAGAAAATGGAAAACATACAAGACCACTGATAATCTCCCTCCATCTGGGGCTCCACGCAAGATCTCACCCCGTGGGGTCAAAATGATCAGAAAAACGGTGAGCAAAAATCCCAGAACTACACAGGGGGACCTAGTGAATGACTTGCAGAGACCTCGGACAAACGTACCAACGGCTACCATCATTAACACACTACCCCGCCCGGGACTCAGATCCTGCAGTGCCAGACGTGTCCCCCTGCTTAAGCCAGTACATGTCTGGGCCCATCTGAAGTTTGCTAAAGAGCATTTGGAGAGTATTTGGGAATGTCATATGGTCAGATGAAACCAAAGTAGAACTGTTTGGCACAACTTGCCGTGTTTGGAGGAGAGAGAATGCTGAGTTGCATCCAAAGAACACCATACCTACTGTGAAGCATAGGGGTGGCAACATCATGCTTTGGGGCTGTTTCTCTGCAAAGGGACCAGGACGACTGATCCATGTACATGAAAGAATGAATGGGGCCATGTATCTTGAGATTTTGAGTGCAAACCTCCTTCCATCAGCAGGGGCATTGAAGATGAAACATGGCTGGGTCTTTCAGCATGACAATGATCCCAAACACACTGCCAAGGCAACGAAGGAGTGGCTTCATAAGAAGCATTTCAAGGTCCTAGAGTGGCCTAGCCAGTCTCCAGATCTCAACCCCATAGAAAACCTTTGTAGGGAGTTGAAAGTCCATGTTGCTCAGCGACAGCCCCCCAAAAAATCACAGCTCTAGAGAAGATCTGCATGGAGGAATGGGCCAACATACCAGCAACAGTGTGTGCCAACCTTGTGAAGACTTACAGAAAACTTACAGAAAACAAAGGATATATAACAAAGTATTGAGATGAACTTTTGTTATTGACCAAATACTTATTTTCCACCATAATTTACAAATGAATTCTTTCTAAATCAGACAATGGGATTTTCGGGATTTGTTTTCTCATCTTGTCTCTCATAGTTGAGGTCTACCTATGATGTCAATTACAGGCCTCTCTCATCTTTCTAAGTGGGAGAACTTGCACAATTGGTGGCTGACTAAATACTTTTTTCCCCCACTGTATGTGTAATAAAATAAAAAGTATAAAGTAACCCTTAGAAGTATATAGCTTCACACTGTAGGACCAACGTCTGTCTCCGTGATATAGACGGTGTTTGATCCAAGAAAGACTATTTATTCCTGTTTGCACATATTATAACCCATGGCATCCCTAAGCCCTTACACAGATCAAGAAGAGAAACTTCAGGCAGATTTAATGTGATTCACAGCGTAACACATTTTCTCACAGGAAAATTTATGCAGGCAACTACAGGAAAACGTCTGTTTAACAAAGGGCCTTGAGTTGTCTATCTTCTGCTGGCAATTAACACATGCCACGGCATAACTAGCTGCTGCTCCTGCCATGCCCAATTGTACTAGCTCCCTTTTAAATGCAGCTGTTAAATCATGTTAGTGGAAAGGCACAGTGGTGTGTGTCACATCTCAAAAGGCACAATATATAATTTTACATATGATACAGTCACCTAGCAACAAGGCTGTAGGCTCCGCAGGTTATCTATGGCCATCTACTCCTAACAACCAGGAATATCAGATTATTTCAATGGTGTGCCTGCTTTCTAAGCATCCAAGCCGGTATAAAAGACCCAAATCACATCCCTTCTTTTACATATCTGTTTGTGGATTGACGAGATGAGTCTCCTGTCATTTCCAGCTAAACCAACAAAAACGCTCCGTTATCAGCATAAAATATGTAAATATAATACAAGTAAAGTCAATCTGGAGAAAGAATTGTACCTTTAAATGGTAAACTCTGCTAGCGAATTCTGATTTCACTTGAAATACCTAACGGCAGTCAAGAATTTGTTAAAACACTTCTGAATATTAAGACCTTAAATGAATAAAGTATTGCTTAGAACTCTTAGGCATAAAAATAGGTGCTGTACAATGGACGGTATGGAGTAAAGTACTGGAGTGGAATAATAAAAATGCTGGATTTTTTTTTTTTTTCAACACTAAGCATCCAGATTCCCTGAAGATTATTACGAAAAAGCCCTTATTTTCATACATTTCACCTTTAGCCCCGGTTCACACGGCTTATTCAAGCCGGAATGGCGAGCCGGATTGCGCTCGCAATTCCGGCTTGAATAAGGGGCGGGGGCGCGGCCCACCGGCCCCATAGACTTCCATTATCCACGACGCGTATTGCGCCTGGATAATGAACATGTCACTTTCTCCCGCCCGGCGGATTCGCCGAGCAGGGAGGAGCGACGGAATCCACTGTTCTCTATGAGAACTTTTGATTACCATAATTACTGCGACGGATTGGCGCCGAACTGCAGCGCAAATCCGGCGCAAATCCGGCGCGCAGTACGGCGCCAATCCGCGGCAAAATAAGCCGTGTGAACGGCCCCTTATGGGGAATATCATAAGTGTGACAATAACTTTTATAAATATATCACATGTAATTTGATTATAGTGTATAGTGTGCTTTACATGCTAAAGCATATACAGATAATGCATTTCTAATAAACACATGGGGTCTCATTTATCAAAACGGACTCATGGTAAAACGGTCTTTGTTACCAATATCAACCAATCAGAGGTCACCTTGCATTTTAAAATTGCTCTGCAAAAATGAAAGCTGGTCTCTGATTGGTTCTTAGGAGTAACAAAGACAGTTTTACTAATAGATAGTTTTGATAAATTGTAATTTTCTACTATGTACAATAGTACATGGTTTATAAAAACAAAAGAGGATACAATGTGAACTGTTTGAGGGGTCTCTGTGCAGTAAGGGCCCGTTTCCACGCCAATGTACAAATACCGGTCAGTTTATCCGACCAGTATTTGTCTGGTTTGTGTGCCGTGCACACGGCCGCAGGGGGGGGGTTTCTCCGTGATGAACGGAGAAAAGCCCTCCCCTTTCACATTCACTTGCACATATTCCATCCGAAAACCGGACGAAAGAATGTGCATGTAGAATGTTTCCCGGGCGGAAAACCCGTGGAGTGTGGACTGCTGCACGTGTTTTCCATAGAGCCCCATTGTGCTCGTTTGCGGATTTTTTTTAGACGGTCTGCAAAACCCCAAACCATCTGAAAAACCGGCCGCAAACCCGTGCTGTGGGGACATACTCTAAGGTTGATATTTATGCATAATACATTAGCCTCTGGTATAGAAACTCCATTGTAACAGCTAGCATGTCACTCTAGCCATATACCACTTACAACCCACTATTTTTTTTAAATGTTCCTCCTGTTTGGAAGAAAGATGTAATTAGAACTTATTTAGATATTTCTTTTATTGTTTTGAATTTTTTTTAAATTTCTTTTTAAATGGTGGAGTTTGCTTTTGTACAAATAATTGGGCTTTGATATTGTGGCTGTTGCTGCACACTCTCCATTAACATCTTGACTGTTTCATAACTGTGGACAACATAAGAAGGTGTATGAATAGCTCCCAAAATTTCAGTTAAAAAGATGCCTGTGATGGATATCATGCATCGGCATACAACATCCATGCACTAATATGGCATCCGTTTACTGGATCCTGCTGAATTCCATACTTTATTTGTTGTGGTGTATAAGCGTATACTGGCCAGACAGAGGCCAAAAGGATACTTTTTTGACCTCCACCAGGCAACAGACCCCTATTGAGACATTTAGCATGCACATCAGGAGCTTTCCCAATGTGCATGCTAATCATTGCGGAAAATCGTGATGTGAATACCGACCACACACATTAAAAAACAAGAATTGCAATACAGCTCAAAAAGGTGACTGTGCACACAATGGGAGATGCAGCTAAGAAGACAAAGAACATTTAGATATCAGTTCTTTATACAATACCCATAAAATAAAGAGAAGAATGTTTTAGCATAATCAAAAACCCATGTTAATCTGCCCTATTTACACAGGACTTGCCTTTCCATGAAATATGTCTTATTAAAGGGGTTTTCTCACCATTCTCTTTCACAGAGTCACAAACAGCTTTCACACTGTCTGGTTCGGTTGTGAGTTATTCTATAGCAGTGATTAGCAAATTAGTTCATCTATAACTAGGTTAACGTTTCAAAAACATAAATGCATGAGATTTAATTTGGGTAAACAAAGCTACAGTGCTCCGAGGAGTGAAAACAATTGCATTTGTAAACAAGCTAATCTTGTTAGTGATAACATTTCTGCTCCTTCCAACCATGGTGACTTCACTCCCTGATCTCTGTCTAATCAGGAAGGAAGAGCATTTTGGTAACCAAATAAAAAATGTGTGCAAATAAAATCTCTCTTATCTCCTGACCAAGGCAATATCAATAAAGCAATGTATTTAGAAAAAAAGTTTTCAGTTACTGTTCCCTACATGTTGAAAGCTAATCAGGAAGGAAGAGCATGTTGGTAACCAGAAAAAAATTGTGTGCACTCAGAGCAAATAAAATCACTCTAATCTCCTGACCAAGGCAATATCAATAAAGCAATGTATTTAGACAAAGTATTCAATTACTGTTCCCTACATGTTAAAAGCTAATCATTGTGTGGGAAAACCCCTTTAACTTTTTTTTTTGTAACAAACATAGCTGTGGTGCAATGCATTAGTCTCATGGTATAGAATTCTATCATTCTAAATGTCAGGCACTAACATTTGTAGCCGTTTAGTTATATTCTTCAAATGTAGCTACATGCAGAATAACCTATCATTTACAGGGAGCGCTATAACGTAAAGGAGTGCCTATTCTCCTTGTTAAACTATCAGTATGTTTTGGGAGTTTGAAATGAAGCCTACAAACACACAAAGAAGACCTACAAACTCCATTTAAATGTCGTCTTTGGTCAGATGTGAACCTATGATTCAAACCTTAAGACAGCCATGCTAACCTCCATGCTACCTATACAATCGTGTTAGTGGAAAATTGATTTTTGGGTAACACTGCTTTATTACCAAAAAACATTTTGTGGCAATTACCTCAACCCACCGCATGTGTCCAAGGTTTTAACCGCATATGGTTATTCCTCAACTCAACAACACCATCAGCCTACGTCCAGTAGGAACTATTTGACAACGAATATTGATTGTATGCTGCATCATAGAAACTTGCCCAAATGGCCACCTCTCAACACCTTTCTCCCCAGACAAGCTCTCTATTGCCAACCGAACCAAGGCCAGAGAACCCAAGGTGGCCAAAGGAAACAATTCAAAGACATCATCAAGAATTACCTTTAAAGAGACCAAATCAACATCACTAACTGTGAATCCCTGGACACAGATCATACCCAATGGCGCCACATGACCCATGAAGCTGGTGTGTATTTTGAGATCGACTACCTCTCCAATGAGGTAGACAAAAGACAATGACAAAAGGAGAAGAGCCTAGAATAGCAAAAACAACTCCTAAATGGAACTTCTTGCCCCCATTGTCCAAAAATATGTGGCTCTATCATTGGACTCCTCAGCCATCTTAGAACACAAAAGTAATCTTGATGGGCATCATTCTCATTTTGGGAGATCATCAATGACAAATCTCAACAAACACCTCTAACCTATGTCCAGCAGGAACTTTTTGATGAAGGAGAGTTAGTGTGTGGCATCATATACTCTGGCCCCCAAGGCTACCTGATCGAATACCAGTAGATTATTTGGGATGAGTTAGAAAAGGTAAAAGAAAGGTAATCAACAGGCGTTCCACACATATAGAGAACTCTATAAAAATTGTAAGGAGCCATCAGAAGTGATCTTTTCTAAACTGTGAACACCCGTAGGACTTATGAATAGGTTATCTTCAAAAGAACCACACTTTTCAAAGAACATTTTTCACTGAAATTTGTAATGGTCGTCTCAAGGCCTTCCTGAAAAAAATCTATTTTGTATAAGATGAATAAATGTCATCTTTCATTGTCCATAAGTTGTTCAGTGCTGTACCTTAGGCTATATCTACACGGCACCCTATGGTATTTTAACTTTGCTGTACTGTGGTTTTTGGCACGGATTTGCACTAAAAAATGCAAATCGGATTTCGGTCATCCGATTATATACTGGAATCCGCTGGAAGACAGAACATATTCTATATTGCGGTTTATAAATCCGACAATAGAAAATCTGTGCTGTGTAGACTACAGCTCTGATTTTCTATTGCGGTGTATGGGAGACTGGTTACAGTTGGATTTTCGGTGGATTCTAAATACTGAATCTGCCGAAAATCCGGCCAGAAACCAGTGCTGTGTAGCCATAGCCTTAAGAAAACCTATAATGCTTTCTCTCTGTTTCTCCTTTCCAAGTACCTATCCACTGGTAAATTCAGATCCACATTTAGTTAGACACAATGGGCGACATGCATGAAATTTGGAGTGTGAATGCCAAATTTCATGCGCATAATAAAGGCATAGAATGCACCTGATTTATGAACCTGCTGTACTGCAGGTCATAAATCAAGTGCATTCTAGTGCTAGGGCAACATTTCTAGCTCGGGTAAACCACTTTGAAAGTGGTATACCTGTTCCAGCTGTAATGCGGCCAGAAATGCCGTAACAAAGCTATAAATCTATAAGTTCATACAGTTCTAGTGCGCCCAGCTTTCTGCACGCCCCCCGAAATTAGGTGCATTACAAACTGCCACGGGTGCTATGTAATGCGCCGGATATTGGCGTGGGGGATATTAACACCTATTGCGAATGGGGCTGCGCCTCATATAGGGCTGAAAAGATGCCAGATATCTGCTGCAATCCCGTTCATACACGTCACCCAATATATCTGACCCTTTTGGGAACTACTGAACACCTTGCACAGCTTTGTGTTCTGTTGTTTGCTTATTCTCTTCTACAATATCTACCAATTCTTAGATTCCTGAAAACACACACGCTCAAAAAATTCTCAAGGTCCATGAATACAAATATGCACAAAAGTATCAGGACTTTTCTAAAAAGGAAAGGCTACAACGCTATAAATGCATTATTTCATTGTTAGGTATTTCCCAACCCATCACTTTATATGTACATTTGTAAAAAGGAAACATATAAATGTATTGATACACAGTATTCATCCCAATTCCATGCTACCCATATGACTGGGGCGTAGCTACAGGGGGTGCAGCGGTAGCAGTCGCTACCGGGCCCAGCAGCCTAAGGGGGCCCAAAAGTCCTTCTGCCACATAAGAAGACACCAGTATTGTAAATGGTGCATGGTAACTGGGGGGCCCATTTCACTTTTTGCACTAGGGCCCAAGAGCTTGAAGTTACGCCTCTGCCATATGATTAATGTTGGCATATACAAATCAGTGTTAAGAGTATATGCCTGGGTACCGTGGGGAGTTATAGCATTTTAATCTCATAAAAAATAGATACAAAAAGAAAATAGCAAATGACATAACTGTAACAGGTGAAGAAAGACAGAAGTGGCCATTATTACATTAGCATGCCTAATAGTATTTAGAGACAGTGCATTTATCTATCACTTCAATTACAGTCTCTTACCCACACTGAAAATAGATACCCATAATCATTTCTGCAATGCCATTTCCTACAATTGTGTGAGCAGTATCAGGTATTATACACATGCCAGAAAATAAGCAGTCAGGCATCTAACCGCTGAAAATACACATTCAAAGTAAGATTTAACAAAAAAAAACTTCAAAAACTATGATTCACTATAATTATGCTATTATGCTTTGCTACAGATGATCAACAAACAAGGCATTTCTGCCAGTCTGCTTCTGCATACCACTGTGGAGACTTGTACTACATATGTAATTTCTGCTTAACCTTTATCTATCCTTTTATGCTGTTTGAAATATAAAATGAGATCATTTTGCCATGACTTTTAGCCAGTTCCACAATCTATAGGTTGATCCTATTGAGTAAGAGGAATACATCTGTAGATATTAGCATAATTAGGTACGTAACTGGCAGAGAATTTAAGGCTAGGATAACACGTAGAGGTCGCCCCACATCCCTAGGTGCAATGTTTAAATTCTTAAAGGGGTTGTCACACTGCAAGGATAGCCTTTTATGTTAAAGATCATGTAAAAACAAGTCACTTTGCAAGATGTGTCCAACCTATTCCTAGATATCCCCTCTTGTATGAGCTGCATCAGCTCCTCAGGTCGCTATAGCTACAGACCTGTTTATTCTCTCCTGTCAGAGCTGTTGCTATGGCTACAGACCTGGTGTCCTCAGCAGCTCAACACTGCAGGCCAGTAGTAGTCAATAAATACTGAATTCAAAAATGAAATGGAGAAAACAGGACTGAGGTAAGATGAATCGATGTAGTAAGACAACCCCTTTAAGCTTCAAGCAGGGGTCCCATGGTGCAGAAGCCACAAGCGAACAAAGCTTTGGCCGCCAACGGCCATACAAATTTGCCAGAGAATGAGTAACAACACCAGCAATCACGTATGGCTATGGTTTTGTCCGTACACAGCTCGTGCACAATGGAATCCAAGGCCTCAAGTGGTTACCGTATTAATTGCCATGTGTTAACCAAACTCAAGGACATCACAGCTGTAATTCAGCTCCAAGCCCTGCCCACCCCGAGAAACGGCCCTGGGACATATTGTCTTAGCAAGGGTGAGGACCTGTTTCAGGAGGTCATGTGACGTTGATGTCACCACAGGTCCAACATCCCAGACAGGAGACAGAAAAATGTCCAAGTAAGAGAGGGATGGGGGGGGGAGAACCCGAGCAATGATACTGGACACACACATCTCCACCGGAGGCTGATGGGAATGCTGGACTTCTAGTTCATACATGCCAACTCTCCCGTTTTTTGCGGGGGGGGTCCCGCTATTTGGGGTCCCCACCCCCCTCCCGGGGGAGTTGGGATTTCCTCCCGCCGCCTGCAGGCGGCGGGTCCTTTAAATTACCGCGCCGCAAGAGTACGCTGGTGCCTACTCTTGCGCCGCGGGACCCTCCTACAGGTGGGTGCAGCGGCCGCAAGCGGCCGCTCACCCGCCCGCGGTCTCACTGTGCGGGAGGAGGCAGGAGGGATCGCTCCCTCCTCCCCCCTCCCTCTGTAAGGGACGGCGCCGGGGTGTGCGCCTTACATACAGGTCAACGCGCAGGGGAAGTGACGCGCGGCTGCAGGGGAGTGACGCGCGGCTGCTCTCACTTCCCCCTGCGCCGCTGAAGAGATCGGTCGGGGAGCGGCCACGCTGCAGGAGCCTGGTAAGGTAAGTGGATTTTATTATTTAATTTTTATTAGCTTTAGGGGGCTCTACCTGGGTAACAGAGGGGCACTACCTGGCAACAGAGGGGACTACCTGGCAACAAGAGGGGACATCTACCTGGCAACAGAGGGGACATCTACCTGCAACAGAGGGGGCACTACCTGGCAACAGATGGGGGCACTAAACCCGGCTAACAGATGGGGGCACTACCGGGGAACAGATGGGGGCACTACCGGCTAACAGATGGGGCACTAAACCGGCTAACAGAGGGGGGCACTACCTGGGTAAACAGAGGGGGGACTACCTGGGTAACAGAGGGGGGCACTACCTGGCTAACAGAGGGGGCACTACCTGGCTAACAATGGGTGCACTACCTGGCTAACAATGGGGGCAAATACCTGGCTAACAGATGGGGGCACCTAAACCCGGCTAAAAAGATGGGGGCACTACCTGGCTAACAGATGGGGCACCTACCTGGCTAACAAATGGGGGGACCTACCTGGCTAACAAAGGGTGTCATCTTCCTGGCTACCGAGGGGGCATCTACCGTCCTGTATGCGTCACTAACTGGTTTTTGGGGGGGTACTTTCCTGGCTATAAGGCATTTACCGGCTTTCTTCCAAAGCCGTTATGCCCTTGTGGAAACGCTGGGCTTTTTTAGAAGGGGCGTGGCAGTAGCCACATATGGATGGGCGTGTCCATGCAAATTTTTGCCAGCGGCCTAGACGACGGAGGGCACGCACCACTAAATTCTCCTCTTTTCACGTATTCGCAAGTTGGCAACTATGTTCTAGTTCTACAGGTCCCAGCATGCCACATTTGCCATCCTTTGAGATAAGTCACTGCAGCTGCCATAAAATGTCCTTTACATACGTATATCCTATGGTTTGTGACTCTAAACTTTAAGATATATATATGCACACACACTAGTATAGCATGCTATAATTTATTCGTGGAAAAATAAGACATCCCCTGAAAATAAGACGTAGCACATCTTTACGAGCAAAAATTAATGAGACACTGTCTTATTTTCAGGGAAACAGGGTAGTAAGGCACAAAATTATTAAGATTGTTAGCTGTTAAGCCCAACACACTTTTTTTTTAATGCAAGAGCAATTTAAAGCTGATGAAAAGTTGCAAATTTGTTTTCACAGGACTTGGCAAAAATTTGCAACGTTTGCAACTAGCGTACATTGTGAGATAAATCCCTCTGACTGTCCAGGCCAGGCATATAAAATAAAAGCAGCTGCTTCATCAGCTCAGCTATTCCTGAGTGAGTGAAATGTGGGTGTGACTGAATGTCATGATTGGCACTTCAGGTAATCGACACTTTGAAGACGTCATTGTGCCACTTGTCAGAATGTGTGTCCTCCTAGGGCCACATGTATGAAACTAGGTCTAAAACTCATTTTTTTGCCCATAGTAACCAATGGGCAAAAAAATTAGTTTTAGACCTAGTTTCATACATGTGGCCCCTAGTGCTGATGAACAGTCATTATTCACCAGCATCAGCAGCATGTGGAGCTCTGCGGTTCTATCAACCCACAACAGTGAGTGTGGTTGGCAGGACCATGCATTAAATATCCATGATCCTTTGCCTATAGGGCACTCAAGGGCTTAGTCACTTGCCCTGGAGCATCAGTGAGGCCTGTCAGTGAAGGGGAACATAAGGCTTATAAGGAGGTGATACTGAAGAAGTCATGTGGTAAGCAAGTGCTCCAGGGCTTCTGTGCATGCCCTTGGGCCGTTGTATATACAGAAGACCAAGTCCAGTGTGGTGATCAGGCCAGGAAGAAACTTGCATGTGCAGTATGTGTGTTCCTGAGAGTCCGGTCATGGGCACTGAAAATAATTTTGGTAGGAGGCAGTGATGGTCGGATCCCTGGCAATAAGCAGGAAACTATCCAAAAGAGAAAGGGGTAAATGCTTTTATTCAAATCACACTTCTTTAGGGAAATACTTGTTTTAGGATTATAAAAGTTCCCATATCAATTAACTCACATGGGAACACCCCTTTAATCAAACACCCACCTGAATATTCATCCCACTGATCTCTTGAAAATAAAGCAACGTTTACAGAAACACATTAGTATATGCGCCAAGTAAGACCTGAGTGTTACAATGCATATTGTTTACAATGGTCCCTCTCCACTTAATGTAAAGTACTACTGATGTGCAGCTAGTATCCAGTGATATATACGTATCACTAGAAATGTGTCACATATTCCTTAGTGAATGAACAAATGCATCCCTGCACTATTTAGAAAGCATGTCAAGCAGTCACACAGCAATCTGTGGGCTATACTGTAGCTTTGCAAAAAGTTCACTTTTTGCAGCCTTCTTAGAGCGCAATGGGTTAACTACCTATTTAGGTGACTATGTTTAAAATGAAACAGCTAACATACACCCCTCCTCCCAAATCAACAATTAAAAACCGCTGCATATTGTAAGGGGGGTTTAACTATAAACCATTGCTCAGTCCTGAAATTAGTTAGAAATTTAAATTGACTGATATGGTGGGAACCTTGTACCTCAAACAATGACATTATCATCAAACTCAAGGGCTTGCATAAGTTAGATTTGTTTAGTTAGATTTCTTCTCAAGTTTATGAGACTATTGATCAATAAAATTGGTAAGACAGACCTTAAAGGGGTTTTCCAACGATCTAATGTTGACGTGGGATCCTCCAAAATGGGTAATCACTTTTCTAAATAAATGTCATTAAAAAAAGTGAAGCCTCTGAGAGCTACAGCCTGACTTACATGCCCTTAGTTTCCTGACAGTTTACATTAGACACGACCAGGAGCTGACAGGAGCTTATCTGTCCGCGATTGCGTTGTTTGCACTTCTTATCTGATAGCAGGGAACATGAACGAGCTTTGAAGGGACTGGGGAGAAAAGATCCTGTGTCTTTTGTATAGAGAATCCACTCAGAGAATCTGCTCAGCCCTCCTCTCCCCCCCTGCAGCAGTTCATGAACAAATGAAAGACTTTGCCTGCTCAGAGCTTATCTTCTCTCCTGAGCAGATAAGAGGTTATCCCCTGTGGATTATCCAAATAACATGTTTGCTCAAATACAGAGACTGGAGTATCAGATATGTGCATGGGAGGTGGAGTGATGACATCACAGAGGAGGTACTTGCTTTTTTAAACACAGAAACACAACGCCCCTTTTTCAAGCCTCAAGAGGCGAGTATCAGCCTATTAGGTGAGGAACTCACTTCTTGGCAAAATCCCTTTAAACCACAGAGGTTGGAAGGAAATCAGTGACAGGTAACACATCGGACAGGGATGATTATAAAAATAGCAAACAATTAGAGAATTCAATACCTTTGTGAATGGACTGAACTGGGCATTTACTGTATTAGTGCAATTTAGAAACTTGTCCAAGTCTGTCTGGATCATAGATGTAAAACAACAAAAGTTGTTCTTAGTTGCTAATCGAACGGCTAGATATCAAGTGAATAGGTCCTAGCACTGTATATTGCATGTACCAGTGCATCTCAAAAAATTAGAATATCATTGAAAATTAAAGGGGTTCTCCAGGACTATCTTTTTATTTGTTATAGGGCTCACAAATGTATTATATAAAGCCTTGTAATTCATACTGTAATGAGTCTATACAATATATGGATTTCTCTATTTGACTTAAATTATTGATATCAATTATCTTTTCAGTGATATTCTAATTTTTGGAGATGCACTAGTATTCTACATACAGACTTATCAACACCTATTAACAATTTCAATACTTATATTATACGTATATAATATTAATATTATGTTACTGCATTTATTAGGCTTTGTAATAAAATTTAAGGGGTTTTCTTGTCACATAGATTAATTTCAAATAAGTGGGCAAAGGTAAATGAAGATTTTTACCAAATACAATGCTGTCCTGATTTTGCTTTATTTCAGAGTCAGAGCTGTTCTTATCTCCAACTTGTTAACAGGTTTCCTAGGCTTCTCTAGCAGCCCTTGCCGGGATTGTGAGATTAGTCTCCGCTGTGTCTTTTCAGCAGTACAGGAGCGTGTTTATCTTTTTTACTGACAAACTTAAACTCTGTAGCCTTGTGCCCTGCTGTTAAAACTCCTCCATCACCAATGTCCGTCTAACAGGCTCAGCATGGAATAGCAGTCACTGCTGTAGAAGCACCCACAGCCTGAACGAGAAGTGGGAGCCTGAAGCTGGCTGTGAAGAGCGCACTCTCTGAGCAGATTTTAAGCTAGTAGACACTATGACACTTTCTTGTAAAAGTGCTCACCAACTGTAAGGAAAGTGTTGATAAGAATATAGGGGGACATGTATGAAAACTGTCTAGGTACAAGACTTTCTATATTGTCCATAGCAACCAATCAGAGCTCCCCTTTCATTTTTTCACAGCACTATGTGAAATGAAAGGGGCGCTCTGATTGGTTGCTATGGGCAACAAAGAAAGTTTTAGACCAAGGCACTTTTCATACATGTGGTCCATAGTGTTTGTTCTCTTAAAGGGGTTTTGGCATGAAGTAAAATTGACGTGGGAAGTTTGTAAATTAAATAATAAACATTTTCACCATTCATCATTATTAAAAATTCTGCACAGTTTTTGTTTCAGCTATTCCTTTAGTAATCCATTGTTTACAGTTCATGTCCAAGGGATACGACCAGGGCTGAGAGCTCCTCAGTCCTGGTCAGACATGCTCAGATATCACCTAACCTGTACAGCAGCAGTGTTCAAACCCCAGGTGCTGTCATTGTACTCTTATCCCCTGTGCTCCTTAGTAATTAGTCAAACAGTGCAAATAAATTTAAAAAAAAAAGAAACCTTAATCAGGTATCTGCATTGATAAAGAGAAATAAAATCCACAGGTTTGGTTCCTGCAGGGATTTGAACCGAGGACCCTTGTGTCTGGAGGCAAAAGTTTTATCTCTGAGCTATAATGTAGCTACTTACAGTTCTACACATAAACAGACTTTTCTTTGACTAGAGAGAGGAAAGGCCTGGGGATGTCATCCTGCTGGGTCACATGATAGGCAATTCAAACAAATCACACACGCCCCCTTCTGAGCAAACAGAGCTCAAGAGCTGGATGCAGGAGGTATGAAATGAGATTGTGGCAAAACCCCTTTAAGACCCCTTAAAGTTTTCAGTGGTGTCATTCAGTTGTTTCAATGGTTTTGCACATCTAGGAGTTAATCAGCTCATATCAAAATGTTGCCTAGTGTGAAAGCCGTCTAAGCAGGAACTTTAGAACATTTTTCTAATAAACAACTTTGAGCTTTTTGTTTATCTGAAATACGACTTTTTAATAGACAGAGCCCAATTACCGCCTTGTACACTGCATAGCAATGGTTGCTGATGTGCATTTTACTTCACGTTTGACTTGACAAGTCAGGCAGGTGAAATATTTGTTGATGGACATCTGATGTCTGCTTCTTGGTATAACAGCTATGTAAATTTCATCTGTTTTCCTGAATCTGAAGTGACTGAAGGTCTGCACTCGCCAAACTGAATGCTATTGATTCGGCACACTGATGTAGTAAATAGCATTTGTTTAAGTCTGGAGAGTCGGAGCTGCCTTTATCCCTGCTTTATTGATTTGCTAAAGATCACCACTTTGTATGATGCTTTTCTTACATTTGCTCTCTGCCTGACACTACATAACTTTACAAGAGACTGATAAAATATATCTTGCCTCTGCCACATAATGTGCAGATTGGGTGCCTTTCTTGGGCAGCATATAGTGGTCAGCAGTGTTTATGACATTAATATGGTTCTTATATTTTAACCCCTTAAGCCGAACGCCTGAAAAGTAGTTAATCACCAGAACATTTTTTTTAGTTTTTGCCTCCTTGCGTTTCAACAGTTGTAACTTTTTTATTTTTTCAATGACGCAGTTGGATGAGGCCTCATTTTATTCGAGACAAGTTGTACTTTATGGGAGAATAGTTTAAGTTCACTTATAAATAATATTTTTAATTTTTATTTTTTTTATTTTTTTACACCATTCACATTTCACACTTAATAACTTGTTAGATTAATTCTACAGGTTATTACGGTCGTGTGGATACCTAATATGTGTAAGTTTTTTTGTGTGTGTAATTTATGCACAATTATCTTTTATTAAATATTTATTTTTATTTTATTATTTTTTTTTTATTCTTTTTTTTTTACACTTATGGTTTTTTTTTTTTACTTTTTTTTTACTCCCATGAAGGGAGAACTTTTTTACATTTAAATTTTTTTTATTTTTTATACTTCGTAATGTATTAGCATATTCATATATGCTAATACATTCTAATCTGTGTCACTTTGACACAGGCAGTGATCTGGACAGCACACAGTGCGTCCTAGTCACTGGCTTAGTACAGAGACAGCTCTGGGGCCACTCTAGGTCCCCAGGGCTGACTGTGCAGCCGTGCCCCGGGCTCTTTCGGGTCACCGGGTGTTCCGATCACCCGACAGAGCTAGGGAACCCTTTGATTGCGCTGCGGTAATGCACCACTGCAATCAAAGGGTTAAAGCACCAGGTTGCGGAGGTTTCCTCCGCTACCCGGTGCTCGCAAGGGATGTTCTGGGATCGGGGCTGTGTAGTACAGCCCCGATCCTAGCGCAGGTGCGGCGCCGGGCTATCTGTGCCCTTTTTTTTAGAAGATTTCACTTAATATTTTGTATCTCATGTGCAGCTGTGGCCTGCTGGCACTTGGTTATTATGGGGTGTGACTCAGTGTGTGAGGTCAGCCATGCCCCATAAGTCTCCTTTTGTAACTAGGGGACGTATGTAAGTCGGGGACGTATGTAAGTCGGGGACTGCCTGTATATATTAAAAGTCACTTATGAAAGAAAATGTGCAGAAAACATGCAAAGCGCAACAAAAATGGGTGCACACAGTGTACACAAACTACACATTTTTTCGGGAAAAGTTATTGGAATTTCTTGTTGCCGTTCTGCACCTACTTCAATATTTTATTAAAAGTTATCAACGGCTGTTCCAACATTACAAAAACTTTACTGGGTATTTTAATCTTCATACATATTCATTTGCTAAGCCATAATTTCAAAACTTGTCTTGGGTCATAAAAGCATTTCATCAAACGCAATGGAGATAATATCTCCAGACGTGTTGGTCATAGACCTTCACTGAACATGTGTTCCAGGAGATTACTTCTTTGTAGGCCACATCTCTTATCATGAAGGAGCTAATAGATCACCCAAATGATCAATAATTTCAGTAAAGTTTTTGTAATGTTAGAAGTGCCATTGACAACTTTGCTAGTGTTCTTAAACTGTCAGTAGAACAGTCGGCAAGTCGACTTTTGCCAACTTGCCTATTTGTGGAGCAGCAAATTCAAAACTCAGTGGGTGTTCCCTGTGAAGCAAGCCCTCTCTAAATTTCTGCTCTCAGTGTTCTGGCCTCTGTCTTCTCTCATACTTAAAGGTGTGTCCTATTCTACAGTAGTTAAGGGCACAGCCGTGTTCGCATTGAACACAGTGGAGAGCCATGTAATATTGCAATTGGCTCTACATTCTGCTGTGTCATTTTCAGAAGCCTGTTCCCGAGATAGGTGTGGTTGCCATAGATGAGACCTGCACCTATCAGAATTTGATGGCATATCCTAGCGATATGCCATCGAAATCTATGGTGCTAACAGCCATTTAAGTTATTTGCCCACTGCCTCTTGCAGCGTTTATCAGAGTTGACATCAGCATAGTCCTGAAGTATAGCTCCACCATATACCCACTTATTAGCATCCATTATGCATAGGGCTGGAGTTAGAGGTTTTTAAGGGATAACTTACCATTCCATGGTGCAGCAGCTGCAGTGTGACTTCTGGTTTAATGTCATTTCCGGTTGTCAAAATGAAGGGGTAACCTCTATGTTAGAGTAACAGAAGGGACATTAAACAGGACGTCGGAGGCGCTCTCGGTCTGGTGTCACTTCGGGTTCAAAGTCACTTCTGTTTACCATAACATAGCGGTAACCAGTTTCAACTGGGATGCTTAGGTCCCACAGGTGAAGCAGATTCTAGGGGCCCAACAGTTGAGCTGTTTTTTGGGCCCACCGGTGGAGTTTATTTTAGGGGCCCACCCTACAGCTACTGTAAATGACTATACATGCCTCCTATGTTCTGCCTCTTTCTTTATGTCTCTCTTTTTCTGCCTCTTTTAAGGATATATATGCAGTTAAAAAAACTCCAGGTCTACCATGTTCAGGGGCCTACCGGGAGTTTTCCCTATTCACCTGTGGGCCAGTCTGAGCCTGACGGTAACCCCTATTTAATGATAACTGGAAGTGATATAGCATGGGACTTTCGACCATAAGTTATGCCACAATGTGATGGGTCAAAAGGGATGCCACAGCTTCATAGCAGGAGCGTCATGGAATGGTAAATAAACTTGTAACAACTCCTAAAGTTGTAAAAAAAAAAAAAACCCTACCCCTAACTTAGGGTTTGGGGAAAAAATTAATGTTCAGGAAGTTGTGAACCCGAATTTTTTACCAAGTTCAGTCAGACCAGCGCAGAACTGGTAGAACCTATTACACTATAAAACAAAGTGCTCACGAGTCAATAACCAAGTTGTAGCACTGTAATACACAACTGCAGGGTCCCACTTTATTCAGTTTCTACAGATCTACAGCCAGCTAGTTCACATAGGTCTGCATAGGAGCTGCATACCGAAAATGGTAAGATCATTTTAAAATTGGCAAAGTTGTTTCTTTTTTTTTCACTGTAGTAAAGAAAAGACTTTGTTACAAAGAAGTAAATAGCCTTTAGCTGCTACATACATCAAACATACAGCAATAGCTGTATATTATCAGACAACTGAATAAATATGGTTTTTACATCTCTACAGCAAGGTTTTCTATTTTAGACCAAATAAAAAGTGCATCAGGTACAGTGAAATAGTGCATACAGTATGCGGCTAACACAGAATGACATGCTATAGAAATATAATTTAGCCGAAAGATGGTCCCAGCTGGCACTAAACCTTACCCATAGGTCTCTCATCCAGCCTGTTCGGAAAAAAAGCTTCCGATTGCAGTGATAATTGGCTTGACTGTCCATTGCATTCATTGAGTGATAGAAATCTATTGGTCTAAATGCAATATAAGAGAAGTTTCTCCAGCCAATTAGTCTGTAATGAAAGCATCTCCTGCAATGTCTTCCACAAAGGGCACCTTAGACATTTTTGTTGCTCTTATGAAGACAAGAGGGCTACCTGAGTTGATATTATAACCTGCCTGATAAAAAAAAGACATATTGTAAGCGATAGATGGCAACATATTTCATTGGAATATATGTGAAGAAAGGTGAGGGAGATATCTGTGATATATGAAACCACACTAATGTGCAAACTAAATGACTTTAATGAATGTAATTAATTAATGGGACAGAAGCATGGCAACTAAATGACAGGATGTGCAATATTGTAACCAAGCAGATAAGTCTAGAACAGTCGATCTGTAACATGGACATATTGTCTATGTTCTTATTGCAGCTAATACACACTAACTACGGTAGTTCACTGATGAATCTCAGTTTAAGGCCCCATTCACATCATGCTTCTTTACTCTGTTTGTGGTATGCACTGCAAATGTTTTATGCTATCCCTGATACTGGGACTGTGGTAGACCATGCTGTTCTGTCCAATGCAAAAAGCATATTTGCTCAGCAAATCAGACAAACATAGCCCAATTCCAACTACATTTACACTATAGCTCTATGGCCCCATCACAGCCCTACTGCGGTATTCATTGGGATACATTTTTCACATTTCCACGACAGATTTCTGTTGTATATATCCTGCAGATTTAGAACAGATTTCCCCATTGACTTCAATGGCAAAGTCCAAATTGACAACAAATCTGAATGAGTTTATAGCCGTAGATATTACTGTGGGAATGATGCAGATCCACAAGAAAATCCACAAATGATTTTTCACACATTGGGTTTTTTGTGTATTATTTAATACAACAAAATAATGATCTGTGACCAAAGACCAACACTAACTACAGGCTCCAATCCACCATGAGCAAAATCTGAACCGTGTTACACTCTTGGAAGATTAATAGACCAGTCTATTATTCTTCCTAGGGTGTAACAGGGTTATGATTTTGGTGGAATGTTCCAGTCGAGGTTGTTCTTTTTGGGACGGGTTCCGTGAGGTTAGGCTATAGGATTTTTGCTGAGTGGTCAGCTGCCCCTTGTATTGTCTTGCATTACTGTACTTATTTGGCACAAAGATAACATATTTCTGATACTTGTGTTTTGCGTGGTGTTACGGCTTTGTATGCGCTTCAAGCCATTATAGCGCCTTTGGCCTGAAGTTAGCTTCACTTATTTTTAATGTGTAGGTATTTATTAAAAGTATTAATCATTTTCATTCTCCATATTTTTATATTAATACATTATTTATTTGCATTTTATTTAGTGTGGTTTTTCAGAGGCAAATCTGCAGCAAATTTACAGACTTTCCACTGCAGATATGCTGTGGATTGTCTACTATGGAAAACAAACTGCATTTCCATCATGTGTGGAAGGACTCTCTGCTTTTCATCTGTTAACCCCTCTACAGGGATCTGGACTCTGCTGCAGTGAGTTGCCAGGTCACAAACCCTCAGCATAGTCTCCAATGGTAACAGCTGCTGTTACTAGGGGCAGGACCATAGGAAAAGACTGAAGTAGTCATGTAAGCAAAAGGCCAGGTTTACCAAAATTTGGTCTTCACAGATATCGGGCAAGAGATCAGGGCTGACAGCAGATATAAAAAATGGTTAGGTCAGAACCAAAAAATTATGTAAAACCTGTATTTTACCTTAGATGTCCATTAAGGGATCTGCTCGGGCATTAAATTGCACGGAAGTGCTCCTTTAAATATAAGAAGATGAGATCGCGTTAGTGTGGGAAGACATATTACACTGTATCTATTGATGGACTGGGGCCAGTGTCTGTGTTTAGGAGGTATACAGGTGTACACAGTTGCTGCTGATGGAGGTAAGTGGGAGCATGACAATGAATTCATGTTTTTAGGACTGAAATTTTTGTGGTTGTGGCCCTAATCAAATTTTAAAAATGGGTTCCGCTGATACGGTGCAAGACAGGAACTAGTAATGGGTGGTGTGCACAGAAGGTCTGGTTGTATGGGGCCCTGAAATTACTTAAAAGGAACCTGTCAGTGAACATGCTATCTGACATGAAGCTTGTTATAAAGCAGGAGGAGCTGAACAGATCGATATATAGTTCTGTAGGGAATGATTTAGTTGAATTTGTATTCTATTCATTTAATGTGCTGCTTATTCTAGATTAAAGAGTACAGTGAACGCTATGATCAGTGAATGGCAGTCTTCTTGGCATGAGTTTTCATACAGAGATACAGTGCCTTGCGAAAATATTCGGCCCCCTTGAACTTTTCAACCTCTGTATAAATGCACCTGCTCTGTGAAAGTCTCAGGGTTCTGTTTAAAGCGCAGAGAGCATCATGAAGACCAAGGAACACACCAGGCAGGTGTTGTGGAGAAGTTTAAAGCCAGCTTTGGATACAAAATGGATACAAAATTGGTTGAAAAGTTCAAGGGGGACGAATACTTTCGCAAGGCACTGTACCTGCCAATCACTGATAACACTGCCCACTGGACTCTATTACCCAGAATAAAATTATAAATTCTGCTGAATCTTACAAAACAAAACTATAAATCAATCTACTATACAACATCAGATAGCATGGTTCAAAGATGAAGATTAACCCCATTCCACATATATGAAAAAAATGGCCACGTGTGAAGGTCTTAATGCATATGAAGAGATATAGGATACATGCTGCTCCCTCTGCTATCTGCCACCAAAATCCAACACTCCACACATTTTAGGGATCTAATTCTCCTCTCCCAGCCTGGGCCTCGCATTGTTATTGTGTATTCACACAGCAACCCTGGCTGCATGGCTGCCCGTAAACATTGTTTTTCAGATGTGGGTCTATGATTAGCTGGATAGCATCAATTAAAATGTTTTGAAAGCCATTTATCATGAAGCTTGCTGGCAATTAAGGTATTAAAATAAAAGAAGGACCAGAAATGGAGTCTTTGAGCATGTACTAACCTGTAAAAATAGACTGCTGAATGGTCTTTTTTTTACCTTTGTGGTAGCATTTAACTCATTAAATGTCATAAAATAAGACACAATCTACCGGGTAAAATATAAAGGACACTGAGCATTCACTTTGTTGGTGATAAAGTTCTTTGTTGACTATGGGTAACAGAATTGTTTTTTCCCTGCAAGCCCATGAACAGTACATATCTTCAACCAGGGCAGAAGTCTCTGGGTCCACTACCCATCACCAGTTCTTATCTTCCACCATATCAGTCGGCCCTCTTAAGCTAGGTCTACACGGCACTGGACAAAAAACTCCCTGAAAACCAGCGCTCATAAAGCTGAGGTTTTTGTCCACTGCCTGTCAAAAGCCGCTGAAAAAAACAACCGTTTTTGGTGCGTTATGCGTTTTTTGCAAGGTTTTTTGGTGCTCTTTTTACAGAAATGCACAGCATTATAATTGCTATGGATTTCTGCACAAAAAGTGCTAAAACCATCCGCTGCTTTACATAGACCCTAATAGTAAATTTTCTGCCCTGCTCAGTCGTTTAGCTGCAACATTTTTCAAAAAATGACCAGCAGCAAAAAGGAGCAGAAAAAAAATGTTCTTTGGAGGATACAGAACGTTTTTACTACTAATGTCTAGACCTTTGACACACGTTGGTATTGTTAGTATAGCTGCATTGCAGTTAATCCGAGTTGATTTTTTACTTAAAGGGGTTTTGCCACGATGTAATGTTGACGTGGGATCCTCCAAAATGGGTATTTAATCACTTTTCTACATATATGTGATTAAAAATATTGCAGCCTGAGAGAGCTACAGGCTGCCTTACCTGCCCTTAGTTACTTAAATGCTTCTATTAGATACGACCTGACAAGAGCTGCTAGCCGGGCTTGCCCCGCAGATCACACTTCTTATCTGATGAGAGGGAGCTGAAGAAGCTTTCAAGGCACCGGGTAGAAATATGTTGTCTTTTGTATACAGAATCCACTAGTTGTAGTGTGATTATCTGAGTAGATCCCTGCTTTATCTGATGACAGGAAACATGAAAAAGCTTTCAAGCTGCTGTGGAGAAAAGGTGTTGTGCTTTGTATACAGAATCCACTAGTTGTAGTTTGATTATTTGAGTGAACATTTCACACAATTCCTTATGCATGGCTCTGGGCTCTGGCTGTGTCTCTCGCTCTCTCAGCTCAGCGTGGCTTTTTTTTACATTTGCTTCTTAGCAGATAAGGCACGTCCTGGCAAAACCCCTTTAAGTTTAAGTAGCCAAAGAACTGGGTGGGACGTCTACTCCTGCGTTCCGGGTCTGGTTTTGTTTACTATGTTGGCTTGGTAGGTCAGGTAAATTGAGTGTGCATGTGGTTCCCAGTCAGAAGTATGTCTGACAATGTGTAAGTTGGGGATACCTGCTACAGCATCTGAACTGCAATTACCACATTCCCCTGGTCCTGATGGATCGGGGAAGGACTCTGTGTAAAGAGACAGAGTTGTCCACATGGCCTGTGTTAACCTTTTGTTTTGCTGCCGGAAGTTAAGCCACGTATTTTGTTCTCTGTTGAGTTGTGGCTAAAGAAAGGCCAAAACCTTATAAACAGAAGCCGAGGACATTTTCGTGGTATTTGGATTGGACAAACTTTGATGATTTCAGCATTTCAAGAGAGAGTTACAATGTCTAGCCATTAGAGCATAACACTATATGAGGGTGCTACTACATTTCTACAACATGAACCAGTATAGTACTTAGTAAAACACTAGCACCATATAATTAGTAGTAGTGTAATGTTTCTTTACCACAAACCTAGGGATCTGCATCAGGTCCTGTTTACTACATGTGAGGTAAATGATGCTTTTTGGAAATTTTACTCCACGTCCCCATATCATTTTACTTCTCTCCCCTCCCACTACAGTGAAACAATGCCGCATGTTATTATTGTCTGCGCGAGATAGGGTGACTGGAGTGTTTCCATATATTGCAGAATATGAAATGAGCTGTTGACTCTATGACTCAAGAGTGTAGGCAGAGCATTAATAAATATGTAATTCCAGAGCGCAGTTGATACCTTTTTTCACATGATGTGTTATAAGCCACCAACGTCCCCTCAGCACCCAGCAAATTACACATTCATGCTCGTGTATGGCAACACTTTGCACAAGGTTAATGCTGTCTATTTGTAGTTCTCTCTCAACCATTACTGAGTATTAACACATTTCATGCTCTGCTGTTCCCATTTTATCCTCATTCAGTTAACTCAGGATCAATAATGAAGTAAAATCTAAGCTCCGCGGTTGCAGCTCGTTATTCTCTTTCTGTCATGTGCTCTAAAATGGAGAACTGTCCCCAATTACACACTGAGAAATAAAATTCTTTGGCAAGCCAAAAAATGTGATGCATTAAATTCCTGATTTTAGGATGATTTCCTGCTGCCATCTCTTTCAGGCACTTCTTGTTTGTGACTTCATTAAAAAGCTAATATTCCACTGAGCTGCCTATTAAGTCATGTATCTATCAATGCTGTCAATCATGTCAAGATTCAGCCCTGCCACCCTCAGTCCCTGCAGTAGATAGATAGCACCGCATACTCTGCTCACATCGGACTAACTGGTCCTATATAGAGCTCCTCCATCAAGCTCTTTCCTTCTAAATTCTCTTATGGTAAGTAGGGACACAAGGAAAGGGATAAAGTGAGGTTTCCTTAAAGGGGTTTTTCCACGATGTAATGTTGACGTGGGATCCTCCATAATGGGTTTTTAATCTCTTTTCTAAATATATGTGATTACAAAAATTGCAGTCTGAGAGAGCTACAGCCTTCCTTACATGGTTACTTCAAAGTTTGTATTAGATACGGCCTGACAAGAGCTGCTGGACGGGCTTGCGCAGAGAGCTTCTTATCTGATGAGACTGAGCTGCAGAAGTTTAAGGCACCGGGTAGCAATATGTTTTCTTTTGTATACAAAATAAACTAGTTGTAGTGTGATTAGATCCCTGCTTTATCTGATGACAGAGAACATGAAGGAGCTTTCAAGCTGCTGAGGAGAAAAACTGTTGTCTTTTGTATACAGAATCCACAAGTTGCAGTTTCATTATTTCAGTGAACATGTCACAGGATCCTTTATGCAGCTTTGTGCTCTGGCTCTGTGCGTCTCTCTCTTTCAGCTCCGTGATTTGTTTACATTAGCTTCTTATCAGATAAGGCTCCTCCTGGCAAAACCCCTTTAGAGATAATAGTACATATACACTATATACATACACACAATTTATGATGATGCATATTCTTTTCTCGTCTGTTTTTATTTTCTACTTTCTGTATATGATTATTGGGGCAGCCATCTTGCCATCGCTGCTTTTTACAGAATTTAGAGAGATGCTTTACTGCACCTACCTGGATCACAGGAGCCTGTGAACAGGAACTGACTCAATGATTTCTATGAAAGCGTTTTCTAAGCATGTTCTGTGACCTGATAAGAAGTCATTGTGTATAGGGAGGGGACAGAGGGGGCTATGACAATCATCTATTGTAAATGGTGAGAACCTTTTTGTTATCTACACATTGATGTCACGTTTCATTGATGATAATAAGGAGACTGCTGAAAAATAATCACTATAGAACCGGAAGTGTCAGTCTGTTAATAGGCTGCATCGCCAGAGTGAAAAAGTCAGGAAGTCAGGATATTTTTTAAATATAAACAGTAAACAGAAAATTTAAATGAAAAAATCACCAGAAAATCAGGATTTACGTCGGTCATGATATAGTCCCTTTAAGACTACACCGTGTTATAAAATATATTAAGATGTTAGGAAACAAATATGTACAGCCTAAGACCACCTAAAACTTCACATGTGACTGGAATTACAATGTTGAATAGCTCTCATATTACACTCCGATCGGTCCAGGAAGATATGTGGAGCAGATTGCTGGAGTTCTTCAATGATCTAGCCTTTCTTGTATCCTGTCTAGCTGCATATGCCATTGGCTAAAGCTGGCCAAAGTTATTAAGTTAATGTGAGCGGAACATGTGGGTTTCAGTGGGATTGGTCAATGTGTATGGGGGGCTTCCTGACTCGCCCCAACAGCAGATGTCAGGGATGAGAAGAACCCGGTAGTTGGATTTCAGCATGCTCTCATGGATGATCAGCTGCCACCAAAGTTGGCTAGTAGAGTCTCTCTCCTTTTCCCATGCCAGTGTCTAGAGAGATCAGGACAGGGAGATGTGGGCCAAATGAGCATTGTTTGCAGATTTGTTTTCGTCCAATTGAAGTCAATAGGTAAAATACATCTGCAACAGAACTGAGATACTGTGGATTTTGAAATCTACACTATAGGTAATATATTGCTTCTATAAGGAAAATTTCCACAGCATGCATAGAAGAGTTTGTAAAATATTTAGCCTTGTACTATATTCTGCTGTATATGCTACCTAAGCAAATACTAAGGTAAAGTCTGCGTATCTTGTCAGGTTGTAAAAAAAAAAATAATAATAATAATAGGCCAAAGAGGAGGTGAAACAGAAACAACCAACAGAATCACGTTTTTAACTGGCTACAATGATGAGCTCCGGTCCCGGGGCACCTACTGATGACATTACAATCACCGACATGTAACCATGCAGCCAATAACAGGCCTCAACGGTCACATGCTGTTCAAAGAAGAAGAGGCCATTGAAACCTGTGGGAGCTTGCAGGGTCATGTGAAGAGTGCATGGGACCAAAGCTCAGAGCTGTAACAGAGCTATTTGTGAAGGAAGTCTTTTCTTTTTTTTCCACTTTTTTTATCCACTACAATGTTTTTTAAACTGGACAACCCTTTTAATTAGCCTTCTGACAGACGTTGCGGTTGTGCCGGACATCCTTCTGAAAAGACTATTGTAAAATCAGCTTGGCAGCTGTCAAGCTATGCCATTTCCCATCTCAGATTCTGGGATTCCTGAAAATAAACTTAAAGGGGTGTTCCCCACATAAACTTTGATGGCATATTGCTAAGAACATGGTGGTAAGCTATACTCAGTATTCTTATACAACAGAATGGACAGGCGTGCACAAGCAGGACTGGCTCTCTATTCTAAGCCAAAACTTTTCCAGAGAAAAGAGTGGGTCCCACCTCTATCAGACTGATGCCATCAAAGTTAATGTTGGGAACACTTCTTTAAAGGGAATGTGTCATCAAAAATAGTATTTATTGTTTAACTCACGTTTTTATGTTCAACACATTTTTTAGGAATTTTTGGTTATTTTTTTTTTTAATTTTCCATATCACTTTCTATATTTTTTAATATTTCTTAAGTCCTGCATTTTTCACTTTGGCCACTAAGCCTAATAGTCTGTCACTTCCTGTTCTTTACAGAAAGATTCTCAGTTGTCTGTTTATTATCAGCAGAAAGAAGGTTAAACTGAAAGGAGACACCAGTGTGAATAGATAACACAGGATCCACCAGTCACAAGAGAAGATAGTCACAGTTCACCCTTTCACCTCCCTGTACACTGATTTCTTCTCAGGTCACAGAGCATGCCTAGAAAACTCTCCTATAGAAGTTAATGAGACGGAGTCAGTCTTAAGTCTCCTATGTGCATGAAGCTACTGTAAAGCATCTCTCTGACTGCTGTTAAAGCAGTGCAAACAAGGCCTAGTGGCCAAAGTGAAAACTGCAGGACTTCAGAATTATTAAAAAAAAATTGAAAGTGATATGGAAAATAAAAAAAAATAACCAAAAATTCCTAAAAAAAATGTGTTCAACATAAAAGCGTGAGTTAAACAATAAGTCATTTTGATGACAAGTAGCATTCCACTTGAAAGCAACAAGAAAGTATAGGTAATAAAAAGTATAATTGGTCAAGTCAATAATTTATAAGCAGATGACTTATTGCCCAGACACTGACAAAGGTCAGACAAACATTATTATGTTAAATTGGGACCCCAGTGGAAAAGAAAACCACAGATATACCTGAAGATGAAAGCAGATGATGACCAAACCTTTGTTGTGAGTGCTACTTGAAATACTACAATAGAAAAAACGAATTATGGTATTCAACATATCTCACAGCTGGACTTCCAAAGGAACAAACTCGGTCGTCTGCCTCCCTTCCCATGAGAAGATAATGCTTGACGCACAACATTGAATATAAAAGAAACGTGTACTGATGGTGAAAGAAAATGACTTTACAAATAGGCAAGAAATTTACAGCAAAACTAAAGCTGTACTAGGACAGTTTAATTTATGTATACAGCGATGATCCTCCAGCATACCAATGGTGAACAATGCCACGTTGGACTGCTGCTGTACATACAGAACTGTCAAACGACGGCACATCATACGCAACCATATCATATTCTGCCTTTTAATCCCCAGACCTTGATGGAAGCCTCATGTGGAACATGCAGCACAGTCAGCAGCCCGGCTGCTCTATAGGATACTGCTCAGCGCACGTTTATGTGGCGTACGAATCAGCCATGACAGGGTTAAAGGGAATGTGATGCCGCTCGTTGTCCACAGTGCTGCAAAGCTGTTCTCTGGTGTCAGCTAAGGCAGGTGGCATTGCTCTGCCTCTCTATCTCCCTGTTGCTAAGTGAGCAGTGCTGTATCGCAGACAAAGCCGAGCCAATCGCAGTACAACTTGCAAAGACTGACAAAGGCTCGAGAAACCGCCTGCGAGACAGAAAAAAGAGTGAAAAATGAAGGTGTAGGAGTATAAAACAGCGCCCGAGGGAGAGAGAGCAGGACCACCCCAGAATTCATTTCCAGGCTGTGAAGATAGGTGCTGCGACATTCAAGGGTGCGGTGCTATCTATATTCCAGAACAGGAACATCAAGAACGCAAGACAATAGTGTCCATTTTTTATAGGCAGCCAGAGCTTATATCTCTTCCGGCAAGAAGAAATGACTATGACATATTGTTTAAATGACCTTTCTTGCAGAGCAGGTAAAACAATCTGTCCTAGTCAAGTATCCTGACCTCTCAAGCAGCAGGTTTTGTAAACTGTGAAGATACTATTACTATATATTACGCACCACAAGCAGCTACTTAGCTTTCCATCGAGCACATGTGGCGTGAAGATATTCCGTAATATCACTAGGTAAAAGCGGGGTTTACTCAAAGTACGTCTAATACCCATGCTAAATTCATACAATGACGAGAAAACCTCAAACATCCATAGGATTACAATGCGACTAGTGGAGCTCCTAAGCCACCCTGATTCACACAACACGACTGACAAGCACATGTATTTGTTAGGCTTCAGGGACTGGAATCATTATTATAATCTCAAAGTGAGGTGAATGTGCTAATTAGAGAATTATGAGTTTCTTCCACCGTGCCAACATACCTCGCAGCAATATGGGCATGAGAGATGCTAGCACATCTTTAAAACTAATCTCCCAGCATCTTATACATGAAAATATTTCACTATGACTTCTTCTAGGCAAATTTATACAATAAATTCAGCTATTTATAAAAATACAAACCTCAAGAGGAATCCTCCATTTTTCGGATGGTATCTTTGGAAAGTCTGGGGCAGTGTTGGCATCATTTAGCGTATCATTTATTTAACACTAGCCCTCAAAGGCTAAAATGATTTCATGTTCATTATTATCCATAACGTGGAAATAATGTCCATAATACATATATTAGGTAATAATACATAAATAGGGTAATAATAAGAAAAGCACCAGGACCTGACAAATCACAGACTATGGAAACCCAATGTAGACAGAATGTACCTACTGTATATATGAAAGGTCACTACAGCAATAAAGTACAATGCAAAAGTTTTGGACAAGTGTGAAAAAATGCTGCAAATTAAAAATACTTTTAAAATTGAAGTGTTAATACTTCATTCTTATTAATGAACAAAATGCAAAGTAAATGAACAAGAGAGAAATGAAAATCAAATCGGCATTTGGTGTGATCACCCTTTGCCTTCAAAACAATATCAGCTTTTCTAGATATTTCTAGGTTCTTCACAGTTTTTAAAGGAACTCGGCAGGGAGGTTGTTCCAAACATCTTGGGAGAACCAAGCCTGTGGATGGAGGCTTGTTTAAATCCTTTATCTTTGTCTCCTTATCTAATCCCAGCCAGGCTAGATGATGGTGAGATGGGCCATATTATCACTTCCAGGATTCAAAAGGCAAAGGTGGTGACATCAGATATTGATTTGCTTTTTTGTTCATTTGCTTTTTGTTAATTGATAACTATAAGTGATTAACACTTCTATTTCTGAAAGCATTCTTACTTTGTAGCATTTTTTCTATACTTACCTTTTGCACAGTACTGTATCTCTCATGAGCTGTTTATACCCAGCATTGTATGTCCAAAAATTTCCACTGTAGTTTTGCAGTGGTAATATGTGAATTTGCTCTAGATTCTCTACAGATTTCACCCCCTACATAACTGATATACTTACATTTTTAAAAAATATATATTATAGTCATCTTTTTGTGTGGAAAATCCATCTGCTTCCCTGCTACTATATCTGTTGAGGATTTTACTTCTTACCTTGTTGAGAAAAGGGTCTTTATTGAAGGCTTCTTTACTGTAAAAGCATTGAGACTATGGAATACTCTGCGAGAGAAAGCTTTTATGGAAAATTCACTAAATGCCTTCAAAAGGGAGGCTTGAGGTTTTTTTTCGAGAGGAATAATATTACAATTAAGGATCTTTGCACACTATTATGTTCCCATCATATACCTTTTGACCATTAAGTGCCATTGTAAAGATAAAAAAAAATAAAAATATATGTTTTCTCATGTTGGCCCTCTGTACATGAACCATACAGTAAAAAAATAATACAAATGTTGAGCTTTTCAGGATGTATAACAAATACAGGGCTCTAACTGAGCGTTATGGGTACTAGATTTGTGGAGATAGGATGTTTTTAAGGGGATTTGGTTACCATGTTTAGAGTTGGGTAAGATTTTTTTCCATAAAATGAGGAAAGTTAGCAGCACGAAACAGACTGCCTCATTACAACCTGCTATGAAAAAAGCTGAGGTGCTTCAGAGAAATCATAGTTTAAAGGGGTTTTACCACAAAGTAAAATTAACATAAGGAAGCTTGCAAATTAAATAATAAACATTTTCACCATTCGTCATGATTACAAATTCAGCACCATTTTTGTTTTAGCTGCTACCTTAGTGATCCATAGTATACAGCTCATCTCCAGGAGATACGACCAGTGAGAGCTACTCAGTCCTGGCTGCACATGCTCAGACTTCAGGTCTCCTCTCAAGCCGCTACTGTCAGCCTCTTTCCTGCCTAGTAGTCAAACACACACTGTTGATCGAGTGTTCAACCCTAGTTGCTGTCATTCTACGCCTGTCTTCTGTACTCCTTATCAATAAGTCAAACAGTACAAATAAATATAAAGAAAAACGAAACCTCAATCAGATATGTGAGTTGAGAAAAAAAATTCCACATATTTAATTCCTGAAAGGATTTGAACCAAGGACACCTATGGTGAAATGCAGAAGTGCTAACCACTCGGTAACATTGTAGCGACTCACAGCTTTTTACATAAACAATGTGGGGAAATAGTAAATGGTAAATGCATCAGAGTGCATAGAATTCCAACATTCACTATAAGTTGCAATTGTTCGTGCCAACTTTATTTCTCTTGAAAACAAGCACTTCACAAAGACATTTCGTCACAAATAATAAAATAGTGGTATACTTATGCCAAAATGTGTTCAGTCTTTTTGGATCCAATCCTTCTGATCCCAGAATGGATAGTGAGGAGAAGCCTGGATACCTGCTGAGTCGCACACCTGCTGCGACGTTTCGAGGGTTCCTCCCTTCTTTCTCAAACAAATGTGGGGAAAGGCATGGTGATATCAGCCTCCTGGGTCACATGATATGGAGTTCAAACAAATCATACACAGCCCCTTTTGAACACACTGAAAGCTGAAGCAGGACAAACCAGGCATGAAATTATTTTGGCTAAATCTCCTTTAAAGACCGATCAAGAATTGAAAGATAGACAAGGGGGCAGCTGACCAGTTTTTACCAACTCTACTGGCCTTAATTGAGAGATCTTATAAACAAACAGGGAGTCAAACAAAGCGGGGTGTACTGAGGTAACTTGTCCCTGTTTTTTTATCCCCGTAGTTCAGCTTTCCTTCAATTTTAATACCAGATAGATGTAATCCCTAGATACGCACCAGAGACTTGCCTAGCAGGTGGGTCCATGCATATTCATCCTCAAGTGCATATGAATTGGTTTGAAAATTCTTACATGGGAGTTATTTTATCTGCATGGAAAGATTATATCTGTATTAGACAACCCCGTCAAGTGAGGCACTGTGCTTTTAATGATTGCTGGTGTCTGCCAAAATAAGTGGACCTTCTTCCGTGGATTTCAATAAGCACCATGTATGCAGGAAAAGTGAGCATTAACATTGTGGTCCCTAGATAAGAACAGCTCACCTTTTTCAATGCTGTTGGCTGTGTGCAGTAAACTATTAGAAGATACATACACAAAGCGGCATTATCAGTGAATAGAGACATAAAAGAAGGTGTCCTGTGCTATCTGACACCAAGGTGTTATCAGCAGATCCTGTAAATCCTGTATATTGCAAAGTGGCATTGGATTTATTTTTCCAAAATACACCACACATGCTCAGATTAATAAATTATCCTGCTAAAATAGGTCACTACCATTAGAGAGTCTGTTGCCATGAAGACATGTACAAGCAGTCCCCGACTTACACCGTTCCGACTTACATTTGTCCCCTAGTTACAAACGGAGACATATGGGGCATGATGTCACTTGTAGTTCCATGTTCCACAGTAGCTGTGGAATGACAAGTTCCAGCATGCCACAGCAGCACATGAGGTGAAATCTTCTTAACAGGGGCCACAGACAACAAAACAAATGTAAAAATCCTTCCCTGCACTAACCAAAACGAAAATAAACCCTTAGTGCTGGAGTTACATTTAATAAATATACCTGTTCCGACTTACATACAAATTCAACTTAGAACAAACCTACAGTCCCTATCCCGTTTATAACCCGGGGACCGCCTGTATATGGTCTCAAAACAATGTATAGGTAGTAACATCCACATGAATGCCTGGACACAAAGGCCCAGATGTGTGAAAGTTGCTGCGCCAGAATTCTGGCACAATTTGCGCCACAAATAATATAGCATGTGCTTTATACCACATTTATGATATGTTTTAGACAGTTTTTAAACACTTCTGCGCCTCGACTGACAAAATCGGCATTTGTGGCTTTGGTTAATCTCTTACCGACATTTGACGTACCCATATATCATGGGGAAAAAAAGTAAAAAACAAAACAAAATAAAAACACATACACCTCCCTTTTCCCCTTGACAAACGGCGATCAAAAACGAAGAAATCATAGATGCTATAGCGCATGCATAATGACCTGTACTATAAAGCTGTCACTTTATTCAACCTGAATGTCATAAAAAAACAAAAAAACACCCACAGAATTGCAACTTTCATTCATCCCGCAGCACATAAAATGGAATAAAAAGCGATCGAAAAGTCATATAAACACCAAAGTAGTACCAAGTAAAATGTCAGTTCATTCCGCAGCAAAAAGTCCTTACACTGCTCTGTATAATGAAAAATAATAGAGTTATGGCTATCAGAAGACAGCGATGCATAAATATGGCTTTATATAATAAAAACACCTTTTTAAAAGCGCTTAACAGAGAAAAAAAAACATATAAATTGGGTATCGTCGTAATCGTATCCACCCACAGAGTAAAACTAACATGACAAGTATACTGCACGGTAAGCGCTGTTAAAGATAAAAAACCTGGATTGCAGTCACCCTGCCTTCCCAAATCTGTGTTTCAAAAGCCAAATAGCGCTCCCTTTTTTGTACTCCTGCCATGCGCCCAAAGAGCAGTTTACACCCACATATAGGGTATGGCCGAACTTGGAATAAATTGTGTAACAAAGTTTGGGGTATCTCTTTTACAGGATTCCTTGTAAAAATGAAACATTTTCAGCTAACATTGCAGATTGTTGGAAAAAATACACTTTTCAATTTCACAGCCGAACGCTAAAAAATAAAATTGTGAAAGACCTGTGGGAACCATATACTCACTGCACCCCTGGATGTATTTCTTAAGGGGTGTAGTTTCCAATTTAGGGGTGTTTATTAAGCTTTAGCACCTTGGGGTGTCCGCAAACCTGAAAGAATTTGAGCGACTTTGAATGCAACATAGTCATCGGTGCTATCAGGTCACTATATTCAATGTCACGTGACCACTGTGGCCTGTGAACGATGAATGTTCCATGCTACAGCGAGATGAACAGGACGGCCACCGGGACAGAACAGGAGCGTCCAGCAGATAGGTATACTTCTTTTCTTCTATTTTTTATCATGCCCCGTCGGACAAACAAGCTTTTTGCAAGCCACGGAACACCCCTTTAAGAAATCTAACAATGAATTTTTCTTACTTCACCGGCCTTCACAGTCCCCAGATATTAACCATATAGAGCATTTCTTGGAAGAGATAGAACTGTTCAGAGCAAGTCAGTACCACCATCTAATTAACACCAACTGCAAGAAGCTATCCTGTCCACATGGGTCAATATTCCTACAGAACAATGTCAACACCTAATGGAATCTACGCCATGACTAGTTGCTGCTGGGACCCATGGGTATTACCTGTAAATTGAAGAGATATCTGGAAGTAAGTGGGACATGTATGATCGGGCTTTTCACACTTTTTCTGGTGTATAATGCGCCTCACTGTGCCGGCTCCGATGTCGGACACACCTAACATGTGTGTTAGGCGCATTGGTGGAAAGCTTTGCCACTTTCCTAACATGAAGGTGCGTTCTGGGGGCGGGTCATGCCACATTCGGAAACTTCGATGCATGTATGAATGCAGGTCGGTAAAACTAGGCGCATTACTGCTGTGACAGGCAGGTCTATCTCAATGTGGTCTACCTGAGCCTGAGGAGTCGAAGTGAAGCTAGATTTGCTGTAAGGGGCAAAAATGTGCAATAGTTCTCAACTTACACCAGCGCAATAATAAAACGTAATTTATGATAAATATCAAACTATATAAAATTAGTTTCAATTTAATAAAAAAATGTGATCATATAAAATTAATATAAAATATATAATGTCCCCAAAATATAGAAAAATCTGCTATAAAATGTGTTTAAAATTCATCGAATCTTAAACTAATTTTACATTAAATTACCCACTGATGACGATGTTCAGATTTTATATTTTAAATTTTTACTACATTAAATTGGAAATGTATTTTTGCTGCTCTCACCCTTTTTTTAACATACAGCAAGAGCCAGCACAGCACAGGTATTGCAGAGAGCTGTGGTCCACCACGCAAGATGAGTACCATAGTTTCTATCTATAACATTAATACATATTAGGCGCATTATTTATGCACCTAAATTTCATAATGCGCCTAACACATAGGTGAAGTGCGTCGTACTTTACAGTATTTATGAACGCACAAAAACCACTGCCATACATCAGGCGCATTTTACACTGAAAAAAAGATGAAAAAATGAACCTTGACACGCCTTCGTTCATACATGTCCCCCTAAGTGTCCATTTTCCCTACATTGTCTCCACAGGTGAAATGAAGCATCAAACAGTCATTTAAATCAGTGGGCTGTTGGTGTAATGCATGGACGTTCTAGTACTCCACAAGAAAAAGACAAGGTCATGAGGATTACTTTAATTCAGAAATTAATTTACAACAAATTTTCTAAATCTTTAAATCCCTTTAATATCACAAATAAAACATTGCCATTGCTACAGCCTAACATCATTTAAACCTATTATCTAAAATTCTAGATGACCAACATATCACTGATACCTATACAGGTTTAGCTTTTTTTTCTTATTCAAAATGCTTTATTGAGAAATCAACAAATGGTACAAATCAAAGAGCCAAAGAAATGAAAACAATTCGACAAAAGGTATATCATATACAGCGGATCTGTACACACAGTAATATGAAAACTTTCCAACAGTGCAGACATCCACTATATTATCATAAGGCGTTCTTTCTTTCCTCTTTTTTCCTTTATTTTACCTTCCCCGCCCTTAAGCGGACAGACAGAACATAGAAGAAAGGAAACATCACTAGGTTCTTGTGTCCGTAGCGGACGAATGGCTTCAAATCCTCTAGACATATCTACAGAGCCAAGGGTAGATTGATGGCTTTTTTGTATCATATAGTGAGCCATTGGAGGTACATACATTTTTCTGGCTTCCAAGTGGTGTCCACTAGTCAAATATAGGTTTAGCTTTTTTTTTATTTTTTTTTTACAGACAATAGAAATAGGTAATGGGCTAACGAAGGCTAAATAATTACCATTATAATCAGTGTCGGACTGGGGTGCCAAGGGCCCACAGATGGAGTTGCCTCTAGGGGCCCACCAGTTGAGTTTTTATGGGCCGACCGGTGGAGTTTTGTTTAGGAGACCATCCTAAAGTTACTATAAATGACTGTATATGCCTCCTATATTCTGCTTCTTGCTTTTTGCCAATCTTTCTCTTCTGAGAATGTATATGGAGCAAACAAACAACTTTAGGTCTACCATCCTCAGGGGCCCACCGGGGGTTTCCCCTATTCCCCTGTTGGCCAGTCCAAGCCTGATTATAATGCATGCATCCTTGCATTAATTTACCATGGAGCCCAAAAGATCAAGAAAATTATAGGTATAGAACTGGAGATGAGTCGTTATATGGTGCATATCTACAGTCTCCATCAGAACATCAAACAGTACAAGTCCTCCCGAGAGCTGAGGTTCTTCATTTGACACTGTTTGCTTTTGCTCCTCTCATGCTCCAAGTAATTGATCAGTTTTATATTAATATTATAAACCCTTTTATACAAAGTCAATATTAATAATTGCCTTGCATCATTACAGCAAATCCTGATTAGCTTGTAGGATCTTCAAGGGACAATCAGTGCGGTACTATGTCTGGTCTTGGCGGATGGCATTTGCGTCACTACCAATAGTATGGGACAAGAACCATATCTGGGGAATGCAGTGTAGATTTACAGCAAATCATTAAGATCTGCTGTGTCAAATCATATTAACCGGAGAGTGTTGTTATTGGCTCAATCCTGATCACATAGATATAGATGGAGAATGTTTGATATCATGGGACTGAGACAACAGATACCACTGAGGACTGTCTACATTAACCTGTGTAATCCCTCGAACATGACAGCCATCTGCAGAGGAGGAGAAAAGCATGCAGATAATGCACAGTAAATCTGTGACACTGCAAACTCAGCTTATCAATAGGAGCGTAAGTAGTCTCTTGCTGCTGGGAAATATAGATCCTATCAGGATCTTTGTTTTACACAAGGAAATACCGTGTTAATGAAAGGTTAACCAGGTAAATGTACATAAACCACCAACATAGAATTGTATGGGGATTATAGATGATCCTAACACCAAGATTTTCAGCTGTGAGGGCTCCACAACATCCAGGAGCTATAAGGCGACTCTCCAAGGGTTATCTCGCAGGGCTACACTGGTCATTAAAGGATTATCTCGTTACCTTTTTCTGCTGGTATTTCCTGAAACCTGTAATGAGATTTTCTGATTTTCAGAGCTGGAACAAACGTTTACAGACTTTTTTGTGCTATTGGTTGTAGAAGAATTTGGATGTCGAGGACATTTAACAATGTCTACTAAAGTCTATTGGGTGATACTGCGGACTTGTTCATGTTACCGTTAATAAGGCAGGAGGGATCGTGGATGTAAACACATGTAGACACAACATATACACTACTCACAAAAAGTTAGAGATATTTGGCTTTTGGTTACATTTTCAGGATGAATATAACATTTATTGAATTTTTATTTTGTATTAAGTAAATGGGACCATCTCTTAGCTTTAGAATGCACATATCCAACTGTTCAGTGTTTTAGTACTTTTTGCACAACTTGCTTATTTTGAACAAGGAGCTCAATGGCAAAATACAAAACAGGTATTTGATCCCTGAATCACCCAATAGATTTAGAGGATCCATTTGAATTGGGATTTAAACAGTCCTCCTCATCCTGCTGTTCACATTGTAACATCATGAGACCAAGACAGCACCTTACAATTGATCAATGGTACCTCACCATTGCGAGGCTTCAAGGAGGATGCTTTCAGGCGAAAGTGGCCACTGAGCTTAGAGAGTCACAGAGTGTCATCAGCAGGTTATATCAGAGATACAGAGAGACTGGAAGAGTCACAGAAAGGCAAAGAAGTGGACGTCCTTTGGTTACATCACACACTGATGACCAATGCATTATAAAAATGCCCTGCAGATGATGAATGCCACACAACTACAAGCACGTTTAAGGGAGGTGAGAGGCAGCCAAGTGTCCTGTCAGACCATTCGTAACCGTTTACATCCATGAAGAGGACTGTTTAAATCCCAATACAAATTGATCCCCTAAATTTATTGGGCGATTCAGGGATAAAACACCTGTTGTGAATTTTGCCATTAAGCTCTTTGTTAGAGTTCAGCAAATAGTGCAAAAAGTTCTGAAACATTGAAGAGTTGGACATGTGTATTCCAAAGTTAAAGGGGTTGTCTCACTACAAGGATTGCTTTCTATGTTAAAGATCTTGCAAAAACAAGTCACTTTGCAATATAAGTCCATTCAAAGTATCCTGCCTATTCTAAGATATCTCCTCTTGTATGGGCTGCATCAGCTTCTCAGGTCGCTATAGCTACAGACCTGTTTGATCTCTCCTGATAGGCTGCCACCGACCTGGCTTCTACTGCAGCCTAGTAGAAGCCAGTAAACGCCCCTGGATTCAAAATGAAACCAAAAAAACAGGACAATGGTCTCTTTATCCTGAAATTTCAGCGAAAAGCCAAATATCTCTAACTTTTGTAAGTTGTGTATGTGTTTATGAACACTTGAAAGACCTGTTTCACATCTGTCAGAGGTTTTGCTCGTAGCCTCTGTTGCAGATTACATCAAACATACTGCTATTTTTTTGTTAAAATGACGGACACCAAATCTGAAACCTGACGGACCCCTTTTCCATTGGACGCTGTTGGTGACTGTCAGATCTGCTGTTGCCTCTATGACAGAAGCTCTGAACAGAACCTCTGATGCAGACGTGACCCATCTTAAAGACTGAATACACACCTACAGAAGAGATGCCCAGGAGAAACAACACTGCACGTAGAGAAAATAGACAAACATCCTATTTGTTCTATTCTTCCATGTGTATCCAGTAATAATGAGATGGCATTTTTTGCCTCGAAATGGCCAAATAGAAATAGTTGGTCATTTGTTTGATCAGTGTTAAATAAATCCATGCCAATAAGGCTGGGTTCACATACTGCGTTACTGCATGTGCGTTTGTTGCATTTCTGAAGTGCAACAGAAACACATGTAGAAAATGTAAGCACCTAAAAAACTCATAAAAATGCATGAAGTAAAAACGTGTTTTTAGTATAAAAACAGGTAAAATCTGGGTTAAAAAAAAAACATATGCATTTTAGCGCTCGTGTTTTTGATGCAGTTAAAAAATGCAACAAAAAGGCAGTGTGTGAACCTACCCTGAAAAAATCACTCAAATGGAATTAGAGCGGGTCTGTGGCCATTGCTGACATGTCTGTTTTAGTAAACCTTGTGTTCTCAGTGAAATAACAATCCTGGGGAATTGCATATTATAACAACACAATTGTGTCATTGCTCTCAATTCTTCTCATAATTTATAGCTGAATCACTCAGGTGGCTGTCACCATTACAGCTTTCAAGGGGTGTGTCCCTTTACAAACTGCCTCTGTCAGCATTGATTGGATGATGTCACGCCCCTACTTGGTAACACCCAGCTGTCAGATTGGTGAAGAATAATAGGGGAGCCACCCAACATAGAGATTTAAGGAAAGATGCTGCAGAATGATTATTTCATGGGGAATGCTAGCATTTACTAAAATAGACACAAATGGCCACAGGTCCTTTTTATATAACTGAAGACAAAAATAAAATATTAGGATTTCAATTTTTTTTTTATTTATCTCTGTGTCCTGTCGTAGCATGTATGGTTTAATAAGATAGACAATTGGGCAATGGTTGGTTTAGGCTCCTAAAGGTAAATGGGTTGTTTACAAAAGTAACCACTCTGTTTAGTCCATCTTTCCTGTCAATCTTTCCATAAACTTCTCCAGTATTAATGGCTGACCACTAAGGCTATGTTTACAAGGCTTATTTTGCCGCTTAATTGCGCTTAATACGCCGTGAAATGCGCGCTGCAATTACGGTAATCCATAGCTCTCATAGAGAACTATGGATTATGCCTCATCCGCCCATGCGTACAATACGATCGTATTGTACGCACAGGGAGAGAAGTGACATGTCAATTATTCGCAGCGATTACGTGCCGCGAGTAATACATGCCAATGGGGCCGGCGGCCTGACTCTCCCCCACTCCCCCCACGCCGCGGGAGTACGTGCTGATCAGTGCAACTCCCAAAACACCCGCCGTATTTCAGCACGTACTGTGCGCGCCGCAATTACGCCGTGTGAACATACACTAATGGTAACAGGACAACCTCTTAAAAAAAAAAAGTTTCTAAAATTCGACAATCATCTTCACACCAGTTTCTTTGCTTTATTTTCAGAGCAGTATTACAGTAAAGAGGCCATTGTGCACCACTTACTTATTGATTCTGCAAGATTTTTAGACGTTTTTCCATGAATCTATTACTGTTCTTCAGTGTGAGACTAAATAAAGACTCATAGATGTGTAGTGTAGGATATCATGGCCCTTCTAACTGTGCAATATTCTAGATCTGAGACCTGACCCTTATGTCAGATCAATGCTGCCACATCTCAGGAGGACAATTTCACATAATTTATTTTGAAATACAATAAACTGCCAGTGACCCGCTGGATAACAATATCTCTCCTATGTTTGTCTCTATTTGATAATCTAACTAAATAGTCCCAGAAGCCGGCAGTAAAAAACTTCATGCGCTCTGTGTCTATACACATCATACAATTCTCTTGCAGCACAATACAACCCTTGATGCATTTCTACACAATGCAGTGCTGGCTCAGTTATTATGAATGAACAGTCTCTTTTATTTCTTAAGCTGATACTACCTGTTAGCATAAAGAGCTGTATGTGTAATGCTTATTGTATATTCCTACATAGGTAATCCATACTTGTCAACCTTCAAATATAATCTTGGAGATTTTAACCCTGCCCATGACAAAATACTGACTGTCCCGGCTAGCGTTGCTTGAATAGGTCTCTGTTCAGTTTGGCACCAGTTCGATTTAACTAGTACAGAAATTAAGGTTCAGAACTTCCCAAACCAGATGTTTTTTTAACTGACCCCAACACTAAATCTTTCCCTATTCCAAAGGGTAATGTTAACCCTAATTTAGTGTTAGGGGCCGTCTACACGGCAATGGACAAATACCGGTCGGTTTATCCAACCAGTATTTGTCCGGTTTGTGTGCCGTGTACACGGCCCCCGGGGGACGGCTTTTCTCCACGATGAGCGGAGAAAAGCCCTCCCCCTTTCCACTGACATGCACATATTCCGTCCGAAAACCGAATGAAAGAATGTGCATGTACAATGGTCTTCGGGAAAACCCGTGCAGTGGGGACTGCTGCATGGGTTTTCCATAGAGCACCATTGTGCTCGTTTGCGGACGGTTTTTCAGACGGTCTGCAAAACCACAAACCGCCTGAAAAACCCTTGCCGTGGGGCAAGCCCACAGGGTTTTTTAATGGTTTTTCAAATTTGTTAATTTACTTATTACCTGGTGGGGTTTTCAGTCTCATGGTGCTGTTGTTTTGACATTACTTCTGCACGATGTCAATTCCAGTCCAACATAATATAGGTAAAGTGACTCTGGATTTGAAGTGACATTTGACAGAAATTATGCTGGATTCAAAGCACTTGTTAAATGGAGAGTTGACCTAATCAAACCAAGTAAAAAAAAAAAAAAAAAAATAATCTTAAAGGGTTTTTTTCACTACAAAGATTAGCTTTCAACATGTAGGAACAGTAATTGAAGACTTTTTCCAAATACATTAGTCTTTTGATTTTACCTTGGTCAGGAGATAAGATTTTATCTAATTTGAGTGCACACAGGTTTCTTTGGTTATGTTAATGTCTTGCTTCCTGATTAGACAGAGAGCAGAGATTGACGTCCCAATAGAAGGAGCTCACTCCGAGCAGACTCTTTATCTCTAACAAAATTAGCTTTTGTTCACAGATAAGCAATTGTTTTCACTCCTCAAAGTTTTTGTAGCTTTTTTTTTTTTACTGAAGATTAAATTTCCTGCACCTATGTCTTTGTAATGTCTCAGGTAGTTATAGAGAAGCTAAATATGCTAGTCACTGTTATAGAACCACCCACAGCCGTGTCTAAGAGCGAGTGAAAAGCTGCTTGTGACTCTGGCAAACAGCATGTGAGAAAACCCCTTTAACTCAAATTTAGGGTTAGGCTTACGATCCATTTTTTGGACAGATATTAAAGGGGTTTTGCCAAGAAGTGAGTTCCTCACATAACAGGCTGATACTTCCCTCTTGAGGCTTGAAAAAGTGGCGTTGTGTTTCTGTGTTTAAAAAAACAAGTACCTCCTCTGTGATGTCATCACTCCACCTCCCATGCACGTTACTGATATTCAGTCTCTTGAGCAAACATGTTATTTGGCTAATCCACAGGGGTAACTGTATTGTGCACAAGTTTCCCCTTCTTATCTGCTCAGGAGAGAAGATAAGCTCTGAGCAGGCAGTGTCTTTAATTTGTTCATGAACTGCTGCAGGGGGGAGAGTCTGCATGTTTACTCAGATAATTACATTACAACCAGTGGATTCTCTATACAAAAGACACAGGATCTTTTCTCCCCAGTCCCTTCAAAGCTCGTTCATGTTCCCTGCCATCAGATAAGAAGTGCAAACAACGCAAGCGCGGCCAGATCAGCTCCTGTCAGCTCCTGGTCATGTCTAATGTAAACTGTCAGGAAACTAAGGGCATGTAAGTCAGGCTGTAGCTCTCAGAGGCTTCACTTTTTTTAATGACATATATTTAGAAAAGTGATTAAATACCCATTTTGCAGGATCCCACGTCAACTTTAAATCGTGACAAAACCCCTTTAACAAAAATAAATTCACTCCAAGTGCTCAGATTTGTGTTGAATTTGACCAAAATCCAAAGTGCAACACCAGAACTCTGCATTCCCCCAAACTCATCAGGAACGTCCCCAAAACATCCAAGTTTGTTCCACCGGATTCCAGGAGAGTTGACTAGTATAGGGTTATGCTACAAAGTCTTCTATCTTTCATAGATGACAGGCCCGGACATCCCATAGGACAAACCGGGCATTTGCCCGGCAGGCTGCTGGGGTCCAGGCCGCAGGGCCGGCTCGAAGCGCCCGCCGAGGGGGCCGGTGTTTCCCCCCCCCCCCCCGGCGGGCCCCAAGTCCCAGCGCACGCACAGGGGCCGCAATGGTCGCATATGCGACTGGACTCCTGCGCTGCATGGCTGCATGGCCGGGTCACTGACCCAGCCATGCAGCCATCACGGCCGCCGCCTGCACCGCGCGGTGCAGGCAGCAGCCAAGGCTGAACTGCTGGGATCTACTGATCCCATCTGTTCAGCTCCCAGGAGGCCGCGGGGCAGGTGCGATATGATGACGTCATCGCGCCCCTGCTCCGCGGCCTGTACCAGGAAGCCAGCGGCCGCTCCGGAGCAGGAGCAGAGGAGGGGAAAGCTGGTGAGTATTATTTTTTTTTATTTTTTTCTAAACTACTTACTGTCCCTGGCTGCCTATACCCTGCCCTATATACTGCCCTGGCTACATATACCCTGCCCTGGCTACCTATACCCTGGCTACCTATACCCTGCCCTGGCTACCTATACTCTGACCTGGTTACCTGTACCCTGGCTGCCTATACCCTGCCCTGGCTACCTATATACTGCCCTATATACTGCCCTGGCTACATATACCCTGCCCTGGCTACCTATACCCTGCCCTGTCTGCCTATATACTGCCCTGGCTACCTATACCCTGCCCTGGCTGCCTATATACTGCCCTGGCTACCTATACCCTGCCCTGGCTGCCTATATACTGCCCTGGCTACCTATACCCTGCCCTGGCTACCTATACCCTGCCCTGGCTACCTATACCCTGCCCTGGCTACCTATACCCTGCCCTATATACTGCCCTGGCTACCTATACCCTGCCCTGGCTGCCTATATACTGCCCTGGCTACCTATACCCTGCCCTGGCTACCTATACCCTGCCCTGGCTGCCTATATACTGCCCTGGCTACCTATACCCTGCCCTGGCTGCCTATATACTGCCCTGGCTACCTATACCCTGCCCTGGCTGCCTATATACTGCCCTGGCTGCCTATATACTGTTCTGGCTGCCTATGATAGCCCTGGCTACCTATACCCTGCCCTGGCTGCCTATACCCTGCCCTGGCTGCCTATAATAGCCCTGGCTACCTATACACTGCCCTGGCTGCCTATATACTGCCCCTGCCTGCATGTAGACTGGCCCTGGCTGCCTATAAGTGGCCCTTGCTGCCTATAAGTGGTACTGCCTGCCCATATACCGCCCCTGCTTACCTATAAACTGGCCCTGGCTGCCTATAAGTGGCCCTGCCTGCCTATAAGTGGCCCCGCCTGCCTGTATACTTTCCTTGTCTGCCTGTGTTCTGTCCCTGTCTGCCTGCATACTGGCCCTGCCTACCTACATACTGGCCCTGCCTGCCTAATGGGGGTCTACCAATTTACATGCCACTTATCTGACATCTTTTAATTTCTAATTCTTAGGGTCTAACATAGCTGTTTGGGGAATTGATAGGAAAGTGCTGGAAAAGAGAGGAGTCTAAGATGTATTTGTGGTAAATTCTACAGGGACGAGTAGTGGCCGGGAGAAGAAGACATTGCATACTGTACCGGACAGAGAAAGAAATGGAAGGGAACAACAAGGGAAGACGTCATGGAGGTTTGGGCCAGAAGGAGAAGAAAAGGAGAAGAGAACAACTCCCATCAGAGATGACGTCTCCTGTGAGTCCCTGCTGTCAGGGGTCATTTTACTTCTCTGTTGAATCAGTGCTGTATTCATGTGATGGTGACCTGACTACTGGGGATGTGATTGGTTGTAGGTTATGCTGGTGCTTATGTAGTGTCAGTACGGGCTTGTCCTGGATTGTACAGTGCACACCTGACTCTGTGATGAGGGGTTTCTCTGCACCAAAGAAAAAAAATAACCAAAGATTCATAAAAAAAAGTGTTTAACATAAAGTGGGTTTTAAAGGGGTTGTCTCACTACATCGATTCATTCCTCAGTCCTATTTTCTTGGTTTCATTTTGAATTCAGGGGCGTGTTTACTGGCTTCCACAGTGCTGGCAGCCTATCATGAGAAATTGAACAGGTCTGTAGCTGTAGCGACCTGAGGAGCTGATGCAGCCCATACAAGAGGGGATATCTAGGAATAGGTAGGACACTGTTAATGGACACATATTGCAAAGTGACTTGTTTTTGTAAGATCTTTAACATAAAAAGCAATCCTTGTAGTGAGACAACCCCTTTAAGCCTTAAATTAAATTAATAAACTCTAACTACTAAATTTTTTCCCCCAAAACAATATATTAATCTGCTCAACTTTTTCTTGCTCTGTAACATGCTATCTGCAGATTAAATACCATGTTCAATGTGACAGGCTCCCTTTAAGAATATTGCCGCAGTAGGTGGGCATTTACAGTTTTGATCAAAAATGTACACAAAGAACCTCCAATTTTTTTCATACAGTATATTTCATATTAGCAGAAATGCTGTTCCAAAAATTCTTATGTCCTCTTTGACTGTTTTTAGTGTTTCTAGAGTGCTACTGATGTAGTATTGTTTTTGCATAGCTTTTGCTGCCACAACAGTGTGCGCCTATACGTTTATTCTTCAAAACGGATGTGCTAATCAGATTCTGTATTTTGACTTATAGAATATTGAAATCTTGTATAAATTTAGGAAATTAAGTAATAAACATAACTATTCTTGAACTCCCTGTCACCCCCATTTGGTCTTTCTATAACTGAAGGCCTGTACCAAGCTCACCTTGTCAATGCTCTTTGCATTGGTGTCTGTTCTTCTAGTCAGGGCCGTGTTTTTATTTAGTCAGAGTACCGAGCTCATGACTTACAAGAATACTAAACAGCAAATGAAAATGATTTATACTGGAAACCTGGAGGAAGATAGTGCGCACTGGAAAAGACACAGACACAAAGGCACAATTTAATTAGCATCTCGGCCTCCGATGAACATCTACCACACAGCTACTAGCTGCTTTCTCTTCTGAAACAATTTCAGCCCCATGGTGATGTAAAAAGCCTTTTCTTCTCCTCCCCTTCACACACCATTTCTAAAATAAGCTCAGCCTGGCGTACAGTCATGTAAGAGCAGTAATATGATACTCCCTCCATACACAGCCTAGGAACATCAGGCGTCACACTCCTATTCTATCTGTTAATCCTCATCACAGGCCACACAGGCGGAAATTATTTTGCTCTACACTAATTTACTTTCATTACTAAGGGATAGGTCACACAAGCGGCTTTGGTGTGTCTACCAGACCAATGTATAGGTATAATTATTTTGTACGGAGTCAGCTTCATGGAATACAGGCACAGCCTTATCCTAAAGTACAAAAAAAAAGAGAACAAAAAACATCTGAGATGAACTCAGAATGAGGAGTAAGCAGGCAAAAACATGACCATATATGTATTAAAAAGCTCATTCAAATTTATCAAGAACATATCTTTGCAGGATTTTTGGCTGGGCCAATGCAGCTGGAAAATCGGCCTCGTACCCCATCTGTATTTGTCACCTGGCTTCTTGTATTCATTGACAAATGTATAAAGTAGCAATATTAACACAAAAACCCAACTTTCCCAGCTTGGCTACAGCACCATGACTAGCAGCCCGTCTTCACGCCTCTTTACATAACGCACAACAAATTTAGAATGGTGATTTTTATAATTAATTTTACTAGAAAAATTACAAAAAGTGTCACAATGCTACTTCAGCTACAACCACAGCAGTTAAAGGGGTTGTCTCACTACAAGGATTGCTTTTTATGTTAAAGAGCTTGCAAAAACAAGTGACTTTGCAATATATATCCATTAACTGTGTCCTATCTATTCCTAGATATCCCCTCTTGTATGGGCTGCATCAGCTCCTCAGGATGCTATATCTACAGATCTGTTTAATCTCTCATGATAGGCTGCCAGCACTGGTTGCTATAGCTACAGACCTGGCTTCTACAGCAGCCTAGTAGAAGCCAGTAAACACGCCCCTGAATTCAAAATGAAACAAAAAAAACAGGACAAATCAATATAGTGAGACAATCCCTTTAATAAACATGACCTGTAACACGCTCATCCTCCTACAGGATTATCCATCCCATAGATCCAAACTTAAAAGTCCATGGAAATATACAGCCAATAGCACCTGCCAAGACTGAGCAACGTTTCAGAGGACACCTCCTTTCTCTATATTTCCATGAAGTTTTAATGAAGTTTGGATCTATGGATGGATAATCCCATGGGAGGATGAGTGCGTTACAGGTATTTTTTAAGAACTGCTGTGGTTGTAGCTGAAGTAGCATTGTGTCACTTTTAGTAATTTTTCTAGTAAAAAGAGTCATTATAAGAATCACAATGCTAATTGTGTTGTACAAAATGTTTAAACTAGGCCTCATCCAGCCCCACTCCTGTCACACAGGCACACGGTGACTGTAAAAGATAATAAGGTTATGGATGCACATCAGTGTTAAAATGGCGTCCAAAATCCGACAGCTTTTTAACATCGCTGGACGGCAGCTTTGGGCACAGATTTGCACTAAAAACTGAAGTCTGTTTGCTGTCGGACCCGCACAGATTTTTCTTTGTGGTCTACAAATGACCTTGTTCCAGTAGTTTTGAGGCTGGTCTCTGTGCTGTTTGGCATATTGTAAGCGGGATACTTTGTGGCATTTGCGCAGGCTTTCTTCTGGCGACTCTACCATGCAGCCCATTTTTCTTCAAGTGCCTCTTTACATCTTGGAGCAGCCACTCTGCTAGTTTTCAGAGAGTCCTGTATTCCAGCTGATGTTATTTGTGGGTTTTTCTTTGCATCCCGAACAATTTTCCTGGTAGTTGAGGCCAAAATTTTTGTTGGTCTACATGACCATGTTTGGGTTTTACAGAGTCCCTGATTTTCCATTTGTTAATCACAGTTTGAACACTGCTGACTGACAAGATCAATTCCTTGGATATCTGTTTGTATCTCTTTCCTATTTTATTCAGTTCAACTACCTTTTCCCATAGATCTGTTGACAATTCTTTTGCTTTCCCCATCAGTCACAATCCAGAAATGTCAGTGGCTGGATGAAAGATGGAAGAGTCTGGATTCCAGAAACTCACTCAGCTTTTATGCACACACACTGACTACAAGCAAACAGGTCACAGGTGAGGATGTTACCTTTAGCGTCCATTCAAACTAATCTGTCAATTTCTGTGTATGTTACCAGGTAAACTTTTGATCAGGGTTATTTGGATGTTTTTGGTTATCATTATGATTTAAAAAGAGAAAACACAGTAGTTTGACAATAAATGGCTTCACCCAACCACTGACCAAGAGTGGAAAAAAGGTTTTTGTGTTATCATTCCTAGTCTCTGAAAAAGGCCAAGAAAGCAAAAAATCTGCCGGGGTGTATATATATATATATGTATTTCTGCCAACAGCACCCTTACAGTATTTCACAAGGACAGAAGAAATGGTAGGAATGAAATGAGCTTGTATAAAACCGCAAATTAGCAAATAATACCATGTAATATCAAAACGCTTCTCATTTGCATGTCTCCTTGGATTACATCACTGAAGATTTTGCTTACACCAGTCCTCCACAGAAAGCAATCAACAGCAGAATCTGATGGCAATATAAGATTGTGCAAGCCAGACAACATACATTTTTACTTGGCCACTTCAACCTATGAGCAAACCAAGCATTATATCACTTAGAGCAGTTAACAAACCAAACGCTAACTACAAAAAAGGTGTAGTAGAACAACCCTATATCTGAAACAGTCAGCTTGTTAGGACCTGCAGGAACAAGCTGTCAGTGTTCCCAGGTAAAGCATTCAGGGCAGGGGCAAACAATCGTTTTGGACTTGTGATGAACTTGTTGAATAACATTTGACATATCATAAACTTACATCACATTCATTGTTCAATTAAGAACTTATATAACAGCTTGTTTATATAAAACGCTACCACTGATTCATATGGCAAGAATCAGGCACATGTATCAAGGGAGTAGTGGCAGAATCCTGGCACAATCCGCGGCACAGTTGTTATGTATTTTAGACGGTTTCTGGACACTTTTGTGCCCTGTCTGACAAAAGGGGCATGGCTTCGATAAAAAGGGGTGTCGTTTCATGGAAAGGGGCATGGATTAGTATGTAAAACCATGCTCCAAAAATGTATTAAAAATTTAGTGGTATAAAGTAAGCCAACTTAGAAAAAAGGTGTAAAGTTTGACTAGACAGTTCTAAAATGCACCGGATGTATTAACAGTATGATAAATGTGGCGCATTTATCTGTACATCGTCTAAGAATTAATAAATCTGCCCCACTGCATCCTTTCATAGCCACCTCCAGCTGCAGTGTGGCCCTTCGTCACTGTCCTATGTTATGATAGGTGGAACAAGTTAAAACAAAAGGAAACATGCTGCTCCAATTATGGAAAAATGTAACAAATGTCACCATACAGCCCCTGTGTAAATGTTACTGGGTATATGTTGTATATATGTATAATAAATATATATAATAATATTATATATATATGAAACGTTCACTTGCCGTTTCTGACACTTTTGAAAAACTACTGTAAAATGCCTTCCATTGATTTCAATGTAAAATCATCATGGTTGTTCAGGTCTGTGAGTTCTGAAGTGAATATATATATTTTTTTATTTTCTCCAAGCCTCTGCACTTAAAAAGGGGACTTGGACAACCCTTTTAAAGGGAATGTGTCATCATAAAATGAGTCATTGTTTAAGTCCCATTTTTATGTTAAACACGTTTTTTAGGAAGTTTTGGTTGCTTTTTTTTAATTTTTCATATCACTTTCAATATTTTTTAATAATTCTTAAGTCTTGCAGTTTTCGGCCACTAGACTTTGTTTGCACTGCTTTAACTGCAGTCAGAGAGATGCTTTACAGTAGCTTCATGCACATAGGAGACTTAAGACTGACTCAGTCTCATTGACTTCTATAGGAAAGTTTTCTAGTCATGGGAAGAAGTCACTGTGCAGGGAGGTGAAAGGTTGAACTGTGACACCTCCTCTTGTGACTGGTGGATCCTGTGTTTTATATTTACACTGGTGTCTCCTTTCAGTTTGACCCTCTTTGTGCTGATAATGAGTAGACAACTGAGAATTTTTCTGTACAGAACAGGAAGTGTCAGACTATTACTAGGCTTAGGGGCCAAAGTGAAAACTGCAGCACTTAAGAATTATTAAAAAATATTGAAAATGATATGGAATTTTTTTAAAAAAAATTTAACCAAAAGTTCTTAAAAATGTGTTGAACATAAAAATTTGAGTTAAACAATATGTCATTTTTGATGACACATTCCCTTTAATGATGTTTTCAGGCTCCTTTAAATGGCAGCAAGTGCTTCGATTTCCTGACAGTGCCATCACTAGATAAAGAAAGCATTACATAGTTCCCATGTAAATCAGTGGGTTGTTCTGTATAATGTGTGAATATGAAAAATCCTCCAGAGTTAGGGTGCGTCCACACAGCAGTAAGTAAATACCGGCCAGATTCTGATTAAAGAATCCATCCAGGTATTTTGACATTGTTTCTGTGGTTTTGGGGGACGCTTCTGTCTGCAGTTTGGGAATTTCCCTGTCCCCCTCAACCACTGACATGTACCTTTTCAGCCCGAAAACCATGCGGAAGAATGAACATGTTCTAAGTTTTTCGAAACGGTGCCGGTGTAAAAAAACATCCAGCAGAAAATCCGTGCAGTGGGGACTGCTGAACGGATTTCCTATTAAAGTCTATTAGGATGGATAACTGTTTACAGACGGCTTTCAAATCCGAAAACCATCTGTAAAACCGACTGAAGACACTGCCATGGGGACAAGCCCTTAGGGACATTCTTTGTGGTTGCTCTGCACCATGGCAAATATATAATGGTCTTGAATGAGGGAATTCTATGTGTTAACTCATAATACCTTTATAGGGTACTTGAAACTCAGTTTTCTAAACTGGTCAACTCTTCAAATTAATGTACAAAGAATTCAGTCTTCAGTTTGGTAGTGTAAGGCTAGGTACAAACAGCAATTTGAAAATGCTCCCAAAGTCCGATGGCATTTTCAAATTGCTGGGCCGCGCTGCACTGCTGTTTATTTGGTGTGGTTTCTGTATAAAAAACAGCGGTCGGATTTTGGGTTCCCAGCAACCCGGTACATTAGAGCTGTGGGAATCCGACGTCGGTCGGGTGGAATATACAACATGTTCTATATTCCGCCAGACGGTTTTCATTTTAGGAAAACCTCCGTAAAAAATCCTTGCTGTATAGACTACAGCACAGATTTTCTATTGAGGGCTACACAGTGCAGGGTACGGTTGGTTTTACAGTGGATTCAATATACTTAATGCGCTAAAAAACCAACCAAAATCCTGTGCTGTGTAGACATAGTCTAAGTGTTACTTGGCTCCGCTTCAGAAAACCAATTGCAGCAGGAAGTGAGTGAGTGATCAGGGCAGGTAGAGAGCAGAGTTCAGCTCAGTAATGTGTCCAGTAATACTGAAACTTTGGACTCATTATGCACATGGCAGGAGCAGAGAGAATTAATCCCTGGGCAAGTGAGTTTATCAGTACAGCAAAAAAAGTGAAAGTGAGATAGGAACATAGGGTGACAAAACAAGTGCTCTGGAGACGCTATAAAACAATCCAAGCAATCACTAGAACAGTTCTATGGCTTTTAAATCAGTTATGTCAACTAACAGACCAAAGTAGGATTGTCAGATAACTAAAGTGAATTTGTTGTTCTCAAACTGCTTAAACAATTTGGACCAACTATTTTTTTGGCCGATGCACGACCGCGTTTTTTGTTACATTTTGCGCAGAAACTGCAGTCGGTTCTCATTTTTTTGCCATCAGCCCATACAATTGATTGTGTGGGAAACTGAGCGCAAAACTCAAAACGCGTATTATAAAACATGTTGTATAATACACCGGCGCCAGAAAACGAGCAGAGAAAAAAGGACCTGTGTAGACTACAGGTCATTTTCTCTATAGTTCTATGGGTTGGCTGAACGATCGTAATTTCAGCGGTTTTAGAGTCCTAAAACCGCTGAAAATACGATAGTTTTTCTATGTCGTGTGGACATAGCCTTAGAGTTGTATGATTGCCAATAACAGCCACCCTCATGCTAGTAATTGCTCTTTCTCTAAAAACACTAGAATAGAGAAGAAGGACAGCTCTTTCACTAGTGATGTGGGTCCAAATGGGGGTAGGAGTAAAATGGGTATGTTCACCACATTAATTAGCTCTAAACATGTAGACAAAGGGAAATAAAGATTATAACCAAATACATTGCTGTTGTGATTTTGCTTCATTGCAGAGTTAGGCTATGTCTACACTGCATCGAACAAAAAACAGCCTGAAAGCGGCTTTTTTTTTTCTCTGATGCAGGACCGCGGTTTTTGTCACGCTTTGTGCAAAAACCGCGGTTTCTTCTCGTTTTCCTGTCGTCGCCCATACAATTGTACTGCATTGGAGGACGGCAAGAAAACGAGAAGCGCCGTCGTATTATACAACATGTTGTATAATACGTCGCTGCCGAAAGACGATCAGAGAAAAGACAAGCTGCAGCTCATCTTTCCTATTGCCGTCTATGGGGCCGCAGGAACGATTGTATCCTCAGCGCTTTTAAAAAACGAAAAGTGGCGAAGATACAATCATTTTCATGTGCAGTGTAGACATAGCCTTACAGCATTTGTTCTCTCTGCTGGTTTACAGAAGGTTTCTTGGGTTACTTCTCACCCTGCTGTTTCTTATCAGCAGAACAGGAACTTACCTTGCTTGTTCCCTGCTATTAAAACCACTCCATCATCAACGTCCCTCTATCAGGCTCAGCTAGGAGTAGCAGAGCTAATGTGCCAATCACTGCTGTAGAATCACCCACAACCTTAACGGGAAGTGGGAACCTGAAGCTGGCTATGAAGAGCAGGTTCCGTTAAATAGTCAGATAAGAAAACCCCTTTAACATTGGACATATAGGTACGTCCTAGTGTCGGCAAGCAGATATGCTTCTACAAAGGAGCAATCCTTCCACATAGGAGGCAGGTACCGGCTGCCAATTGCAGTTGACACCCACCAGTAACAGCAAAGAATGGAGCCAGCTCCATTCCGTGCTGTTCAACTCTTTAGGCTAGTTCTACACAGCACGGGATTTTGGTTGGTTTTTCAGCGGATTCAATATTTTATCCCTCAATAGTAGTAGCCCTCAATAGAAAATCTGTGTTGCAGTCTATATAGCAAGGATATTTTACTGAGGTTTTCCTAAAATGAAAATCGACCAGCGGAATATAGAACATGTTATATATTCCACGGGACCGATGTTGGATTACCACAGCCCCAATGTACTGGGCCACCAGGAAACCCGAAATCCGACCGCCGGCTGTGGTGCAAAAAACACTCAAAAAGAAAAAAAGGTGGTGTCGCGCAGTCCAGCAATTTTGGAAATGCCATCGGATTCTGAACGAAATTTTCTGTGTGGATCTAGCCTTAGACTCTGCGGCGGTGTTGTACATTGCTTCTCACTCTGATTGGGACTCCTTGTGAAGACTTCCATTGTCGCCATGTTTTCCTTTGTACTATTTCGTGCAGCAGGCTCTGTACACACTGTTACATTGTGTATACAATGCAATAGGATATATTAACGATCGGGCCCCGTAGTGGTCAAGCATCCTTGGGGGACTAAATGTTAAAGTAAAAAATAAATAAATGTTTTAAAGTATAAAAAAAAATTAAAAATATTAAAAGTTCATATCACCCCCTTTTGTCATTTAACAAATAAAAAAATAATATAATGTATAAAATAATAGATACACCTAATTGGTATTGCTGTGTCTGTAAAAGTCCACTCTATTAAAATATAACATCATTTATCCTGTACGATGTAGAAGAAAAAAATTCCAAAATGCCAAAATTACGTTTTTTTTGGTCACTTTACATCCCCTAAAATTTGAAATAAAAGTGATCAAAAAAGTTGAGTGTATTTTAAACTTATACCAATAAAAAGTACACTTAGTTTCATAGTTTCATAGTTTGTAAGGCTAAAAAAGACAAGTCGTCCATCTAGTTCAGCCTGTTGTGCTAAGGTGTTGATCCAGAGGAAGGCAAAAATCCCCAATGAGGTAGAAGCCAATTGTCCTCATTTTAGGGAAAAATTCCTTCCTGACTCCAATCTGGCAATCAGAAAAATCCCTGGATCAATGACCCTTCTCCCCTGAATCCTAGTCACTGTAACTTGTTATATTATTACGCTCCAGAAATGCATCCAAACCCTTTTTGAACTCGGTTATTGAATTCACCATGACAAGTCCCTCTGGCAGAGAATTCCATAGTCTCACTGCTCTTACAGTAAAGAATACCCTTTCTATGTTTATGTAGAAACTTTCGTTCCTCAAGACGTAGATTATGCCCCCTTGTTCTAGATACAGCCCTGTGTATAAATAAATCTTGGGAGAGATCTCTATATTGACCTTTGATGTATTTAAACATATTTATTATGTCCCCCCGAAGCCTTCTTTTCTCTAAACTAAATAACCCTAATCTTGCCAATCTTTCTGTGTACTGTAGTCCACCCAGTCCTTTTATTATTTTTGTTGCCCGCCTTTGTACCTGTTCAAGCTCTACAATGTCTTTCCTGTGCACTGGTGCCCAAAACTGTACACAATATTCCATTTGTGGTCTAACCAGTGACTTGTATAATGGGAGAATAATATTCTCATCATGGGCCTCTATGCCCCTTTTAATGCAACCCATGATCCTATTTGCTTGGCTGCTGCTGCCTGACACTGGCTGCTACAATTAAGTTTACTGTCCACCAGGATTCCCAAGTCCTTCTCCATGTCACTTTTACCCAGTGTTTTTCCATTTAACATGTAACCATGTCATGGATTTCTCTTCCCCATGTGCATAACCTTTGCATTTATCAGTGTTAAACCTCATCTGCCATTTCCCTGCCCAGGCCTCCAACTTATCCAGATCCCTTTGTAATAACATATTATCCTCTATTGTGTTGATTACTTTACAGAGCTTAGTATCGTCTGCAAAGATCGATATTCTACTGTGTATTCCCTGTGTAAGATCATTAATGAAAATGTTAAAGAGGATAGGGCCCAATACTGACCCTTGTGGTACCCCACTAGTAACAGCAAATCCAGTCTGAGTATGTACCGTTAAATACTACCCTTTGTTTTCTATCAGTGAGCCAGTTACTTACCCACTTGCACACATGGGTAATTAACTGTCTCACTGATAGAAAACTTCAGCCCTTAAAAAAATGCACCCTCCTTTTTTTTACTGTACCAAAACATAAGGAAAAACCTACAGGTTTGGTATTGCTGGATTCATATCAACCTGTAGAATTTATACCGAAGATTGAACACCGTAAAAACAAAACTTCTGCAAACATGGCACAAATACATCTTGTCCCATAAAATGAAAGCCCTCATATGTCTATGTACATGAAAAAATAAAAATGTTATGGCTCTGGGTAAACGAGGAGGAAAAAACAAACATGACAAAACAACTGGCTGCACCTGGAGAGGGTTAAGGATCAAATGTAGTATAAAATCTGCTATATCATGGAAGTGGAAATGGCAGGAGGCTATGACATGCTCCACAGCAGCTTAGTTGAGATTAAAAGTCTTTTTGAGTAGTCTGTGGTAAGAAATTCCAGAAAAGGATAATAGCACAGGGGAAATCCTGAGGGCTACAATGTGAGGAGGTGATCAGAATGATGGGGAGAACAACATCATGAGTGTGGTGGAGGTATGTGGAAATGTCTTGTGTGTAGTGGAGGTACGTGGAGATTAGTAAAAAGATGAGGTTGGAGAGGGTTTTGTATATTCAACATAATTTATATTCCCAGGGCTATCAACAGCTAATGGAAAGGTCTGATCGAAAGTTGAGGCAATGGAGCAAAAGAGGAAATGGGCCTGTACAGTAAGTTGAAGATAGATTGAAGGAGTGTTTTCTGCTCTGTGGGCAAAAAGAACTTAGAGGGGTTTTCTCACTACAAAGATTAGCTTTTAACAAGTAATTGAAGACTTTTTCTAAAAACATTGGTCTTCTGATTTTACCTTGGTTATGAAATAAGAGAGATTATGTCCAAAATTAGAGATGAGCGAACCTTAAAAATTTTGAGTCGAACCTCGAACGTTGAGAAGTTCGGTTCGAAGTTCGAGTCGAACTTTGAACTCCATTAAAGTCAATGGGAGAAGATGTTCGGGTTAATTTTTAACAATATAAAGGTGAGAAGAAGCTGTAATTACCATCCATAACAGTACACCAACACTAGGCGCATTATAAGCCAGGCACGACACACTGAAATGCGCCTAAAAATGATACGCTGTGTGCCTAACATATCATTACTAGTTTATGTAATGCGCCTATCAAGGTGCATTACATAAACTAGTAATGATATGTTATGCGCCTCCGTTGCACAATGCGCCTCGATAGGCACATTATATATACCACTAATGATATGCTATGTGCCGCGATTTGCGCAATGCGCCTTTTTAGGCGCAATATGTTTACTATGCAAGGTATACCTGACGCCAGATTTTTGAGAGGATCGTACTTTCAGGTGCACTTTACACTGATCTTATTCGCCTAAAAACTGCCAATTTTTGGACTTGAAAACTATTAAAATAGCTTGTCAAAAATGATGTAGAACGCGAACGTTTACTCGAACAGTAAAATATTCGTCTCGAGTTCTAAAAAATCATACTTAACTTTTCTCGAATGGTTCGATCAACACTATCCATAATCTTTATTCCTGGGGTAGACTAAGAGCAGGGAATGGCATCACCATGGACAGAGCTCACTCTCAGAGAAGACTCATTACCTCTGACAAGATTAGCTTTTGTTTACAGATAAGAAATTAATTTTTACTTTTCGGAGCAGTTGTAGCTTTGTTTACTGAAGATTAAATCTCCTACACTTAAGACTTTGTATTATCTCAGCTAGTTATAACGGAGCTAAATATGCTAATCACTGCTAAATATGCTAATCATATGCTAATCTGCTTCCAACAAACTCCTTTCACTCTGCTCCTCCTTCAACCTCTCCCAATGGACCTTTAGGAGCCACTCACAAAGATGGACACACACTGGACCTCATCTTCACCTGCCTCTGCCCCCTATCTGACATCTCTAACTCTCCACACCCTATATCTGACCACAACCTGCTTACCTTCACCACTATCTCCTCCCCACCTGCTCCTCCTGTCTCATATCCAGTACGACCCCGCAGGAATCTAAAAAACCTCAACCCTCACACTCTCTCTGACTCTCTTACACCTCTTTTCACTATCTCCTCATTCAATGACCCAGACGCAGCCACCACTTTCTACAACCATACAATCATCACCGCCCTTGACTCAGTCGCTCCTCTCACACACAACAGAACCCGCAAAATCAACAGACAACCCTGGCACACAGACTCTACCAAACAGCTGAGGCGAGCTTCCAGAATTGCTGAATGCCGCTGGAAGAAAACTCACTCCATTGATGCCTTATACAAACACTCACTGCAGACATTTAAGTCCGCACTCGCCTCAGCCAAACAGAACTATTTCACCACTCTCATATCCTCCCTGTCCCACAACCCCAGACAATTATTCAAAACCTTCAACTCTCTTCTCCATCCACCAACACCTCCTCCCACCATCTCTCCTTTCAGCAGATGACTTTGCCATTCACTTCCTCCAGAAGATCAACCTCATCAGAGAAAGCTTCAGCCCGCAGTCCCCACCACCCTCCCATACCCTTGCAACCTACTCTTTCCCCTTAACTTGCTTCCCCTCAGTCACTCATGACAAGCTCTCCTCTTTACTGTCCAAATCCAACCTCACTACCTGTAGTCTTGATCCACTGCCATCCACCTCATCCCAGATCTCAGTGCTTCTATCATCCCGCACATCACCCATCTCTTCAACCTATCAATAACCTCTGGCATCTTCCCTTCTGCCTTTAAACATGCTACTATCACTCCAATCCTAAAAAAAACAACCCTTGATCCCTCTTCTCTGTCCAATATCGCCCCATCTCACTGCTCCCTTTTGCTTCCAAACTCCTCGAGCAGCACGTCTATCTTCAGCTGTCCTCCCACCTCTCCTCCAACTCTCTTCTTGACCCACTACAATCTGCTTTTCGACCTCATCACTCTACTGAAACTGCCCTAACCAAAGTCACTAAATGATCTAGTAATGCTAAAGCCTCATTGCCACTACTCTGTGCTCCTCCTCTTGGACCTGTCCTCTGCCTTTGACACTGTCGACCATTCCCTACCTAGCTACAAAGCCACTCCTCCCTCGGCATCACGGACTTGGCTATTTCCTGGATCTCCTCGTACCTCACTGATCGGACTTTCAGCGCCTCTCATTCTCGCTCCACCTCCTCCCCCCGGCCACTCTCTGTTGGTGTCCCTCAAGGGTCAGTCCTGGGTCCACTACTCTTCTCTATCTACAACCCTTGGCTCCGGTCAGCTCATAGCCTCACATGGCTTTCATTACACCTGTATCTGATGATTACCAACTCTACATCTCCGGCCCAGATGTCACTTCTCTACTCTCCCGGATCCTGACATGTCTGTCTCCCATTTCCTCCTTCGTCTCATCACGCTCCTAAAACTAAATGTGGAGAAAACAGAACTCATCATCTTTCCACCATCCAACTCTACCCCTACCCCTGATCTCACTATTACAGTCAACGGCTCTACACTTTACACCGGTCCCAACAAGTCGCTGTCTTGGGGTAATCCTAGACTCTGCTTTATCTTTCAAACCACACATCCAAACCCTCACCTCTGCCTGCCGCCTCCACCTGAAAAACATCTCTCGCAACCGCTCATTCCTCGGCTATGACACTACAAAATGCTGGTCCATGCCCTTGTCATCTCCCGCCTAGACTACTGCAACATCCTTCTCAGTGGCCTCCCAGCTAGCACCCTCGCTCCCCTCCATCTCATCCTTAACTCTGCTGCCTGTCTTATCCACCTCTCTCCTCGCTACTCCTCTGCCTCTCCCCTCTGCCAAATCCCTTCACTGGCTTCCATTGCCCAGCGAATTCATTTCAAGCTACTAACCTGACCTACAAGGCTCTCCATGACCTCTCCCCTCCATACATCTCTGCCCTAATTTCCAAATATCTCCCCCCACGCACTCTCCGCTACTCACAGGACCTTCTCCTCTGCTCTCCCCTTATCAGCTCCTCACACAACCGTCTCCAAGACTTCTCCCGTGCTTCACCACACTCTGGAACTCATTGCCCCAACACATCAGACTCTCCTCCACTTTCACCAGGTTCAAAAGCAACCTGAAAACCCATTTCTTCAGGCTTGCCTATAACCTTCACTAAACTTGTCACTACTTCCTCCACAGACATGTCTGCCCCCCACCTCCGGGCTCTTCCCCCCTCGGAGGAGCGTGTAAGCCCTCGCGGGTAGGGACCTCTCTCCCGCTGTCGTGCCAGTTGTCATTATCCCGTATCACTGTACTCGTGGGACTTATGTAATGTATGTAACCCCCTCGAATGTACAGCGCCCTGGAATTAATGGCTTTTTAAAAATAAATAATAATAATAATAATAATAATAATCACTGCTATAGAACCACCCACATCCTGATGAGACAGAGGATTAAAAGCTGCTTGTGGTGAGCAAACCCCTTTTAAAGTAGTAAGTAAGGATTTAATACATCAGCTAAAAATTGGATGAGGCCTCCCCACAGATCAGAGGAAAGTGAGATCAAGCATTTTGAATTTTCACCTGATCTTCTCTTCCTGGAAAAAATAAGCTCCTACCAGATGTGTCTCTCCATACTGAAAGTTGGAACATATTTTTCCAACACAGAGAAAATTCATTTTATAGCCTTCAAGGAATGAAGGGATTTTAAGGGAGACAAAGTCTTAAGAATCAAGGAAAGCCATAAAACAATCCCTTTGGGCATACATATAAGGGGAAAATGTATAAACCGGTTTAAACTTTCTTTGTGCCAAGCAACCTTTTACACTCCCCTTTCATTTCTTCAAGCACTAATGAAAGAAAGGGGGGAGCTCTGTTTGGGCTGCGTAGGCAAAAAGTCAGCTTAGACCTAAAAAATTTTTTCATATAAAAGGGCCCCAAAAAATCTAACACCAGACAGACTTTTTTCAAGGGGAATCAAAAATGCATTTTGCCCCTTGGCAAAACATACCTACATCAGTCTAATAAGCTCCAAGATGGATCTCTAGGACTGTCACGTATCAGTAAGGAGAAGTTGGAAACTTTGGTTTGACTGAAGGAGGATGATGGACATGTAAAGAAACACCATACTAATTTGCTATTTATCTGACAAAAATGATATGCAAAGCACATAACCTGGTGTCTGCATGCAGCACATTTGCCTCCCACAGGATAAATACTTCAGGGGTCCTAACCAAAAACAGATGCTAAGCCATGAGAATCAATTTGAGAAAACATGACATGCACAGCTGGCAAACTGTAATTGAAAAACACTTCACATTTTGAAACTGCATTGGGATAGCTTTGCCATCAGAACAGAAATGTTCTGTACCATTCTACTCAGAGAATATAGACATTTTTTAATATATATTCATCCTGTGACTACTAACGCAAAGCAAACAACCTCAGGTGCCAAGTACTTACGGTTAAAATAAAACTATATTTAACCAGAGCTGATGAGAAGCATCAGATGTCACCAATGAAATATGCCCCATCATTGAGTATCATCTTTTAAAACATGTGGACTGTTCTTATCAATTATGCAAAAATTAATCGCCCTAAGTAACCACAGTGTCAAACCCATAAGCAGCTGTCACTTTCAAAAAAACAATTTTCCCTTTGGTTTCCTAGCCACTTGCAGACACCTCAAAATATCAAGCTGGTCTGTATACAAATGGTCAGAGATGTTCTTCTGCAAGGAAATTAGAGGCAGCCCGACTGTCTTGAGAGTAGGCAGAGATGGTTCATTAATTTCCCTGCCTTGCCGATCTCTGTGCTCAATAAGTTCTGTGGACACAAATAAACAGCAAGCTTTGATGCTTTCTGCTTCTGTCCTGGCGATCATAGTTACATAGTTAGTATGGTTGAAAAAAAGACATGTGTCCATCAAGGTCAACCAAGGGTGGGTAAAATGCTGGTGAAGGGCAGGAGACAAGGATTTCAAGCCCAGCCTCCCCACTGGTTAATGCCCTGAAACCCAATCTGCTCCAGGGGAGAACCCATCTCTGACCCCAGAGCCGCCACCAGCCAAGATCCAGAATTTTACATAGCTACGTACACATTAATATTTTTCAGTTTCAGGTAGTTATCTAAGCCTTTCTTGAAACTCCCAACTGTCCCTGCTGTGACAAGCTCCTCAGGCAGGCTATTCCACAGATTTACAGTTCTTAGAGTGAAGAACACTTTTCTCCTCTGGAGATTGAATCCTTGTTTCTCCAGTCAAAGGGAATGTCCCCTTGCCTTTTGAGGGTGCTTTACATGAAATTATTTTTCCCCATACTTTTTGTAAGGACCATTTATATAAATTAATCATGTCCCCCAAAAGCCATATTTTCTCAAGACTAAATAAGTTCAATTCTACTAACCTCTCCTCATAACTAAAGTGCTCCATTCCCCTTATAAGTTTGGATCACGTGATTACAGGGAAGCTGTAGTAACAGCCAGGTCTTAGTCGAACCAGAACATTTCTGTAGTGTATGTCAAGAGGTTGAGCTAATTTGTCCACTCCAGTTACAACCAAATCAGCAATAAAAAAATTCATTGAAAAAATGTCCTTTACAACCTTAATGGGCTCAATGTATAAAACAAATCAGAAAATACATTAGACAAAATTAAAAAGAAAATGAACAAAATAAACAACTTTTACCCCTGCCCAGTATCCAAAAGTATATATCCTATATAAAAGTGGCCATTATGGAAGGGTTATTCTTTTGTATTTCAGTGGCACCTTTTGCTATTAAACAGGAATTGAAAACAACCTACCGTACTTTTTGTTTCTACATTTTGCAACAATAGTATTATCAAGTGTCCAAATTATGGTGTAGTAAAGTACATATACACAGTTAGTCTACATCTACATGACCTGGATTTACTGTCGGATTTCTAAGCGGATTCGGTATTTAGAATCCGCAAAAAAACACTGTAAATCATCACCATTGACCTAAGTAGAAAATCGGAGTTGTAGTCTAAGGTTGAATTTCAAATCCAAAAAACCACGTCAAAAAACTTAGCACATGTCCTATAATCCACCATATTTCATTTGAAAACGGCGGATTATAGAACTGTTCAATTGAATAGGATGGTTAAACTCCAAAAGCTGCAACAAAAAACTGGGACAAAAAAAGGTACAAAAAACTAAAACTAAGTGTAAAATACTGGTTGGATTTGTATTAGAATCCAATGAGTCTTTATGGTTGTCATATTAGGAGGCTTGCAACAAATCTCAAACAGCTTGCTTTAGTCTTCATCCACGTCGCTGATGATCTAGGTGCTAATGTGTGCTCTAACTGTGCTGTATAAGGGCTTGTCCCCACCTATAGGGTTATTGGTCGGTTTTTCAGACAGCTTGCGGTTTTAGAAGCAGTCTGAAAGCCAACATGCAACGCTCCCCCATAGACTAATAGAAAATCCGTGTAACTGTCCCCACTGAACGGATTTTCTGCCGAATGGTTTTTGACACTGGCTCTTAAGGAAAAACATGAACATGTTCATTCTTCCACACGTTTTTCTGGCACAACATGAACATGTGGGTGCAAAGGGGGACGGCTCGAATGCGCAAACTGCAGACAAAAGCCGCCCCGTGCGTGCCAAGAAGACAAAATACTGGTCGAAAAATCCGACTGGTATTTGGTGTTTGCCATGTAAATGAACCCTAAAACCTCCTTTGTCTACAGCAAAGCTGCATCATTTTCTTCTTGGCAGTAGTTACTTTTTGCACTGTTGAATTGCAAGTCTATATTAGTCTATATTTCACCATTCCGGCTACAGTGTCACCGCATGCCCTTGGTTCCTACTTAGAAGGAAGGACCAAAGGGTTGTGGCTTCAGGGGCTTTCCTGAAAAAGCCAACATCCTTTTGTCACCTGATCCTCTGGGCTCAAAACAGAGCTATTTCCTGTGTGATGACAAGTAGTTTAATAGTTTCTGTATGTCTGGGCAAACAGCTGATATAGAACTTCAGGAATCCCACAGATAATTTAAGAAAATCACATTACACAAGTGCTTGACTTTGGAACAGAGAGAAATTATTTTAATTTTTTTTTTCTTGGAGACCCTACCCTACCATTTGTGCCATAATTAATCTCACAGTCTCATAGAATTTTCAGCATTTTGTTTATATGCAGGAGGAATATCAATCACATCGCTATACGTTAAAATCACAATACTGAAACAAATCATAAAACATTAGGAATGGCAGAATTTACTGCATTTCAGATATTTCCATCTTTTTTCGTAGCTGTGCATCTGCAACTCTTTATGATTCCCATTCCAGTAATTCATTTATCCCTGCCTTATTCAAACATCATTCCCTGAAATATAAGAAACGACCTTGTTCTGTAATAATATTATTGTATAATGTGTATGTATATATAGTAACAGTAATAGTTACCATTATCAAGGTTGTCCCATCTGGTCTGCTTGGGACACCTCTATTTCTGTGGAGCACGGCTGCTACAGAGTGGCTCCCGCTTCAGAGGACTTAAAATGTTCATTTTATTACATGGTCACCATGTAACACCCCTGCATTGGCCTGCATTGAATGAAATGTACAGCTGCATCAAGGTTCCCTTCTTATAAAAGGTAACCACCAGGGGTTGATATGGTTCTCCATGTATTTTTTTATTTAACCTGCAGTTCCCATAATAACATGGCGGTCTCCCCTGGTCCTCTGTTTACATCTGGCTGCCAGCAGTCAGCTTATAACTGTTGCACATACCCATTGGCTGCAGCGGCCATGTGCCATTTTCTGATATAACCATTCAGAAGAGAACAGCTCTGAGAGGTAAAGTTAGGCAATGGCCAATCAGTGGCTACAAAAGTCATGAGCTGACTACCAGCACCCAGATGTGAACAAAAGACAAAGGGAGACGGTTTGTCAGTGTCAATGCTGGACCAGCGGTGAGTGGCAAACTAAGCATTCATTTCTTTATGTTATTACAGCAGTAGCAGCTTAACAGAATTCAAAAAAGCTGGACTTGCATTGATTAATCAATGGGATTTTTTTTAAGAGAGGGCTGTATAAGTAAGCCCCATTCACATCACTTTTTGTGGCTCTGTGACCAGCATCCATTAATATACGATGAAAAGGTGTCTCAATGTGTACTGTGGCAAAGCCATAGGAAACAGCAGGACAAGAGTAGTCTCTATTGGACTATGTTTGCTGTATTTCAGGATATATGTTTCATAGGTTGGACAGGAAACAGTGGTAGACCACGCTTTTGTGTCCAGTGTATAAAGAATATAGAATGATTGTATGAGCGCCACATCGCGACCCCAAATAATCAGGAGGTCATCGATGTAGCGCCCATAAAGAATATACATTGGAAAAACAGAGGAAAAACAATCCAAAAGAGACTAGACCCCTATGTTGCTGCCTCGACCCCGCTGTGGTATTTGTCAGGTTAACTCTTTCAAGCTATCCAAATAAAGACCAGCAATGAAGACAATATGAATGGGGCCTAGGTCAACAAGAGTTTTACTTTGTTTTTCTTTAAACTGAAATAAGACATTACAAATGTATAAAAATCTCTCAATTTAAAGTTTTGTAGATAGATGCAATATTATTCCAACACTATAGAAACTGTGTCAGTTGTGAAACAAAGTCAGCTGTAAAGTTGAGCAAAGTCGACTTAAGGCACTTCCTGCTGTGGAAATGATAGCAAACATGTACATGCAATCCAATGACTCCTGAGAATATATACACAGTTGAAACCAGAAGTTTAGATACACAATGTAAAGACATATATGCATGTTTTTCTCACCATCTGACATGAATCAGAATAATCTTTACCCGTTTTAGGTCAATTAGGAACCAAAATTATTTATATTTACCAAATGCCAGAATAATGAGAGAGAGAATTTTTAAGGCATTTTTATTACTTTCTGCAAAGTCAAAAGTTTACATAAATTTCATTAGTATTTGGTGGTAATGTCGTTAAACTGTATGACTTGGGTCAAATGTTTTGGATATCCTTCCACAAGCTTCTTACAATGGTTGGTAGGAATTTTGGCCCATTCCTCCTGACAGAAATGGTTTAACTGAGCCATGTTTGTAGGTCGCGTTGCCCGCTCTTGCCTTTTCAGCTTTGCCCATACATTTTCAATAGGATTGAGATCAAAACTTTGTGATGGCCACTCCAAAACATTGACTTGGTTATCTATAAGTCACCTTGTAACCAGTTTGGTGGTATGCTTCGGGTCATTGTGTAGTGACCCAGCACTGAATATTTCTTTGTTCCATATTTTGCTGTGTTCTGTCACAATGTTTCAGTGCAGAAAAGAAATCATAATATTGCAGTCTAAAGTATTCTCTAGGTCGCCCTCTGCTGTTTGGTTCCTTGTTATAACATTTGCCTATGTATAACATGTATATCTGCTGATTGGCTGCATAACCTGTCGTTCAAAATGATGCAATAGCTCTCTGACATGTGACCCCTCTGCTGCTATGCCAACACCAACGGCTGGCCAGAGGCAGTTAGGCAGTTAGGCGGTTAGTTAGTTAGTCTCTGCTGCTCCATCAGGAGGTGTGCGAGGTCTCCGGCAAGTCAAGGTGTGAGTTGCTCCCTGGCTCACCTCAGCCATTCTGCTAGGCCCCTAGCCAACCTCAAACCAGTCCTTAATTCTCCTACCACCTAAGGGACTCACACAGGATCTCCAGTGCTACTCAGGAGGGTGCAAGTCCAGTCAGAAAACCTTCTGTCCGACCGTCTGGGAATAGAGGGTCTCCCACCAGCGGTCATAGTCTTCTCCTGGCTTTCAAGTCAGAGATCCACGCACTTCTCATGTGTCAACGCGTGCGGAAGTAGATTCAGTCTGTCTCAAATACGAGTATTATAGAATCAGAGGTCCTTCAAAACAGGTCTTTTTCTCAAAGCCTGTGCCCTTGGTGTAAGAATCCACTCTTCAGGAATAAGGTCTGTAATCAGTTATCTTTCTAAAGTAATACTACTCCCAGCATCTCAAGTTACCAGAGTCTGACACATACTCAGAGACTGTTGTATCATTATCAAAGCTGCCACTATTACATCATACTCAAGTCAAGTCATTGTTACTGCATCACAGTTATTGTATTCCTGGTTGCATCCAGAGACAAGGGCTCAACTAGTTATTGCTGCAAATAAATGCAACTACCGTTGTTTCCGAACCCTGGCATTGGTCGTCTAGTGATTGGTGTCTTGACTAGGGACAACGAAGAATTTTTGGTACTCAGGTCCCTGGGGAAGTTAGCCACCATATTACCCTCGTGCCATACACCGTTACCCGTGACAACAACCATCTTAAAGGGGCCACCCCAGGGTTCCGAGTATGCCAATTGTCCATTTGGGAGACCCATTTCCGCCCAAGCTTTAACTTCCTGGTTGATGTCTTGAAGTGTTGCTTCAGTCTTGTCACATACTCCTCTTTCCTAATGATGTCATCTACAGGTTCTTCTCAATAGATTAGAATATCAGCCAAAAGTTTTTTTTTTCTCAGTAATTCAATTCAATAAGTGAAACTCATATATTACATAGAGTCATTACAAATAGAGTGAACTTTTTCAAGTGTTTATTTATGTTAATCTTGATGATTATGGCTTACAGCAGAGGAAAACTCCAAAGTCATTATCTCAGAAAATTAGAGTATTATATAAGACCAACTGTAAAAAACTTGTGGAACACAGAAATGTTGGCCAAATGAGAAAGCATTAATGCGGCGTGGCATGGAGGCAATCAGCCGGTGGCGCTGCAGAGGTGTTATGGAAGCCCAGGTTGCTTTGATAGCAGCCTTCAGCTCGTCTGCATTGTTGGGTCTGGTGTCTCTCATCTTCCTCTTGACAATACCCAATCGATTCTCTATGGGGTTAAGGTCTGGCGAGTTTGCTGGACAATCAAGCACAGTGATACTGTGGTTTTTACAGGTACTTTTGGCAGTGTGGATGGGTGAATGGCCTTTTTTTAACAATCTTATGAAGGCTCCGATTATCACGATTACTTGTGCACCTTTTTCTACCACACTTTTTCCTTCCACTCAACTCTCCATTAATATTATTTGATACAGCACTCTGTGAACAGACAGCTTCTTTAGCAATTACCTTTTGTCGCTTACCCTCCTTGTGGAGTGTGTCGATGATTGCCTTCTGGACATCTGTCAAGTCAGCAATCTTCCCCATTGTTGTGTCTCCTCCTGAACCAATCTAACACACCTTTTAAAATGCTTAGCAGGTGTTTTGGGTTAATTATTCTAATTTTCTGAGATAATGACTTTTGGGTTTTCCATAATCATCAAGATTAACATAAATAAACAGTTCACTCTGTTTGTAATGACGCTATATGAGTTTCATTTTTTGAATTGAATTACTGAAAAAAATAAGTTTTGGCTTCTCAATTGATTGAGAAGCACCTGTATTTAGTGGAGTGCACCAGTCCCTTCTGCAACAAAACAACCCCACAACATGATGCTGCCACCCCCTTGTTTCACAGTTGGGATTGTGTTCTTAGGCTTCCAAGCTTCTCCCTTTTCCCTCCAAATGTAATGATAGTCATTATGATCAAACAGTTTAATTTTAGTTTCTTCAGACCACAGGACATGTCTCCAAAAATATAGGTCTTTGTTCCTGTGTGCATTTGCAAACATTAATCTGGCTTTTATAAATGTATTTGGTAATCCTAATTGACCTAGAACAGGTAAGGTTTTCAACCATATGTATATATAAATCTATATATGATATGTCTATCTATATTAGTATAATTATAGTATATATATATATTATATATATATTATGTATATATATATATATATATATTAATATATATATTATATATATATTGTACACCCTGTTTCCCCGGAGATAAGACACCCCCGAAATTAAGACATAGCACATTTTTTGTTATTCAATTCAGAGTTTGGCTTTTCATGCTGATGTTTGTGATGAAATCACTACAGTATATTAATACATATTGATGTTTATATATAGTGACGCCTCATTTGCATCCGGACGCCATCTTGCCATCTTGGACCGGCCCAAGTCCTTCACTCACGGGATCGGCGCTTTGGTAAGCGAATAGCACACAGACCAGGCTCCTTTATGGCTTCAGCCTGTATTACTGTTCAGGCATAGCATACAAAACATAAATCCTAAATGGAAAACCTCAGGCCGGCTGGCCACTAACTACACACAAGCAGCCCCTGTCTATACGTGGCCCCAGCCTATCGCCGAGTACCACAACACACTCTTACCCAGCTTCCTGCTGGGTTCTGGCTTCTCCTAAGCCTCTGTCTCTAGCTCCTCTGCTGCTCCACACTCTGGTAGCAGACCACGCCCTCCGATCACCTGGAGAGACAGGCTTTTTATAGCCATCCAGAGACTGGCCCAAAACCAAACATGGAACCTGGGGATCTGGAACGTGGAAAAACCACCCAACCATCTGCAGCTGTTCTGGGGAAGCCAACCTATAATGGCTGGATATCAGCCATGCTACGTACAACTGTCAGCCTGTCAGTAACCTAGTGTTGCTGACAGATAACCATTGGCTCACCACACCAAGACCAGGCTCTTGGTGGCACGTCTCTACCAGGATGACTCCACCTATATATAGTTGAAACCAGAAGTTTATATGCACTACATAAAAAGACACATATGCATCTTGTATGTGCAACATGTATATATATATATATCACACATAAATATTTCGAATTGAAAGAGTATTGAAATGGACATTTCCTTAAAAAATCAAAGAATCAAACTACAGCAGCCAGTTCTTTTGTCTAGGCCTCGACTGTAGTCAGATCAGTAAAACACAGCTTCCCCTCTGAGTAAAGTGAGTTAATGTCAAGGGGACAGCCACGACGCCAAGCGACTTTTACATCTTATTAACTTTTAAACAAGGCCTTCAGACAAAAGCTCCCATTGCTAATGCTCCGTTGCAGTCACACTAGAATAATGTGCACGTGGAAAGGGACTGCTTGTCTCCTTGACACCAGGCATTAGCGGCATGCTTTGGCTGCTGCCCAGCTTTCTTCCTCTGTCTTTTACATGACCGCAGCCAAACTTTTGGCAACGCACAAGGATGCTTTATCAAAGCACCAATTCAGCATCTTTAAACGCATCTGCCGGGGAAACAAAAGCTCTCTTTCTTTTTTTAAAATCCTGACTGCTTTAGCTCTCTCAAGCTTTTTATGTCATTGGCTGATACACTCACACGCCGTGTTTTGTCTCGTTTGTTGAGACGAAGGGCCCCCCCCCAACTGCAGTGTAAGCCCTTAACACAGGACAGCCACTGCCCTGAACTCGTTCAATCCAGTCTGTTTGGACAGCTTTTTCTAACTATTATGTGCCTGAAGAAAATAGATTTCTTCCTAATCTTCCTGGTTCCTCCTGATGGGTAGTGGTCGTCAAGACTCACATAAGCTAACTCAACCACCTTTTTTTCTGGCTACCAGCCACATTTTACTACTGCAATATCTACTTTTTATTTGCTTTTTGTTATTTATTTACTTGCTAGTTACCAAACATTTTATTTGTGAAAGCAAATATACATACTATGCCTGCTCACTCCTCGTGATGGTGATTTGGGAGCTGCGTAAGGCTGTCATCTAAGAATAAATCCTCATACACATGACAGAGCCATGTACCGCAGCGCTCAGAATCCTTGTGGGTCCCATTGTTCTTCTACTATATTCCTATGTCCACTACACTGTGCCATGCAGAAAAAAGTATCGCAATGAATACCAGCTCAGTGCATGCCAACAAAACAGGTGAATAGGGCTATATGGATACCAATGTAAATCACAAACATGACAATCAAACATTGACTATATAAATTATTTCAATGTGCATTTCAGCTACATTTCGGATACATTTAAATCTGAGGCTCTTAGCACACATTTTTTATCAAAAGTTTCAGGGCATTTGTTTAGAATTATTTTGGAAGTGCTGATCATGTTCTGAGTTTTTGAACTGTATACATGGGAGAGTGGCTTTCTCCATTTTGGTTGTGCACTCTGTCCATCCATATAGTCGGTTTTTAAGGGAATTTATTTACAAATTTTTTTTTACTGATACATATTATTTTATTCTTAGATGTTTTTTTATTTTTTTAAACAGCATTTAGAGAGAGACTTTACAGCAGCTACATGGGCATAGGAGCCTGTGAACAGTGGCAGACATACTGACTTCTATAAGAGAGTTTTCTAGGGATGTTTTGTGACCTGGGAAGACGTCTGTATGCATGAAGGGGAAGAGAAGGAGCTGTGATTGGTGTCACCTTTCTGAGTAAACCGTTCTGTGCTGATAATGAGGAGACCGTTGAAAAGTTTCACTTAAGAACATGAAGTGTCAGACTACTATTAAAAAATAAAATAAATAAAAAATAAAATATATATAATATATATAATATAATATAATATATATATATATATATATATATATATATATATATATATATATATACACACATTGATAGTGATATGGAAAAGGAGAAAAGTAACACAACCAAAAATTCTTCGAAAATGTGTTTAAAATAAAACATGAGTTAAACAATAGGTTGTTTTTTGATGACACATACCGATTAACCAGAACAGAGTTTAGCTGGGACCTTTATGTCTGAAAGTATGGAAACCTGGAAAGGCACCAAGCAATGAGAGAACTCTACTATAATGTAGGTCCCATCTGAACTGAGGTCACCTTGTTGTTGGTGGATGGGCTCTCAACGTTTTGATCAAAAATGTGCTTAAAGGGGTTTTGGCAGGAAGTGCCTTATCTGCTAAGAAGCAAATGTAAACAAGCCATGGAGCTGAGAGAGAGAGAGAGAGAGAGAGATAGACTGCCAGAGCACAGAGCCATGCATAAGGGATCGTGTGAAATCCTCACTCAAATAATCAAACTACAACTTGTGGATTCTGTATACAAAAGACAACACCTTTTCTCCACAGCAGCTTGAAAGCTTCTTCATGTTCTCTATCATCAGATAAAGCAGGGATCTACTCAGATAATCACACTACAACTAGTGGATTCTGTATGCAAAAGACAACATATTTTTACCCAGTGCCTTGAAAGCTTCTGCAGCTCAGTCTCATCAGACAAGAAGCTTTCTCTGCGCAAACTCGGCCAGCAGCTCTTGTCAGGCCGTATCTAATAGAAGCTTTGAAGTAACTAAGGGCAGGTAAGGCAGCCTGTAGCTCTCTCAGGCTGCAATTTTTGTAATCACATATATTTAGAAAAGTGATTAAATACCCATTTTGGAGGATCCCACGTCAACATTACATCGTGGCAAAACCCCTTTAAGAATCTACGATTTTCAAGCATCCTGAAAGTAGCAGAAAGGCACATTTACATAATTCATATTTTCACTGTTTAATTGCCTCTAAGCGTGTGCACAGTGAAGCTGATCCGTTTTTGTGTGTTTACAGTATTCGTATACTTGGCATGGCACTGGGTTATTAGACTTTATTGTAGTAGACCTTTATAGAGTAGGAATCTTTTAGCGATCATACAATTTGCTATCCCTATCTCTTGTATGTACATCTAGTTGGTTGTAGGTCTTCCCTGTTCTTTATGCTGATACAATATGTAGGCAGCAGGGATCCATCACAAGCGGAAGAGATATCTATAGTTATACTATACACTACTATCTTGTTAACCTGATGGCCCTTTTTCCCCATGTAGAGTAAAAAAAATCCGCTACCCAGAAAAGGGAAAGAGTGTTTCAGAATATAACATAAAGCCTAATCTTTTATTCTTTCAAAGAGGGCTGCTATGAAGCCAGCATGATATCTGTGACAGAACTGGATGGTGAATGTTTAAGTACCAGGATGTACAAGGGAAGATTCAGATGAGCTAGAACAGTCACAGGAGTGAAAAAACATGTGATGGGTACGTAATAGAGTGGGCAAACTGAATTAGAAGAACTTTATAACGTTCCATTTACACAGAGGCATAAGTGTGCTAGTGTCTTTTAACCTCTTAAAGGGAATGTGTCATCAAAAATGACTTATTGTGTAACTCACATATTTATGTTCAACACATTTTTTTAATAATTTATGGTTATTTATTTTTTTTTTTTTTTCCATATCACTTTCAATATTTTTTAATAATTCTTAAGTCCTGCAGTTTTCACTTTGGCCACTAAGCCTAATAATTGTCTGACACTTCATGTTCTGTACAAAAAGATTCTCAGTTGTCTGCTCATTATCAGCACAAAGAGGGTCAAACTGAAAGGAGACACCAGTGTGAATAGATAACTCAGGATCCATCAGTCACAAAAGGAGATAGTCACAGTTGACCCTTTCACCTCCTTGCACAGTGACTTCTTCAGGTCACAGAGCAGGACTAGAAAACTCTCCTATCGAAGTGAATGGGACTGAGTCTTAAAGGGGTTGTCTCCCCACAGAGTTTCATAGATGCTTGAATGAAATAATGCAGCTTTACTCTGTCACTTCCTGGTCAGACTGTCTGTAATGAGCATAGGAGCTCCTGCATTCACTCTGTGTATTCAACTCTGTGTTTTCAGTCTGGTAATTAGTTTAGCTTAGCTCAGAAGCTCTCTGAAACTGCTAGAAAGGCGTTTTTATCTGATCTATAAACAAAAGCCTGTAATCAGTACTGTTTACTTTAGATAAACCAAGCTTTTTACTGCCAGCCAGCACAGAGCTGCAGTGACCTGTGGATGATGTCCCCCCCTGCTATCACATAGAACAAACAGCAGGGGGTAAAGAGTCAACAGGTCGGTCACTGAGGGAACAGAAACAGCCAGGAAGGTGATAAAATCATTTGTAGTTCCTTAACAAAAAAAGATGAAAAACGCAATATATTTGGAAAATGTCTTCATTTAGTGTTCCCTACATTTTGAAAGCTAATCTGTGTAGCGAGACAACCCCTTTAAGTCTCCTATGTGCATGAAGCTACTGTAAAGCATCTCTCTGACTGTGCAAACAAGGCCTAGTGGTCAAAGTGAAAACTGCAAGACTTAAGAATTATTAAAAAATATTGAAAGTGATATGAAAAATGTAAAAAAAAAATCCTAAAAAATGTGTTTAACATAAAAATGGGACTTAAAGGAGTTGTCTCATTACAAGCTTTCAGCCTACTTCAATGTGTCTGGCAGCAAAGGATTTTTGAATTCAGGGGCGTGCTTCTTGTCTGCCTCTTCTCCTCCCTCATCCCCCCTCCCCTCAGCACACAGACTGCTCTCCTTCTAAACAGCAGGAAGAGGGAGAGGGGGTTTGCTGCCAGAGTTAACCCTGTGTGTGCCTGCCTAGGTCTGCTGCTCACTGCTAGATCAGCTGAACTGTCAGCTCCACAGAGTCAGGAGACAGGAAAGGGCTGATCTATGAGTGTGGAGCCAGAGGTCTGTGAAGCTGTGTATGGTAATAGCAGAGCAGGGGGGGATGCAAGTGTTCCTTTACCCCCTGCTTATCATACAAATCTCCATCTCAAGCAACAACAAACAAACTCTGTCAGAACAGACACATGGCAGCTGTGAAGTGAGTTACTATAATCACGATGTGTCACTAATACAGCAGAGCATGAACCGTTCACATGCTCCCCTGATCTGTTCTATTTTTATAGTCAGAGCTCCACAGACACATCAGGGTTTTTAATAACACACTT
>JAODAL010001244.1:0-241795 GCA_025379985.1 Phyllomedusa bahiana | reverse complement strand
TTTAAAGACCCCACCTGACCTGGAAATAGCTGTTTTTAACGTGAATCGTGCCGAAGTATGGCAACCGAAAGAATTTGTCGGAAAATTCGGCGAAGTGACCGAACCGAATTTTTGAGAACTTCGGCCATCTCTAGGCACAATGCTATTGGTTCAAGGTAAAGTAGTGAGAGCCCAGTCAGTGTGTGCACTGCAAATGTAAAGAAACAGTGAAACCTGATATATGAAGGCTTATTTGTGCCTTGTTTTTGCATAACTTTGGGGCAATTCAGCAGTTAAGGGGTACAGCTGACAAAACACATTGACAGCTGCAGAAGGAGCGGTTCCGAGGGACTGTAGAGTTTAGTCTAGTCACTACCATGGGATATTGCTGGCAGCTGAAGATGTCCATGGAAAATTGAGCCTAGGTAATGCAACAGGACATCATTTACCTGCACAACACATGGACAGGATTGCTGTAGAGGTAAAGAGTTGAGGATAGATTCCCACTGAATATGATAAATACATAGGTCATCAATCCTTACTACAATAATGCCCCTTTAAGATTGATCAATTGTTATAAAGTAAAACAATAAACCACCCCGTTTTAAAATCCTCCCCCCCTGATACCATGGCGGTCCGGACCCTGCTGAAGCAGACGGGGCTTTAACACATGAGTGACGGATGTATTTTTATATGAGAACGTTTTCTGCTGTTAGGTTAAAGGGGTGTCCAGGATTACAAAAAACATATTTGCTTTCTTCCAAAAACAGGATTACCCCTGTCTATGGTTTTTGTTTGATATTAAGACTCCTTACGTGAATGAGACTTAGCTGTTTTACTACACACATTGTTTTTGATAGGAGTGGTGCTGTTTTGGGGGGAAAAAAATGCATCAGTGATTTTCAATCCTGGATAATTTCTTTATTCTATGCGTTTCTGCCAAGGAATATTACCTAAATCTAAAAGTGTTCTTTTTATTGTCCTCAAAGTTCTATTTATAATAGTAATTTGGGAAACAGTAACATAATAATACCATCTATTAATTTGTTATGATACAGTACATACCCTGATGAATCTTGTGTCTTAATGAGATGTCTTTTTAATGGTATTCTTGCTTATACTTCTTTCTTTCATCAACGCATGAAAATGCGGCAATCAAAAATCAGGGGTCGGAGATGAAACGTATGTTGGGGTCTTTCTGCCGCTACAGTTTTAATCCACTAATTTAATATGATGTTTTAGGTTGGATTATATATATGCGCCTTGATCAATATTTGCTGTTGATATAGGATTATATTATTTACAGTACATTATTTCTAAAATTATCCACCTTTATATTTTATAATGATTGTATATACTCCCCAGTGGCAATAGTTTTCCACAGTTTTTCCTTATTTATTTTGATGTATTTTTGTTTGTATATCTTTTTATGGTTGTATTTAATAAAGAATCATATTTTAAAGATATATTGAGGTATAGATGTGTGTTTGGCACTTCATCAGTACATGTCAATCATGCCCGATCAGAAAAGCCATATCTTCATAACATGCCTTTTATATGCTTATTCATTACTCCGGCATGAAACATTTATTGGAAACCTTAAACAACTGGAAATATAAATCTGTTGTTATAACTTTAAAGAACCACAATGCAATGCAACAAATTGATTACTGTGTTACACCATTTATATGCCTTTTGTAGAGTTTACACCAAAAACAGAATGGGTGGTAAAGCTGGGTGGCCATGTGGTAAAGAAACTGGCAACAATTTCTACACATTTATTATTCAGGATCTGCTACATTTTGTGCAAAAATTGCGCAATTTAGATCTCCATTCTATTCTAAGTGTAAATGTAATGTTTTTGCAATTTGTGACATTTTTCAAGAAAACTTATTAAACATTTTATGCATAAAATCTAGCTGCAATTTGAACCTATTTTAATGAATGTGGGCTAATATTTATACATCCTAGCCAATCACTTACACACACATTTATCAATGTGCAAAGTTACTCAGTAGTGTAAGCCCGTATTTCATTGCTTGCTCTAACAATTTTAAAATCACTTATTCTGATTCAAACTTTTACAACTGAATTTTTGTTTTTGTTTTTATTTATTTGTCCTTGGTACGTAACTAATGACACTTCTTGGATATGTGGCAAAGCTGGACGCTGTATCTTAATTACCAAGTATATTAAAGGGGCTTCCACATGAATTTAGGAGGGTGTCCAACCTCTGTGATCCCCACCACTGTCAATAACAAGGCAGAAAAGCAAGAAGAGCAGGTGATGTCTCTCAAATACCTACTTAAGACCAACGAAAACATTAAAGTACAATTACGTGGCCCTCAAGGAGAACATCAGAAAAAAGTTTGATGGGCATGTTTAGCTCTTTCAGACAATTTCCAACTCTGTGGAGAGGGACAGTGAATGCTCATCCTGCTTTCAGTAAAAAAAAAAGAAAGTGGGGGCCAAGAGGTTCAAATTCTACCAAACTTCACAGGTTATTGACATGCTTATGAAAGTAAAAAGTAGAAAAAAAAGGCATTGTCAAAGGCCAAATCTAGTAATTTGTCAATTAATTTGGTAGATTGCAATGTTCTCATATTTTCAGTAACACCTAAAATATAAGAAAAAAAATCCATTTCTAGTATTCCTTTTTGCCACTAAATTAATATTTTTTTTATTTTTTAAAATTAAAATATGTAGAAAGTAATCTTTCAAATGTACAAGCTGATTTACAAACTGTAAAAAGTACATACGAATTGCGATGGATCACTGGGTATTCCTTCTTTTAGGTTTTACTTTGTTCTTCTCACACTGTATACTGTTTATTGCACAAATTTTGTACAGTTGTGGTTACAGGTGGTCGGGCTGTTTGCCATCGCTGCCCGAATTTAGCTGACCCATTAAATTGGCATCTCACTAATCCCAATTAAAACTGTGAGTTTTTTTTTGTTCTAATGAAACTTTATTACATAACAACTATATAAACTTGTATCCACAAATGTAATGAGATAAGGCCTTCAAAAACAAACAATTTTCTCCTCTGTGGACCATTTATGTTCCCAAGAATCTTGATCAATATTGTTAATGTCTCAAAACCATTTTACCATATTACTATGCAGTAATTTGTAATCTAATACTAACACTACATCTTAAATATTGTGGTTAATCATTCAATCTTTGGAATTAGAAAAGTGGGTCGCTGTGTGGCGTTTTGTGTGACGCTCTTCTTACGTAATCCTCCTCCCTTGGTTTTGTTCTTTGTTGTAGTTAGGCTACATAATTCCTATGATATTATTTCTGTTACAGTCCTTGATGATCCAGTGCTGATGCAATAAAGTTTGTTGTCTTCTTGCAAGAAGAAACTTATGAAAATGAATACTATTACATAACTTGAAAATCTGAAATCCAACCTCCGTATTATAAATGTATAAAAGTATGACAGGCCAGACAAATGAACATGAAACAGACACGGCAGAAGGCTGACGCGTTTCAGGTGCTACGTACCCTTAATCATAGCCTGTTATCTCTGCTGGAGTCACACAACCTCCGTGCATCCTACAGTCCGGGTGAGCCGAAATACTTTCTTTTAGATTAGCTACAACTGGTATAGTCATTCCTTGGTGTAATTAACAGGAATCTCCATGGACTCCTCTATTACTTTCTTGTTTGCCCCTTCTGTTATTTTTATATTAAATATAGGTGGCAGCTAATATCTCCAGTGGCGATATTAGCTGCCACCTACATTTAAGATTCTCCACAACAATCTAAGGGCCTTGCCGACTTGCTTAATGTGGAAAGATTTCCTTTGGATGTATTGAAGATAACCAACTCCTATTGCGAGCTTAGTTTGAGAATTTGCCACTTTGCAATCAATTAGGGTAAATCTATCCTAAAATAACAATAAAATTGAAAAGACAAGATCTACCATGGGGGCTTTTCTGCCATCAATATTTTTATTTTTTATCTTTAAAAGAAGCAAATACAGCAATGATCTCAGTTGTTCCTGATTTGCAAAATCTAAAGAGAGAAAATTAAAACTATAAGGGTACGTGCACACGATGTACTGTGGCGCGTACAGTGCTTGCCGCAGTACATCATGTGTCTTGGGAGCTCGCGCCGATCAGCGCGGGGGGGCCGGCAGCCAGCTGGCAACATAGACATGCATTACCATAGACATGTCGCTTATCTCCCCACACCTACAATACGATCGTATTGTACAAGCGGGGAGAGGAGGCTTAATCCATAGTTGTCTATGAGAACTGTGGATTACCATTATTTTGGCACGCATCTTGCCTGTACTAGAGCGCAAATACGCTGTGAAATGCATGTCGAAATTACGTCGTGTGAACATAGCCTAAGGGTATGTTCACATGACAATTTACGTTGATTTTTGTGTGTATTTTGTACTGAAATAGGCCCCAAACTAAGCTTCAAACAATGTGAAATGCATCTCTCATTGATTCCAATGTAAAATGCAGCATCATTCACATTGACGTGTATTTCACAAGTGTTTGGCGACATATATTTTGGGACGCTTTCACTTGTGCAAATTTAAGTGTCTTCTCAATTCTTGAGGCTTTTACGTGAGTAATAGCCCCAAAGAAACAATGGAGCTTAATTTCAGTCCATAAAAGCCTCAAAATATGCTCTACACTTTAAAAAAATACAATTCAAAACACGCATCTAACCAACTGTATTTTGAAGCTCATTTTAAACAATAAATTCACACTCCTAGTGCCAGTTGTCTCCCTGTCAGTAATTCTGAGGGCTAAGGTCACACCAGCAGAATTTAAAGCAGTTTTTGACTTAAACACAGGGGCCGTCCGTTTATTATATTTTTTCTTGTTGGATCCTCTCCTTCAGCTTTTGTGTGTCATCATAATAACCATCACAACTGCTGGTAGGTGATCTACCTATCATCTTGAACATCGGGCAAGAAGACCATTTTGGCCATTTTAGCACAATTGTATGATTTAATTATTCACTCTTTCCACTTAAACTGATGACTAAGATTTTTCATTACCTGCCCTGTAAAATGAGGCGCTTGGGCTGATGACCTTGATTAATCTTTAGTGAGAAAATAGAATTCCACAATGAACTTGCAGCTGCAGAAGCACATTCAAGGAGAAGGTCTTCAACCAATTTACTAAAAAAATCCAATAGGTTCCTATTTGAGAACCTCCTTTTAAAGTGGAAGTTGACCAATGGAAAAGAACAACTTGGATTGCTTTCAATGATCTATCTGCGTCTGGCATCCATATAAGCATACCACTGATCATACTACACATACTGGCTTAGGTATCAATAAGAAAGGTGCATTGGACCCATGTTTTTTACAATCCATATTTCAGATGCATTGACCCAGGAGCGTAACTACAGGGGGTGCAGAGGTAGCAGTCGCTTCTGGGCCCAGCAGCCTGAGGGGGCCCAAAAACCCTCCTGCTACATAAGGTGATACCAGCATTGTAAGTGGCACATGATAGCTGGGGGGCCCATTTCACTTTTTGCACTTGGGCTCCGGAGCTTCAAGTTACGCCTCTGCATTGATCCTTTGAAGTTCTGTTGAACTTTATATAGATGGTCTGTGGGCCACATGTATGAAAACTGTCTAGGTCTAACACTCACTTTGTTGTCCATAACATCCAATCAAAGTGCCCATTTCATTTGATATAGTACTCTGGAAAAATGAAAGGGGCGCTCTGATTGGTTGCTATGAGCTGTGATTGGTTGCTATGGGAAACAAAGAGTTTTAGACCTAGACAGCTTTCATACATGTGGCCCTATGTGTTACAACTGAAATATAAAGATGAGTACAATAAACTAAGCCTTATTTGGTACCGGATATTTTTGCATTATTTTAGCTATTTTTTCAGAGCTATACCTGTGCACAGATTTTTGCATTATAGTATGCATGCCCTTTTTATCTTCTTGTGGCAGCGCTGCAGGACCATACAAACCTCATGGTTAATGTGACACTATTTTTGGAATAAAACAGCCATGCTTTTTAATCCTAATCAACACTTTTAAATCCCCAAAGTGTCTCAAGCTTGAGAAAAACTTTCCAGTGTGTGTGTGTGTGCGTGTGCGTGTGCGCCAAACAACGACATTTTTCAAGTTGGTGTTGATCTAAAGAGATAAGTTTCTAAATGTATTCTTGTTACTTTTTATTGTTTGAAAAGTTACACTTCTGCTAAGAACTCTGATGACATTACAACTTTAATTGATTTTCATAAAACAATAACTGTGGCATATTTCACGGGTTCAAATTGGCTTCCATGGACAACAGGGAAATATGCAGAATTTGGGCAAGATGGGAGATGTAAATGGCTGCACTGACAATGAATTACAGTTTCATTGTGGAAAGGATTTTAGTTGCTGACAAAATGGTTTAGTTACTTTGTCCATCTGTAGAGATACAAAGAGATAAGGTTTTGGGAAAATATATACTTGCCTGTAAGAGGCTCCATAGTACAGCATCTCGGTCATGATTTATTTATAATTTTTACAAAGTCAGAAAAAATAATAATGTCTGTGTGTTGTCATAAGAAATTTGGCATTCAAAAGCGCAGTAGGGCCCGAAGTCTTCAGGTGATGTACAATGGTTCCATACAACTCAGAGGTGGGATGGAGATATAACATCGTCATGTGCGTGAGCTGTATTTTTTGTTGTTGCTAAAATGTTATCGGATGTAAAAGACTAAAACAAATATGCACATGTGAGCAATACAGAAAGGTTGCTAGTGCAAATCCATTGGAACATGCTGCATTTAAACAAAATGTGCAAAAAAAAATACAGCACATGTATAAAGAAATGGAAATGTGAATAAAACATTTAAATGTATAAGTAACAGATTTGCAATAAAATAACATGGAAATAATACAGATTCAATATATGACATGTACTCGAAGGCGGATTTCACACAAGGCTGCTGTTGCCACAGGGCAGTGCTGTGTGGCTGAGAACTATGCAGTGAGGCTTAAAGGGAATCTTTCAGATGGTTTATTCTACCCTATTTCAAGGGAATCTGTCGCCATTTTTTTTTTTTTTTACTTATTAAATCAAGACCCTGATCCATATTCTTTTCTTCTCAGTCGTTTTTATTTCCGGATTATAGATTTCTCAATTCGGCCGTCTATATATGATTGTGGGAGAAGACATTCTTGCTTTAACCGCAGTCAATGAGATACTTTACAGCAGCTTCATGCACATAGGATTCTTAAGACAGATTCTGTCCCATAGACTTGTATAGGATAGTTTTCACTGTGAAGGGAGGGGAGATTCTGTGTTATCTGTACACAATGGTGTCTCCTTTCAGTGTGACCCTGCTTTTACTGATGATGAGCACACTGCTGAAAAGCTCTCTAAACAGAACAGGAAGTGTCAGACGATTATTAGGCTTAGTGGCCAAAGTGAAAACTGCAGAACTTAAGAAATATTAAAAAAAATACTGAAAGTGATATGGAAAATTAAAAAACAACAATCAAAAATTCCTAAAAAAATGTGTTTAACATAAAAATGTGAGTTAAACAATAGGTAATATTTTGATGACACATTCCCTTTAAGGCAGAATATGATAAAGGGACAGAAGCTGAGCTCTGTGATATATAGGGTTATATGATAGAGAAGAGAATCGGAGCTCTGTGATAAATAGGGTTATATGATAGAGGAGAGGAACCGAGCTCTGCAATGTACAGGTTTATAAATAGATTATAGGAGCATGCAAATGATTTACATGTAGTGAAAAGCAGAGAAAATACTAATAGGGCTGCTTAAGAGACCTTGGAAGTCCTGCTTTCCCAGCCCACATACAGTAATTGACCTCAGTGAGTGCACAGAGCAAACTGTCAATCACTGTACGCTGACAGGGTAATCCATACTTTCACTTCTTGTTTTGCTTTTTTCTGTTTGTAACTCAGAATTTCTGCTCTAAATTATATCACCCTATATAATAGAACATATGTTACTCTCCCTCTTTCATATTTGTCAGCATTATTCACCTGATAGACACCCTTTAATTGTGATGTGCTTCAGCTGCTTTTGTAGCAAAACTATGAAAATTAAATGGTAGGTCGCATGTAGTTTTTTCACGTGGATACTGACCGCAGTGGTTGAACTTAGTCAAAAAAAATAAAATAATTTAAATGAGATGGAATACTGCTTTTAGTAGTAATACTAGTAGTATTTTAGTATTTAGAATTTTTTTTATTAAAATATAACACAATAAATGTAATAGTTACTTTAAATCACAGATAATCCTTAAATGTTTATTCACAGCAAGGTAATTTACTAATAATAACCAGTTTCTGAAAAAGATGAAGATGAGCGTTTTAGATTTAAAGAAGAAAAGACATGCAATTACAATTTTGATTATTGGCACCCATTTATTTTTGGAAAATAGGTATGATTTTCAATGCGTATTTTTGTCTTTGGAAGTGCAATTTCATTTTTTTTTTCTCATTTTAACATTAAAATTTCCTTAAAAATAATTAAGAAAAAAAATTGGTTTCGGAGAGTAAACAAAAAGAAGAAGCAAAATGTAATGGAATTTCTCTGTACGACGTTCAGTGCATTTATTTATGGTCTAAAATGTACATCAATTGCCAGTGCCTTGGAACAGCTTTGCCACTGTCTCCATTTATAGTAAACAAAACAATACATTCAAAAAAAAAAAACCAAGCTGTCCTCTTCATGAGTTGGCAGGCGTGAGACAGCTATAATCTGTACACTACTCCTCGATCAAATTTATCACCAAGCATCAATTAGCTGTCATTAGATGTAGTAAAAAACAAAAACTGTGAGAATAAACAATCCGCAGTGGGCGACAGTACAAGTTAGGGGAAAAAAAAAAAAAAGATAAATGCCACAACGATTAGACAGCTGTTAAAAAATACATAGTGAACATACATAGAAAAAGCCTGTAGGGAAAGAACAAAAACAAATGAAAATATAGACTCTTGGAAGCCAGCATTGGCAACCATAAAATATTAATAACTTGTGGAATATTTCACATATCGATCACCAATAACAAATAAACCAATGTTAAATATTTGTCAAATTAAAGTTATGCAATAAAGCTTAATTTTCCAGTTTGGAAAATAGTAACAGCAAAATAGTTCTTCAGAAATGAAAGGTCAAATGGTTTATTTAAAGCCTACTTTAGTTACCTCCCATGTAGGTGGATAGAGTATCACAAGATGTAGAAATGCATGTCTTCTTGACCAAACACAGCTACAACAACCCCACAGTACAATTTTTTTAAAATAAAATGTTCATAAATACATCTAGCTTTTGCATGTATTTTGGTTGCAATGCTAATACTAAATATCTTCAGCCCATATATCAACTTGACTTTGGAAGGCTGAAATGTTTTCTGTGTACCAGCCATAAACCCCGGTAATGTAGAATTACAAGGTTAACAAACTTTTTGGGTCTATAATAAAAATAATCAAAATCAAATAAAAAGCCTAACACCTGGGCTACATAATAAATTGTGGTTTTGACTGTAATGTTTTCCTATACCAAAAAAATGATAGGTGACTTTGCAACAATGCCTTCCTCTGGATCAACACTTTAGCAAAATAGGCTGAACTGGATGGATGTCTGTCTTCTTCCAGCCTTACAACTATGTAACTATGTAAAAAAGATATTACACCGGTTTGGATTTATGGAGCCACCACAAGGTCACCTACTTTTTCTTTGCTATAGGAAACCACTGTGATCATGTCACAGTTGTCCATTGACAACACAATCTAAGTCATCAAATAGGCCAGACCTAAATTTTATGGTCAACTCAAGTGATCCACTCTTTTTTTTTTTTAACCAACTACAATCACTGATCTTGACCAATATGTCAGCTGCAAAACTGTACAACATATGTTGTTGAAACTTATGTGAAGCCAGGAAATATAGAAGCTACCTACAGTGTCAGTGGTTACAAGTTAATAGAGATTTTCTTTTTAATAAAACAATCGTAACTGAATTTACTAAAATCTTTTGCAGCTGTGGAGTTCATTCCAATCCTATAATTTTTGCCTTTGTAAATATATATATAAAGAATACTTGCACCATCTGAACTTATTAAAAAAGGCTTTCATTTAATATCGTAAATGGTCATTCTGAATAATGTGTCATTTACAGAGGGAGAAGTCCGTTACAAATTAATATGGCAAGACATTAGCCATTTTCTTTAGAATCAACCAAATACATTCAAAGTAAAATTTCCATGCCACTTTCCAATTTTTTTGAGGTAAACATACATTTGTAATATAAAGCAACAATGACGCCAACCATCTCTCTCAGCAGTAAATAGTGCTTTCAACACATTCCTTTGAGGTACTGTACAAATCAACTTTCCTGAGGTTTTTTTTGTTTGTTTGTCATTTTTGCAGACAGAACATTAAAAGAAATAAAATACAGAAATTAAGTTCCAGATTTAATTTTCTTATCCCTTCTGAAGAACAGACAGGATTGAGGAATACTGTTGCTCATAACATGGCAAGAAAATCTGGCTCTCTGTCTTTCAACTTATCTGTTCACTATAGTCCAATAGTGTTTGAAGTTAAAGCTCTTTATATTAGCACATGCCACCAACGTAATTGTGAGGCAAACAAACAAACAAACAAAATAAAGCACCACTCCAGGCACTTGACAGCAACTAAATCTCAAGAACAGCAGAATGGAATCAATACACGGGATTCATGTCCTTCCAATGTCAACCTAAGTCCACCCTGCTTCGTTTCGAGTGTCGGTACAGAACTAAGCATTAAAATATGCTCACGGTCATGTCATTAAATTCAAAACATTGGCTGTTTAATGCACATTAAAGTCTACCATCACTCTGAAGATGCAAGTTTATTGTGGTTGCCTTGGTACCATTAACATTTAGGCCACTGCCAAAAGGGACTCTTACCCCTTGGTCACCTAGATTTGTGCGCCAGCATTCATTGCAATGTTTATTATCACTGACTGCAACCAAACATTTTGTTCCATTCAACATACATATCAAGCTCCTTTTGAGATATGCTAGGCTGAATCTTGCAGAAAGCATTTTCAAAGTCTTGGTATGTTACGGGCCTCAGCTGGCTCGGCATAATGGCTGAAAGGTCTGTGGCTGGCATGGCATGGAGGGGGCCCACCACTGCTTCCTGACACAAATGAGCCACATCTAGTCCAGAAAAGCCTTCTGTGCGCTGGACGAGCAGTGCAAACTCCTTGTCATTGAGACAGTAATTGTGCTGTGAGAGCAGTTGTACTATTATCTGGTGCCTCGCTGTGCTGTCAGGAAGTGGGATAAGAAGTCTCTTCATGAAATATCTCCTTAGAGATTCATCTATTTCTTCGGGTTTACTTGTGGCACAAATTACAACTATTTGGTCCTCAGCAGATGAAAGAACGGAATCTAACTGCATAAGAAACTCTGTTCTCATTCGGCTTACTGGATTGTGTTCTTCACCCACTTGGGAAGAAAGAAGCATTTCTATGTCACTTACAAAAATCACAGAAGGTTGCCGACACCGTGCCACAAGAAACGACGCATGGACAATTTTTTCTCCTTCGTTTATCCACTTTGTGACAAGATTAGAGCCAGTGATTTTAAAGAATGTGGCACCTAGCTGACTAGCTATACATCTGCCCAACAATGTTTTGCCTGTTCCTCTAGGTCCAAATAAAAGTATGCTCCGAGGCAAAGCAGTAAGTCCACTGAATGCATCAGATCGAATTACAGGCCATAATACTTCTTCCTTTATAAATGCCTTTACCAACTCAAGGCCAGCAATTTCATCCCAGTCAACTGGATGACCCTGGTTGATAATCTCATTAGTTACAAGGTCAATGAGGTGAGTATCAGTGTTCTTCAGCTGTTCGTCCACAGAGTGGTTGGATGAGGTAGCTGTATGAAGTCCAGGGCCTTGAAGACTATGTGAGAGTAGCTGTCTATGTTCTTCACTGTGTTCATTGATTGCAGAGGAGTTGTATTTTCCAAAAGCTTCACTTGACCTTGAATTCTTTCCAGTGCTATATGAAGGTGGTGTAAGGGCTCTTGTTGACTGACTGCTAAATTTTCTTTGCTGATCAGCAGGAGCTAGCTGCTTAGTGGGCTTGAATGCCAAGGATGAAGACTCAGAACTTCGGTCATAACCATTTCCTCTACTTGAGTTGGATATAGTGGTGTCGGGCATTCTGTACATAGGGCTATGTGAGGTTCTTTGTTGCCCATAACTATAGCTTCCATAACTAGAGTCTAAATCCCCCTGTCCTGCCATATAGAAAGCTTTTCTTTTAAGGGAGCTAGCTGATGGGGTTATTGGGGTCAAACCATGTGTCTGATAACTGTAGCCTGGAACAGTTGTTGGTGGAAGAGGAGTAGGAGCAGGAATACCAGAAGGAAGGTAAGCAGAAGGAGGAGGGGCACTTCCAGGGCTGTACCCTGACCCAACACCGGATTGTGGAGGATAGCCAGCAGGTGGATAGTTGTAGCTTGAGAGATTGGAGGCTCCATTGTAGCCTGGTACAAGAGCTGGTGGGGGTGGGGGTGGTGGAGGAGGCTGTAGGAGTCCAGAGCTATGAAGGGGAGATGGATGAGGTGATGGCAGTGCAGATGCAGATTGACTACTATAGCTTGAATGCAGGTAGGATCCATTATATCCTGTTCCATATTCCTGAGATGGTAGCCCTGAATGTAGACTGGGAACTGAGTGGCTTCCACATGTACTACTGGAGTAGCTAGGTTCTGTCAAGTTGCTGCCCACCCCAGGAGAACTGCCTATGCTGCCAGAGACATCTTATGGAGGTATAGTGGCTCCTACTCCAGTTTTGCTTGCCACAATGACATCAGAAACACAGTTCATAGGATAGACGTTTTCTGAATTCAAAGAACTTTGCCAAGGCTCACCATCATTTTTTCGACCATTCACAAGGCCTGACTGGGCTTCAGTGTAATTACTGAGAAGAGGTCTCTCCATAGATCCTTCCAAAATTCCAGAATATTTCTCAGCATATTTTTTCAGTAGATTTGATGCAGTTAAAGCTGATATATCATCATTGGCCCAGGCATACTGGTATGTACGTTGCAAGTGACCACGATATGCTTCGACTTTGTGAGCCGGTGACCTTGTGGTTGACGATATATCGAAGTGCTGTTCTGGCCATTGAGCATGCTCTGGCGTCCACTGCATCTTCAAGCCTATATAAATGAGAAAGGAAACAAATCAATACAAGAAGAATGTAAAAATATTTTACATATCTTGTTTTATAAAGGTTAGATAATATGTGAATATTCTTATTTTTAGACCATTTTGATGATTTATTTGTAAGATATAGATACAGATAGAAAATCACTAAAGTGCTGGGTAAACTGCAGTGGTGTCTGTACAATATCAGTTTCATATTACCCCCCCCCCCCCAATCTAAAAGTATGAGACACAGATGATAGATCACATTTAGGATACCTTTCTTATTTGGTGCTGAACACCTAGTTAGTGCAGCATAATGTACCCTGTGCTGAACAATATGACATAGACATTGCAGGTCATTCCATAATCCAACTCTCATCTAAAAGTGGTCCATCACAGTTTCAAATCTGCTTCGTGGAGTGCAGCAAAGCAATCTCCCAGGCAGCGGTCCATCGCTTTCATCACACAAAGCCTACAACTCGGTATTAATTACAACAGCTTTCTTTTTGCTTAAGAGCTCTGTATTTGAACCCCTAAAGAAAAAAAAAAAAAAAAACAAGCAATGCTTGTCTGCTGATCTGTTTCTCCGGCAAGTCTCTAGGGCACAAAGAATTAAACCTTAGCTGACTAACCCCTCTAAGTTTTTTTCAGCTTTACCCTCTAGATGCTGGAGTTGACATCTATCATATAGATGCACTTAACTACAAGTGACATTTGAACACTCTAAAACAGTTTGCAAACTATGGGACTAAAACAGAATTTGTGATCTATCTATAGAAAATATCACTTCAGTCTGTGGTCAATAGAACATAATTTTAGGCATTGGAAATAAGTTATTGGCATACTCATAAAATAAAAGGTTTTGGCCAATTTTTTTTATTTTTGAGGATTAGAAAAATGTATCAGGCTTTATTTAAAAAAAGAAAATACATTTTGAATTACAAAAATGTCTGAAAAAAAACAAAAAAAAAAAACAATACTTGTATTCTTTTCCCAGGAAATTGCTTTTTAAATGATACCACTCTAAAATATTCAAACAAATAGTAAATGTATAAATATACAAAACAGTTCTTAGTTATAAATGGGATGAGAGAGGTGCTGGATTACCAGATCGTCTAAAAAAAATAATTATAAAACCCACTTGGAAGTGAACATATTCCCATAGGAAGAAAGCTCAATAAAGATTCCTGTAGGAAGAAAGCTCAATGGATAATGTTAACTCAAAATCTTGTACACTGACTTGTTCTTTTAATAAAGTTCCCATAGAGGTATGAGGGTCCTTACTCTACCCGACAATTTCATACAGGAATCATTCAGATTTTTTTTTTTCTTCAAATTCCTACAAAGGAACAGGTTAAAAAAAAAAAGAACTAGAAGAAGTGTCCTCACAGACAAAAAATTGCTCAATAAGAACAAGTCCCAGTGTGAAAGGCCTCTTCATCCATGTAATATTACATGGTCAGCCTTTCATTTAACAGGGGAGCATATAATACTACATTTACTTTTTGCCTGCTACAGTATAAATGTATAGCCATCTAGGATTTAAAGGGGTTTTGTCATGATCTGATCTCATACCTCCTGCATCCAGCTCTTCAGCTCTGTGTGCTCAGAAGGGGGTGTGTGTAATTTGTTTGAATTGCATATCATGTGGCCCAACAGGATGACATCACCAGGCCTTTTCTCTCTGTAGTCAAAGAAAGGTCTGTTTATATGTAGAACTGTAAGGCCCTGTTCACACGGTTCCCGCGGCCAAACCTCGTCCCGACGCAGGTTTGCGGCGCGGGTGCTGGGCGTGGTCCCGGCGCGGGTGGGGCGTTGTTTGGGGCGCGGCTTGCAGAGAGTGTTTGCCCCCATGCCAATTAATAGGCAGGGGGCAAACCGCGGCGCGAGCTGGCCGCGCACCACCCGCGGTGACACCCGTGGCAACACCGCGACGCTGCCGCGCTGAGAACTCCCTGTCAAGAATTGACAGGAGAGTTCTCACACACGCGCCCCATGGCCGCGGTCAGACCCACGGTGTGTGAATATTAACGCGGTTTCCAATAGGAAACCATGTTAATAAACTAGGCGATTTGGCCGCGGTTTTGGCCGCGGAAACCGCGTCGGAACCCGCGGCCATAACCACGGCCAAATCTGTTGTGTGAACAGGGCCTAAGTAGCTACATTTGAGCTCAGAGGTAAGACTTACCTCCAGGCACAATGGTCCCCAGTTCAAATCCCTGCAGGAACCAAACCTGTGGATTTTATTTCTCTTTATCAATGCACAAACCTGATTGAGGTTTCTTTTTTTCTTGAGATTTCTTTTTTTACTTATTTGCACTGTTTGACTAATTACTGTTTGACTAATTGCACAGAGGACGAGAGTAGAATGACAGCACCCAGGGTTTGAACGCTCAGTAGCTGCCTGAGAGGAGAGGTGATGTCTGAGCATGTGCGGCCAGGACTGAGAAGCTCTCAGCCCTGGTCGTATCCCCTGGAGATGAGCTGTAAACAATGGATCACTAAAGGAGCAGCTAAAACAAAAATGGTACAGAATTTTTAATAATGATGAATGGTGAAAATGTTTACTATTTAATTTCCAAACTTCCCACGTCAATTTCACTTCATGGCAAAGCCCCTTTAAGGCTATGCTAACAAACAATTACAGGGTTGCCAGGCTTGCAGCTATTAACTGATCAATGGTTTTTATTTACTTATTTATTTTTTATTATCATGAGACAATTACTTTAAAGTTACAAGAAATTCTCTTCACTGGCCGTTCGTTGCTAGGTGCTATCCGGCCCTGCATTTGTATGAGAGGGACGTCACTAGCACCGCCCTCTTGATTCAAATGCAGGGACGAATCGCACCAATCAATGAGCGACTGGCGAACAGAATTTCTCGGAATGGGACTACTCCTTTAATGGAATCAGTCACATGGGAGCACAACACACTGGGCCTATTGTATCCAAACTCTCCAACAGAAAAACGGTCTTTGTTACCCATAGCCACCAATCAGAGCTCAGCTTACATTTTTCTGGAGCAGTATAAAAAAATTTGAAATGGCCTCCGATTGGATGCTATGTGCAACAAAGAGTTTTACTGTTAGTATTGATAAATAGAACCCAGTTTGTATTAGAAAATATGGTGGAAGGAACAACTCAAGCTCAAAGATCACCGAAGGTAAAATAAACTTACGTAGTCGTATTATAGCATTTGTTATGAAACAGTCAATTTTATGACATGTTGTATGCACAGAATATGGTGTTCGTAACTGTATATCAATCACTTGTTTCCTATCCCCAAGGGGAGACCTTGATTTTGTTACTTGTGTCCCTGAAAGCTTTAGTCCTCTTTCTCCAACCAGCCAGAAGCAGCCATGACTCTTGCGCTCTCCATTTGTTAATTTTTTCTATTCTGTTAATGGAATAGTACTACTGTCCTGTTTCTATGGGATCCGTGTAAACATCCGTGCCTTAATTTTATTTTCAAGATGGGACATTTTTGAACAGTGTGACAGTCGTCATTCAAGTGAAGAGACTCATTAACAATTTGTTACGTGGGCATTTTATGTACAAACACTACATCCAAAAATGTATGAACCCATTGTGAATCACACAATATATTCCATTGTCTACGGACCTCTACTGGGCACAATCAAAATATTAGCATTAGCAATGAATAGCATGTAGGAGACCCTACACATGTTTCATACCCAAGAGGTCAAACTTTGTCTTTATGGATCTCTGTGGAAAAAAAAAATACTTAAAACTAATAAGAACCTTAAAGAGTTTTATAACTTGAGGCCTGTAAGTCATGTCTGAAGGTTACATCGCTGTGGACCTTGGATCTGAGAACCCTTTGATGCTTTCAAGAAAGGATTCTGATATTCAGTAAATGACTTGACCCATTGGTTTTCACTTATATTTTTATAAATCTACAGTCAGCAGGGAACAGAACGAGGGGAGTATGACTAGAGGATCAGAATACGCAATGTGTTTGTAATCTGTTACCATGGAGACACATAGGTTTGCAAAGAAACGGTAGATATTAATGAGGTTTTAATTAGGGTTAAATCAGGACGATTTGCAAAGCAGCTTTCATATTTTTAGTTAAGATAAATTGCAACAAATTCAGCTTGGTTGAGATAGTATAAAAAAGAGGTTGCTTGCCATGTACAACAGTTTATTTTTTATTGTAACAGGTCCCCTAACAAGAAGCTGATAACAGGATGGCATTTTACTTGGATCCTCAGCAATCAGTGGATAGAAGTGGAATGTGGAGTTCTTAATTTCACCCCAGCACCTCTGACCATTAACCAATATCCAGCATAACCAACGAGTTGTTCATGTAATATACAGACGAGTCGTGTTCTATATCAGACACACATCTAAAAATATATTTTGATATTGTTTTTCAATATTGCCCCCTACTGTCAAGATATACTGCATCCTGCTACCGTGTTCTCCACTGGGTTTCCACTGATGTTATGACATACATCGCTTACATGATACCGCAGCCAAGCACGAGACTTAAAGGGGTTATCTCACTACAGTAATTGCTTCGTACATTAAAGATCTTACAAAACCAAGTCACTTTGTAATATATGTGTCCATTAACAGTGCCTACCTATTCTGAGATATCCCCTCTTGTATGGGCTGCATCAGCTCCTCAGGTCACTATAGCTACAGACTTGTTTGATCTCTCCTGATCGGCTGCCAGTGCTGGTTTCTATAGCTTCAGACCTGGTGTCCTCAGTAGCTCATCATTGCAGGCCAATAGTAGCCAGTAAATGCCCCTGAATTCAAAAATGAAACTGAGAAAACAGGACTGAGGTAAGATAAATCGATGTAGTGAGAAAACCCCTTTAACAGTCACAAGCATGTGACCTCTGAGACAGCAATTGGCTACAGAGTCATGTGAGCACGGTACATGACATCATCAGCCAGGAATCGGTAGGGAACAGTCGAATAGTGGCAGTAGTTTTACTGGCAAGTACCTTTGATTTGTTTGTTTTTTGTGACAAAAGGGTAAGGTAGGGGACTTTAAAAAAAAAAAAAAAGTTTTTCTAAATACGTTCACACATAACCTAATCATATACTAAAGGCGATCAACACATAGAAAGATATTCAGCACTCTTAGATCATTGCGAGTAGCACAGATCCAAATTTAAAAACATCTTAGTTTATTTCATCCTTTTAAAAGATATACAGTGACACGTGCAACTGAGAAGCCATACTAACGAACAACCAAAGTGTTTTGGCCATAGAGCCTTATTTCAGGTCTGCTATCTCAAATTAAACCTGGTTTAGGGAGAAGGAGCGTAGTTTGCCCCACCCCAAGACTTAATTCTAGTTTAATCCCTAAAACGATATAATTCACAACCATTAGAAAAACTCCCGTAAAAACCTCCACGGCTACAATACTTAAAATTTCTTGAGCTAATTCTAGAATAGACACATATAATCCACTAACCTATACAATCGATTATATGTTAGCGGATTATATGTGTCTATTGGGGAGGGGCAGGGCAAACTACGCTCCATCTCCCTGAACACTATTTAAACCAGGTTTAATTGGAGATAGCAGACCTGAAATAAGGCTCTATAGCCGAAACACGCTGGTTGTTTCGTTAGTAAGGCTAATCTGATGCACGTTACAGTGTATGACTTTTAGAATGATTAAAAAAACTAAGAAGTTTTTAAATTTTGGATCTGTGCTGCTGGCTATGGTCTAAGAGTGTTGGATATCTTTCTATGTGTTGATCGCTTTTGGATGGAGGGAGCTGCCAGAGACCCTTGTACCTTAATTTGGAACCACACCAGCTCCAGAGACTCATAGTGAGCCGATTGCATCTTACTGTTATATAATCATATACTAAGCCATATATTTATCTTAAAGGGAACCTGTCACATAGTTTATGCCCCCCTTGCTGAGGACAGCACAAGCTTGTGACAGACCTGCTGTTTCCAGCGCTGTGTCCTTTATTCTGTAAGATGCAGCAGCTTTAGAGCATTTAATGCTCAAATCTTATTCATGAGCAGGTGTTAGCCAAGTTAGTGAGGTGGGCGGGGCTAGCCTCAGGTGGGCGGGATATGAAAAAAACTGACTCTTTTCATGACTCTTTGCTGGCTGAAAACTGAAGATTTGAGCATTAAATACTCTAAAACTACAACATCTTACAGAATAAGGGACACAGCGCTGGAAGCAGCAGGTCTGTCACTAATTTGTGCTGTCCTCAGCAAGGGGGGCATAATCTATGTGACAGGTTCTCTTTAAGGGCAGACATGTTAGTACATTATGTACAGCTGGTGTAGAAATAAACATGTATTGCTGATGTCATACAGAAGTCACAAACCCAAATGATGAACACTATTTCATATTCTAAATAATTGATTGCTGGAAATTGATCCATATGCAGTTGACAGACTAAGTGGCACTTCCAGGTCCTCGCAGCTCTTCCCATGAAATCCATCGAGAGCTTCCATATCATATCCTTCTCTGCAAAGAATTTACAAAAAGCTGAGAAATGTGCCTGTTCAATATCTAACCCTTTTGTGACTCTCTTGATACGACGCCCATCCAGTTGATCTCTGGTAAGAGCACACTTTACTCACACAGTTGCAAGCCGATTCCCCACTGATGCTTCACGTTTGTTACATTTTTACTCCAGACTATGAAAGTTAATTAGCAGGATGATACATTGTTAATTGCATTAATTTACAAGAAGCCAGTCAAAAAGGATTGCACCAAATAAGGCCCCCTTGTCATCTTTTAGGCGTAATGATTCTGACTACCAAAACAGGTTGACATTAATTATAGGCAGAAGAGATTATTTACAATAAAATTCCAGAGGGTTATATTCTGTATATTCGATTCATTATCCTGCATCATTTATGTTGTTATACGTATATTGTGACAGAATTAACGGAGTCTGATTTCTGCCAGACGCAACTAGGAAACACCATGATGTATGAGATTTTATTATTCCTCTTGAGCAACCACCGTTTTTCATGTATTTGTGTCATTCCGTATAGTCTGCACAGTTTATCACTCATTAGAACTAAAGATAAAAAGTTGTATATGAGTCAGCCATTTTGAATTTACGGAGCGGTGTCTTTTGGTCATCCAACCAAAAACGGACATAGAAGTACAGAGATATTTCACATTTTCAGTATGTAAATTAACTTGGCAAGGAGGGCTCCAAACATATTGGAGAACTAAGCACAGACCTTCTGCAAATAAAGCTACTACTACAATGAGGTAGAAGGGACCATAAAATTACTTCCGGGACTACAAATGGTAAAGGGTGTTCACAACAAATTTGGTTTAGATTTCTCTTGTCTTTTTACCTTGTATTTTGTTAATTAAAAAAAAAAAAATGAAACAATTTTTACTTGTATCACTTAAAATATTCTCACACAACTGCCTACACCTTTTGTACAGTACTATACACACACATATAAAGGATTACAAACGGGTTAGGAACTGTAGGTTTGTTCTTAAGTTGAACTAACATGTAAGTCGGAACTCGTACATTTATTAAATCTAACTCCAGCAGAGATTTTTTTATATTTTTTTAGTCGTGGATAATGCAGGTAAGAGTAAACACCCCTTTTACATTTGTTTTACTGTCTGCCCCTGTTAAGAGGATTTCACTTCACTTTCTGTCTCATAATTACATAGTACAGTTGAAAAAAGGCATGTGTCCATCAAGTTCAACCAATGGGAAAAAATGTGGAGCAGGATGGGGGAGGGAGGGTTATATTTAGTTTCACCTTTTCATGAAGCCTTTGGAACCCATAAGGCAAGAACCAATCTGCCCTAAAAGGAAGATTCCATTCCTGATCCGAAAGTTACCATCATACTGGATCTAGATATTTTCTATGGCTACATACATATGATTATTATTTAGTAGTAAATGGTTATTTAAAGGGGTATTTTCATTTCACCCTTTTGCAGCTGTTTATACTGGTTGCTAAGCAGAGCTTGTGAAATGGAGGGGCGTGTTTCTCCTCCCAGCAGGGCATATCTTCTCTCTCTGTAGACACGCCCCAGTGTGCACGTGAGGATTCATTCTGTGTGAGCTGGGGGAAGGTAGAAGTTGTCAGTTGTCATTGGAAGTGAAAAGTTAAGTGTAACTCCATAGTTTAGATCTACATTTCTCGCTCTCTCTACATACTTTGTAATTAGAATGGGCATTTGACATTCAGGACTCTGGGAAAGATGAGTGATTTTTGTTTTTTCTGTCTCTCTCTCACACACACAGTGATGCATCTTGTAGATCATTACACCCCTGACCTCTACAGATCTGCAGAACAAAGCTATATGCTTTATCTGTTTGTGTTTACATGGGACTGCACATGATTTCTCTCTCTCTGCTAAAGGACGTCTGCTTGCTGTCAGTGAAATCTCTCACCCCGCACGCATTCCTTGCACCCAGGCTCGGACTGGGCCCCCGGGGGCCCGGAAAAACCCCCCCCCCCCCCCCCCCCCGGGTGGGCCCCCCCGACTCCTGGGCCCCGGAGGCATGCCTTGCCCCCCGGGGCCCGGCGGGGCCCCCCGGTCACTGGACCCCGGGGGACCCGCGTCCCGAGGCCCCAGAACCCGGGCCCCGGGTGTTGGGGACTAATCCCCCGACCCGGGGTTGCCGGTGAGCGGACGGCAAAGGGGTCCCTGGGTACGGGGGGGGCCCGCTTTGGGGGGCCCCACTAAAGGGGGGGGCTACAAAGGGGGGTCCCGGCTACAAAGGGGGGGGGGGGCCGGATAAAGGGGTGGTTTTTTTTTTACCCCAAGGGGGGCCCCAAAGGGGGGGGGCCCCCCGGGTACAAGGGGGGGGGGGCTACAAGGGGGGGGGCCTGACTAAAGGGGGGGGGCCCTGCTAAAGGGGGGGCCCCGGCTCAAGGGGCCTGCTAAAGGGGGCCTGCTACAAGGGGGGCTACAAGGGGCTTGGCTACAAGGGGGGCCCTGGCTACAAGGGGCCCTGCTAAAGGGGGGGGGCCCCGCTCAAGGGGCCCGCACAAGGGGGTCCCCCGCTACAAGGGGGCCCCGGCTAAAGGGGGGGCCCGGGTACAAGGGGGTCCCTGGTACAAGGGGTCCCCTGACTCAAAGGGGGCCCCGACTACAAGGGGGGGCCTGACTAAAGGGGGGGGCCCCGACTATAAAAGGGGGGCCCTGGCATAAAGGGGGGGGGGCCCCCGACTCAAGGGGGCCTTTGGGACAAGGGGGGGCCTACTAAAGGGGGGCCCCCGGCTACAAGGGGGGTCCCTGACTAAAAGGGGGCCCCGACCCAAAAAGGGGGGCCCTGCAAAGGGGGCCCCGGCTACAAGGGGGGCCCTGGCTACAAGGGGGGGTGGGGTAAAGGGGGGCCCTGGCTTTTAATGGGGCGCTGGCTACAAGGGGTCCCGGCTACAATGGGGGCCCTGACAAAAAAGGGGGTCCCGGGAAAAGGGGGTCCCGGTTCAAAGGGGCCCGAATAAAGGGGGGTCCCTGGCTAAAAGGGGTCCCTGGGTACAAGGGGGCCCTGCACAAGGGGGGGCCCTGGTACAAGGGGGGGGCCCCGTACAAGGGGGGGCCCCCTACCCCAAAAGGGGGGGCCCGCTTTCAGGGATCCCTGGTACAAGGGGGGGCCTGGTTACAAGGGGGGGTGGTTACAAAAAGGGGCCCTGGCTACAAAGGGGCCCCGGCTAAAGGGGGGGCCCCGACACAAAGGGGGACCGACTACAAGGGGGGGCCCTGGCTCAAAGGGGGGGGGTCCCTGCTACAAGGGGGGTCCCGGGTTTAAAGGGGGGGCCCTGCTACAAGGGGGGGGCCCCGGCTACAAGGGGGGGCCCCCCTACAAGGGGGGTCCCTGCTAAAAAGGATAGTTTCCAACTTTTTAAAAAGAAAAAACAGGAATTTGCATGGGCACGCCCATCTTTGGTATGCCAGCCCCCTTTAAAAACCACACCCCCTCCACCTAACTGCATAACGGCTTTGGAAGAAAGCCCAGGTGATGCCCTTATAGCAGGTAGTAAACCCCCCATAAGCAGGTGGTGCCCCTTACAGGCAGGTTAGTTGCACCCTTGTAGACCAAGGTAGATGACCCCCTCTGTAGAAGGTAGGTGCCCCTTTGTTAGCCAGGGGTAGGTGCCCCCCATTGTTTGCCAGGTAAGTGCACCATTGTTTGCCATGGAGATGCACCCTCTGTTTGCCAGGTAGATGACCCTCTTTTTGCAGGTAGATGACCCTCTGCTTTGCCAGGTAGTTGCCCACATTGTTGCCAGGTAGTGCCCCATTGTTAGCCGGTAGTGCCCCATGTTTTACAGGTAGATGCCCCCATTGTTTGCCAGGTTGTTGCACGGATTGTTTGCCAGGTAGATGCCCCCATTGTTTGCACAGGTAGATGCCCCTTTGTTTGCCAGGTAGATGGTCCCTCTGTTGCCAGGTAGATGCCCCTCTGTTTGCCAGGTATGATGCCCCCTCTGTTGCAGGTAGATGTCCCCTATGTTGCCAGGTAGTGCCCCCATTGTTGGCCAGGGCAGAGCCCCCCATATAGCTAATAGAATAAAATAATAATCATTACCTCACCAGGCTCTGCAGCGACGGCCGCTCCGGACGATCTCCTAGCGCGCAGGGGGAAGTTGAGGAGCAGCCGCATGTCACTCAACCTGCGCCGCGCGTCACTTCCCTGCTACGCGCTGACCTGTATGTACGGCGCACACCGGCGCGGACATACAGGGGGAGACAGGGAGGAGAGGAACGATCCCTCCTGCTCCTCCCTGCAAGCGAGACTACCGGGCGGTGAAGCGGGTGCGCAGCGGCCGCTTCACCCACCTGTAGGAGCGGCCCGGCGGCGCCAGAGTAGCGCACTAGTGCTACTCTGTCGCCGCGGCCCATTTAAAGGACCCCTGCAGGCCTGCTGGCGGCCCGGGAGGAATGCCAACTCCCGGGAGGGGCGGGAGGGGACCCCAAATAGCGGGACCCCCCCCGCCAAAAACGGGAGAGTTGGCATGTATGCTACAAGGGGTTCCTGGCTACAGGGGGGTCCCTGGCTTCAAGGGGGCCCTGACTAAAGGGGGTCCTGGCTACAAGGGGGGCCCTGAATAAAGGGCGGTCTCCCTAGCTAACAAGGGGGGGCCCTGGCTACAAGGGGCTGCCCTGGCTACAAGGGGGGGCCCTGACTTCAAGGGGTCCCTCACCCCACGGCTACAAGGGATCCTGGCACAAAGGGGGGCCTGGATTACAAAGAGGGGCCCTTCGGCTAACAAAGGCGGTCCCTGGTGCTACAAGGGGGGTCCTGAATACCAGGGGGGACCTGACTACAAGGGGGGACCTGACTACAAGGGGGGGCCCTGGCTACAAGGGGGACGGCCTGGCTCACAAGGGGGGTCCTTGACTACAGGGGGTCCCTGGCTACAAGGGGGTCCCAGGCTACAAGGGGGGATCCCAGGCTACAAGGGGGGATCCCAGGCTACAAGGGGGGATCCCAGGCTACAAGGGGGGATCCCAGGCTACACGGGGGGTCCCTGGCTACAAGGGGGGTCCTGGCTACAATGGGGGTCCCTGGCAACAATGGGGGTCCCTGGGCTACAAAAGGGGGTCCCTGGCTACAAAAGGAGGGCACTGGCTACAAAAGGGGGCACTGGCTACAAGCGGGTCCTGGCTACAAGGTGGACCTGATAACAAAGGGGGCCCTGACTATAAAGGGGGCCCCTGACTACAAAGGGGGCCCTTGACTACAAAAGGGGGGCCCTGACACAATGGGGCCCTGGCTACTAAAGGGACGCTTTGACTACTACTGGGGGGACCTGACTACAAAGGGGGCCTAGCTACCTAAATACTAAAGGGGCCCTGACTCACTACACAGTAGCTAAAGGTGGCCCCTAACTACCTCTATACTACCTAAAGGAGACCCCTAACTGCCTGCGAACTAACTAAGAGGCCTTAACTGCCTGTATTCTACTTCATGGGAAGCCCTTACAAAAAATATGCAATGTATATACCCAAAGGGGGTTCCCTAACTGCTTGCAGCCTTTATAAAGGCGGACCTAACTACATACAGCTTACCTATCTGGGTGAAAACATACATTCATACAGGACTGGGGCCTTGCCTATTGCCAAACCTACCTAGGGTCTTGTTCTACCTACCTGGTTATATAATTGAGAGGGAAGCAGCTCATAGTTGTAGCATTATCTCACGAGGGTTAGTCCTCTCCCAATCCCTCCAACAACTTCAGGATCTATGGCCTCTAAAGTTATGGCTTGTACCGCTCTCCCACCCCCTGGGAAGTTGTACAGAGGTGGGAATTGATAAAGAGGTGTGAAAATTGGGGATTCTAAAATTTGTGTGTAATTTCTGCAGGGATGAGCTGTGGGCCGGGAAACTTCATCATGATGGTGCGGAACTGATGCAGAAAAAGGAATAAGAACGATCATGAGGAGAAGAGAACGGACTCATCAGATGATGATAATCTCTGGTGAGTCCCTATTTTACTTCTATATTGGTCAGTGCTGTATTCACTGTAATGTGATGTGGACCTTGAGCTGGTGTCTATGTGGCTCTAATATGGCAGTGTTTTAGGTATACCGAGATGGTGTCTGACCTCTATGTGGTCTCTATATAGGCGGTGTTTAGCGTTATACTGAGCTGGTTGTATGAACCTCTATGTGGTCTCGATATGGTGGTGTTGTATGGTTATACCTGAGTGGTGTTGCTCTATTTGGTTCTATATGGCGGTGTTGTAGGTTATATCGGCACTGGGGGGGTATTAATGCAGATAAATGTGTCCCGATTGACCTGTGAAGGAGTTACACTTATACTTTCCTGCTGCGTGTTTATTTTTGGAAGTGGTGTGCGCGCGTGACAAGGGAAACATGGAGGGGGATTATTGTATGTGGGTGGAGGAGGATATTGTTATGTGGACTCGATCTGGAGGAGGATTGTGTATGTGGGTGGAGGGGGATAGGAGGATGTGGGTGGAGGGGATAGTGTTTGGGGGTGGGGGGATAGTGTATGTGGGTGGAGGGGGATAGTGTTTGTGGGTGGAGGGGGATATTGTATGTGGGTGGAGGGGGGATATTGTATGTGGGTGGTGGGGATTTGTATGTGGGTGGAGGGGACTATTGTATGTGGTGGAGGGGGATATTGTATGTGGGTGGAGGGGGGATTTTGTATGTGGGTGGAGGGGATATTGTATGTGGCTGGAGGGGGATATTGTATGTGGTGGAGGGGGATATTGTATGTGGGTGGAGGGGATATCTGTTGAGGGTGGAGGGGATATTGTATGTGGTGGAGGGGATATTGTTGTGGGTGGAGTAGGATATTGTATGTGGCTGGAGGGGGATATTGTATGTGGCTGGAGGGGGATATTGTATGTGGGTGGAGGGGGATATTGTATGTGGTAGGAAGTGGATATGTTATGTGGGTGGAGGGGGATTTTGTTATATGGTGGGGGGGAATATTGTTTTGTGGGTGGAGGGGGATAAATTTATGTGGGTGGTGGGGGATAATTGTATTGGGTGGAGGGATATTGTATTTGTGGGTGGAGGGGCGATATTGTATGTGGCGTGGACGGGGGATATGATGGAGCTATTAGCCCTGTGTCTATGATATGTTGAGACAAGACAGATGTGTGACTCTCTTTGACTATTGTATACACAATACTGTTCTGTTTTGCACACTGTATTATGTGGTAAAATGGGCGCGATTATGTCCGAGAGGTCGGTAATATTTTCATGTACAGTAGGGTGGGCCCCCGAAGATCAATTCCCCTGTGGGCCCCAGACCCCCCAGTCCGACACTGCTTGCACCTACCACGGCTTATTGTCAGTGAAATCAATCTCTCTCTCTCTCCTTGCACATCCCCTTGAGCGCTCTCATCCTGCATCTCCCTCAGACGCGTGTTCCCGATCCCAACCAGGGGCAGGACCTGGGCGCAACCCGACGGGAGCTCTCATTTCATTACCAAGCACTCAACAAACAGCCCGTTCTCTTAAACCATAGTACTTTGCTTATGGTAACCAAGGATGTATATGCTTGCATTTTTGGTCCCATCATTTTCAACTACGATCTTCATAGCGAGAAGACCCCTTTAAGCCTTTCTCAAAACTCTGAACTGTTCTTGCTGTGACCAGCTCCTCAGGCAGCTATTCCACAGTTTTAAGCTATGTTCACACGGCAGTAATTGCGGAACGTATTTCGCCCCGCAATTACGCCGTGAGCAGGGGGCGGGGGAGGCTGGAAGCCCGCCGGACCCCATTAGGTCATTCATATTCTTGGCGCGTATTATGCCGTGAATAATTGACATGTCACTACTTCCCCATCGCCGTATTGTGCGATCATGGAGAGGAGACGTAATCCATAGTTCTCTATGAGAACTGTGGATTACAGTAATGACTGGGAGTATATCGGAAGCCCGTTATTTCGCGCAGTATGGCGCGAAATACGGGCGAGATACGTCCCATTTTAAGCCGGGTGAACATAGCCTAACAGTTCTCATGGTGATGAAGTACTTTCTCTTCTGGAGATTAAATAATTTTTTTCTCCAGATTAAAGGATTGTCTTTTGAGGGAGTTTTTCATGAAAAAACTTTTCCCCATACTTTTTGAATGGGTCATTTATATACTTATATAAATAATCATGTCTCCCCGGAACGATCTTTTCTAAAGACTAAATAAGTTTAATTTTTTTAACCTCTACTCATAATTTAAATGCTCCATTCCCCCTATTAGTTTGGTTGCTAGCTCCTGTGGAACATGGAACTACAAGTGCCAGCATGCCATAGCAGCATATGTTAAACACATGTACTAATTGTATGTGTGTTGCTACAGTATATGTGTGGAATACTGGCACTTGTAGTTCCACAACTATAAATGCCAGAATACCACACATGTATGTAACGTATTATGGGGCGTGAGTCAGTTTGTGATGTCAGCATTTGCTGACCCATGTCCCATAAGTCTCCTTTTGTAACTGTCGGGGAGAGGGGAGAGGGGAGAGGGGAGAGAGGGAGAGAGGGGAGAGGGAGGAAGGGGATGAGAGGGGAGAGGGGGGGAGGGGGAGGGGGGAGAGGGGGAGAGGGAGGAGAGGGTGGGAGGGGGAGAGGGGAGAGGAGAGGGGAGAGAGGGGGGAGAGAGAAAGAAAGAAAGGGGTTTATATATATATATTTATATATATAATATATATATATAACATACCCCGTCACCCGAATTTTAAATTATCATGACAATGTGAGTGATAATCGGAATCAACCCCCATTTGAGTAAATAGTGACAGGCATTTTATTTCCCCCATTATTCTGTGTGATCTCAAGCTTAAGACGTTAGCCTGGTAGAGCTGAAAGGAACCACAGCATGACTAAAAAAAAAAAATTTGATCTCAACAGCGAAACTGCAACAATCAATTTGCACAGTATAACCGTTGGCCAGTCTCAGCCTATCTTGCATGCTGCTTCACTCGGCAATCTTTAAACAAGGCCCCACAGGGCCTCTGCTGTCAAGTCATATGTGCCGGCATCACCAAGCTGCCGCACCAGCCGAGGCTCAGGAGAAAAGCAAAAGCAAGTAATCCTGCTATAAGCAGATCCAGGAAATAAATAGCAGGTCAACAGATATGAACAACATACGGTCAACTATATTTTACTTCCCTCACAGGTAACACTGATTTTTGATGCAAGTAAATAACAGAAATTTACTGCCACTTGGCAGTTTTCTAATTTACATGATGCAGATTATTACAACCTGTAGCCCTTCTTGTGGCTTTAACAACAGCTACTGGAAGCCATAGGTTAATACATTTTAATCAGCCAATACAACTATTTCTATGTAATAAATGTCTAATAAAGTCAATTATTTTAATTGGTACTGAAGGTGGCAAGAAGCGGTTTTAGATGGGGCAAATACTCATTAAAATGTTCATCGTAATACTGAATGGTGACACATACCCCCATTTAGGGCACCATTTAAGGACATGGTAATTATTGTGTCACCTGATCTGATTGGGCAAAAGACACCGCATGGTCATGGCTGCGGTACTAGTGTGCTGAAAAGCTGCAATTATGCCGTGTTTGTCAGTCTAGGGGGCGCCATAGTTAGCACGGATGTGTTTTTGAACAGCTCCAGAAACATGTTCAGTCTTATAGATGCTACTTAATAAAGGTTTCCGTGTAATGACAGACTCTATTTAATATGGCTTGCAGTTTTCTCTGCACTACAAATACAGCAATGGTTTAGTATTCTACAAATCATTTTTTAATGTAAACGAGAATATAGACATTTTCTTCTGTTATCTCTATGCTTCATTAGGAAAATTCACAAGCTTCCTAATATAAATCTAAAACAGGAATTTCACCTTTTATAATATTTTTTGGTTTATTAATAAATCAGGAAAACCATGAACAAAACATTTTGTGAGACTTCCAGCTCATCAGCAGCAGACTACAGACTATGTTACATCCAGTACTGACTGCCCCGTGATCCAGGAGGCTTCTCTTTAGCCGGTAGATTCCAATGGAATTAAATCATATAATAATCCAAGGAAAATCCAATCAAATGTTCTGGTCTCTCATTGATACATTAACTGTTTATACATATCATACGTGTTGTTACATTGTAATGACCTGAAGAAAAGCTCTGTATCAAATACTTAAAATTGGAAACCATCAATGGTTGTTTCTTAATTTGTAGACTTTCCCATTAACAAGAAGGACACCTTAAAAAAGGGGGCGCCTCAGACATAACATATTAAAATGTGATCACAGGGATGATTTACTGATGGCATCGGGTCCCGCTCCTGCAATCCCAATACACTGCTGATTTTGGCACAGGACCAAGGTCAGCCAGGCATTTCCCCTACATCAGACGTCTAGTACACCTGAATAGGAGCCACCCCAAGAGAGCAGCTTCCTTTTCTGACTTGTAATAGGCGGTCACCTTTTTGGGAACCCTTGTCCAAAGACCGGGCTTGTCTTCAGACATTCCTTTTAATGAATTGTGCTTTTATTTTATAAGAGAACATAAATCCTATCTACTTATATATCCATATCTCTGTCTGCCAGCCAGTCTCTATCCATCTATCTATATCTCCATACATCTGTCACCCAGTCTATCTACCTATAGATACATCTGTCAGCCAGTCTATCTACCTATAGATACATCTGTCAGCCAGTCGATCTATTTACCCATCCTTCTCTCCATCTACCCATCCTTCTCTCCATCTACCCATCCTTCTCTCCATCCATCCATCCAACTCTGTCAGCCAGTATCTACCTATCTATCCATCTCTCCATCCATCTGTCTGGCAGTCTCCATCCATCTCTCCATCCATCTCTCTGTCAGCCAGTCTCTCTATCGTTCATCTGTCCATCAATCTGTCTACTTATCATTCATCTATCCATTATCTCTCTATTAACCTCTCTATTGATATATTTATCTGCCCAACATATATATTCATTATTTTTCTAGCTATCATCCATGCATCCAAATAACGACTTTAGTGTCTATGACAATTATTACATTTTCTACAGGAACATTTCTAAAGCCCATTCGGGGACTGCAGCTACCAGCACTGTACTAAAATTACATTTAAAAAAAAACCTGCTATAGGCCATATATGCAAGAAAGCTAAAAGGCCATATTTATCTTGTGCTGGGAATTGTCAGATTTAGGATACATCTTGGTGAATCCTTTTGCTATTCACTAGTCATTATCTAAGAACACACACAAATACTATAATTATTGGTATGGCTGCAGCACATAATACATCCTGCATTACTGCAAGCTCCTTATCCATTCCTATATAGGCTAAATACAAGCCACACACGTATAGAAAACACAAGCATTCACCGATATAGCATCAGTTTTAGTATTCCATCAAGGAAAAGATCAATTTGAGTACATTTGAAAGAAGCTGTACTCAATTTTGACCCAATAGACTGAGCTAACAGGGGTCAAAAAACAAATTTGTAGGTCTAATAACTGCGGGCCTTAGTCTTGAATGAACAAGGCATCCCTGCTCTTATAGGACTTTTCGAAGCATTTAACTTCACAAGTAAAAAGAGTACAAGACGAAATTTAAAGGACAAGGATTTGGTGATCACTGCTGTTTCTATGTAGGGAAAAAAAAATTATCTTATAGCTTTATTGTCTGGGAATTGCGAAAATTTGTTATTTTGCAGAAGAATAGCGAATGCGATGGATGGTTAAAGACTACGTGATTAATGTACCAATAAAAGTATCTTACGATAAAAAATAAAAAATCTGTTGATAGGACAGGGTGACATAGAGCATTAATTCTGTGTCCTTCACTCCCAAGACCTCTGTATAATTTAGTCCCCATCTGATGGCTGTGGAAGAAACTACATATAAAATTCATTTGTGTGGGCTGAATGTTGTATTCTCTCACACAATACTCTATATGAAGATAAACTACCTTACAGCACCGCATGTGGAACTCGGTTAAAAAGAAGACCTTCCTTGTACAGTAGGGCAGATTTATTCTCCACTTCTCCATTGCTAAGGGATTAGAAAACTTGTCTCCAGAAAATCCCCTGGATCTTGATGAATGCCACCACACAGATGTATTCTTGTATGTAATACAGCCATCAGGTGCCTTTGTTTTTAATACAATGTAATGCTAAAGAAGGTTTTTGTGACATGATACGTTAGTTAGGTGTGTTCGTACACACGGGCAGGAATACTGGGGCATTAAAACACAAATTTCTCTACATATATGCAAATAGCATTTAAAGATAAACTGCGCTCATATAGTACAATTGCCAAAAATACAAAATACACACATTTAAAAGGGAACCTATCACATTGCTAATGCTATCTGATCTGCTGGTAGCATGTAATAGAGCAGAAACAGATGAGCGGAGTCATATTTTTTGTGTGTGTTACAGTAAAACTGGTGTAAAATACATTAAAACTTGTATTTTATACATTTAAATCCCTGCTTATTCTGGGTTAAGTAGTCCAGTGGGCGGTCTTATCAGTGATTGACAACCTTACTTTTAGGAGTGTGCCTACAGAGATGGTAGTCAATCACTGATAAAACCACCTACTGGACTCCTTAAAGAGAGCCTGTCACATAGTTTATGCCCCCCTTGCTGAGGACAGCACAAGGTAGTGTCAGACCTGCTGTTCCCAGCACTGTGTCTCTTATTCTGTAAGATGCTGTATTTTTGAATATTTAATGCTCACATCTGTAGTTTTCAGCCAGAAAAGAGTCATGAAAAGAATCTGTTTTGTTCAAACCTCGCCCACCTGAGGCTAGCCCCACCCACGTCAACTGATTAACCTATTACTTTGAATAGGTAGAAACATGTGAATAACTGCCAGGGCGGGGCTAACACCTGCTCATGAATAAGATTTGAGGGGTAAATGCTCTAAAACTCCTGCATCTTAAAGAATAAGGGACACGGTAGGTCTGACACTGGCTTGTGCTGTCCTCAGCAAGGAGGGCATAACCTATGTGACAGGTTCTTTTTAAAGGGGTTCTCTCACTAAAAGTGTTATGGTAACCTGCATACCTGTTATCTGGCTGAGAGCAGGAGTGACGTCATCCCACACAATTGCTTGTCGGGGCTCACAGCACATGTATCTTTTGTGTACAGTCATCAAACCTTCCATGGGATGATGTCATTCCTGCTCTCAGCTAATCAGAACACAAGAATGCAGGTTACCATAGAAACCATTGTTTGTGTTGAAATCTTATCTACTTAGTGAGAAAACCCCTTTAACCCAGAAAAAGAAGGGATATGAATGAATAAAATACAATAAAAATCTATACACAGAACAATATATGAATCTGCTCAGCTCCTCCTGCTTTAGAACATGCTGCTGACAGATATGCTATCAAAACTTTCTTTATTGTATTATTATATTTGCTTCTATGACATAGAGGACCTTACTTATTAACATTAGCAAAACACTAAGATTCTTCATAACTCCCACATGTCCTCCTTTTAGAGAGACAGCCCCTCTATGTCCGACCCAAATTCCCTTATCCTTTTTTACTTCTAAAATTATCCGCTTTTTAACAAGATAAATAAACTTGCATTAATAAACTTAATATATTGCCCAAATAATGTCTCTCTCCGGTTCCTAACTGCAAATTAGGTTACAATTTGTATTTTAATTATTTCTTTCAATTTGGACCATAATTTTTAAATTAAATACTATTAAAGAACATACATAACAAAAAGACATTTTGCCTGGGAGGTGTGCGGTCTTTTTTGCCTATAACAACCAATCAGAGCTCAGTTTTTATTTTTTAGAGCAGTAGAAGAAATGAAAGCAGAGCTGTGATTGGTTGCCATGGACAACACAGACACTTACTGTTTGTTTCGATAAATTAGACCTTGTTTATTTTTTATGCAAATTAGTTCCCAAAATCTGTCCCTAATTATGCACGCCATGGTTCATTTGTTGTGGATTTTGTTTAATGTGGATTTGTGCAAAAATAATTATGTCACTTCTGGACTTGGGAGTCATTGGTCACACGCAGATTAGCCTCTTTTCTTGGTGCTAATCCACAATTAAATCCACAGCATATCCAAATGCAATTCTGCAACAGAAATACCTAGATCTGCTTTGGATTTCTGCTGCGCACCTATCATGTGACTATATGGATGTAACAAATCTCCACTTGACAATGATATCACGGCTTTGCGTGTTATGTTTTCTTAGGTAACAACAAAATCCACTGAAAAATTTGAGATAAAATTTGGTGCCATGATATCATGGTGCGTTATTTGTCAAGTTTATTTTTGCTACATCTGTAGTTTAATTGTACTGAGAAAAATTTTTTACTATCCATAAATATGGATTGTTTGCAATATCTGCCACATCGCACTGCTGTATCTTACTGAAGGGATCCATTATCATTATGTTGCTATCTCGGACCCTTTTATATATCGTCCATCATATTCCTGCCTAACAAGGGAAGTCAGTTATTTGGTATTTTGTTGTTTTATCATTTGTAGTTTTCAGTTCCCTGATGAACCCCTGGACGTTGGGGGGGAAACGCGTCGGAACTTTTTTTTGATATGTTGCTTTTGTATTTTGTTAGTTAGTAGTGGTTTGTACTTTTTTGCTTTCTGTGATTGTATTATTGTATGTGGTTTATGTATCCTGTTAGGGCTAGTTAGGGGATTAGTAGTCTAGGTTCCTGATTGGGTCGCCCTTATCGGGGCAATTTCCCCATTTTTGTATAGGCGGCTTTAGTTGATTAGGGATATTGATAGTGTATTTTATATTTAGGTATTTATTAATAGTTATTAAATAAAATTTATATTTTATCCATTTCCTAGATTTATACGTTCTAGTAGTTTGACGGTTTAATGTACGAGTACAACCAGGCTTTGATCATCTTTGTATCGTGGGTTTCCTACACTTATCTTTAAATTAGGTTTTCGTGGTTTTTTACTATCCAAAACAAGCATCAATAAAATATGACATTTTTATAAATTATATTCAAGAACCATCACCAGGGGACTGTGCACTTTAAATAGTGAAATGAGTGTAAGATCAACTCCCACGAGTCAGAAGAACAAAAGGGGCTAGGATGCATGAACATCCGTCACTGGGTTTTGTCGCCAATTAAGTTTGCTTTTTTCCTGGCAAATTGTAAGGGTTTCACCCATGGAAAATCCCCCGTGTTAAGTATAGGCCATCAATTAGTGCATATATGATTTGTAAAAAATATCATATACATTATAAATTTATTATCAAGCCATAAAAAGGTTATTTAAGGCAATATAGCCAGAAAAGGATATCAATTATAAATTGACAAAGACTAAATTCAAAAAATGTCTTTACTATATTCGGTGGACTTACCAGATATATATAGGAGACATACAGATATATATATAGGAGACATACAGTATCTTGAAAGAAATCAAGATACTGTATGTCTCCTCTATATATCCGGTAAGTCCACCAAATATAGTAAAGAAATTTTTGAATTTAGTCTTTGTCAGTCTATAATTGATATACTTCTCTGGCTATATTGCCTTAAATAACCTTTTTATGGCTTGATAATAATAAAAGTTATATTTTAGAGTGCGAGTATTTTTGGATTTTTTTAATTTCTTTATCCTGCTTTGTCCCTTCTTTGGAGAGCTTCTTCATATATGATTTTTAAGCACAATTATAGACATTTTGGAAGACGTTTTAATATATGGAGTCTAAAAGCAAAACGATTCCAGAGCTGGTAGTTTTAGTCACATGTAAAATCTTCTGCACTGTCTGTTTAACAGACTTCACTAGATATATGCTGCACTGTCTAAAACTCTGAAACCTGGCACTTCAACTTAACTGCCACTTTCAAGCAGCACTTAACATCTGAGATACTGCTTCTCCATAAATACTATCTGAAACTTCAGACTTTCTTTTATGATAAGCAAAAAGAGCTATGACTGTCAATGACAAGGCTCAGTCTGGCAGTTCTTACGCAATATCTAGAACATGATAAGCATTGAAAATATACAGATTTAGTAAAGCTTAAAGGGGTATTCCATCTCAGACATTAAAGGCACATTCATAGCTATGCCATTTATGTCCGTTAGGTGCAGGTCCCAAATATCTTGAGATAAAGCCTCTGAAAGTATAGCTGTAGGACAGGGAGGAGATTACACTTGTATGGCACTCTTCCATAGAACATAATTGAGAGTATTCTGCAAGGATGAACGCCTCTCTATTCTGCACGGAGACCGTTGGTGGCCCATTCCCAAGATAGGTATGGGTTCCAGAAAGGAGACCTGCATTTCCCAAGAATTTATAGTATATGCTACCGATATGGGAACACCCCTTTAATTCGATGATCGAACACAATAGATACTGTATTACAGAAAGTTATTTTAACTTTCTCAACGTTTTTTAATGGCTTTTGTTTTAATCTAAGAACTGATAGCACAGTGAGGCAAGATATCACTGTAAAAGTGGTATTCTCAACTTATTAATTAGCTTTAAACACATTGGCAAAGATATAGACTATTACCCTGTTTCCCAGAAAATAAGACGAGCTAAGACATTTTTTGGGGATGTTTTTTTTTCTATGAACAATAATTTACATTTATTATTGAACAAAACATCAACATAAATTAATATACTGTAGTGATTTCATCACAAACATCAGCATAAGTAGCCAAACTCAGAATTTCATAACTAAAAATGCACTGTGTCTTACTTTCGGGGGTGTCTTATTTTCGGGGAAACAGGGTACCAAATACATGGCTGTTATGATTTTGCTTCCTTTCAAAGCTAGAGCAGTTCTTATCTCCTGCTTGTGTACACCAAGCTTCCCTAGGTTATTTAGCCAACCATGGCTGGCTGACAAAGTCAATCTCTGCTGTCTAATGACTTAGCAGCACTGGAGCTTGTTTGTGTTTCTTACTGACTAACTTTAACCAAATAGAGCTCTGTACCCTTCTGCCCTGCTGTTAAAACTCTTCTATCACCAATGTTGCTCTAACAGGGTCAGCCAGGAATAGAAGAGGTAATATGCTATTCACTACTGTAGATCCACCCACAGCCTGAACAGGAAGTCTGAATCTGAAGATGGCTCTAAAGAGCAGGCTCCGTGAAACAGTCTGATGAGAAAACCCCTTTAAGTAAAACTGCTACATCCATACACAAGATCAAAACATTATAGCAAGGTTCACTATGTCCTTAGAAAACTATTAGAATTGTGGTAGGAAAGTAACGGCAATGAGGAAAAGATATGACACAAATTTTACACTGTTTATTGTAGCATGAAGAAGGACACTGCATTCCATCCATCACCATCATGATGAGAAGACCCACAAAATGCTATATCAACTGAGCAGTACAGGTAATGTGTGGCTTCCTAACTCTTATCTAATTAGAACTAGGGACTGTGTGTAGTTTGGAAAACTTTAAAAGCTCCAAAGCCACCCCCTAGTATAGCCCATGCATGAGCTGGAAAACTGCATGCAGGTCTCTTGACCGAAGCCTATGGAAGTTACAGAATGATCTGAGCAAATACAATTTACAAAATTACCATTTATATCATATTTTGTGGATTCAGCAACCAAGTAATTCCCAGATGTAAAGTAGTAACGCCAATTTAGGATCTGTAATATTTTGTTGACTTGTCACATATGCCTCAGATGTGGGTGGCCCTTTGAGTAAATGGGTTTTAATGATAATTGACTATTGCAGTCCCTCAAACGAAAAAACAAAAATGAGTTTAAAATAAGGAAATTCTGCTGCAGCAAACATATCCAAACAAGCTTATACAAATGTATCTACTTTAAGGTGCATCAACCACAATATAACACAGTGCTGAGTTTGTAATGGTATGTTTACTTTAGAGGTTTTTGTCACTGGAAAATTGTTGACCCATTGATTAATCCACAGCAGAAACCTAGGGCATACCATAAGCTATACAGTATGTAAGCTTCAGATTTGTCCTTGATTTAGTCCCATTTCAGCCTAAATCTAGAAAACAATATTTGGATTTGTACATCCAAAAACTTTTTTTTTTAAAAATGAGCATAGGTGCACACTGGTGTGGCAGCAATATACATACACATTCCAATATCAGCAGAACAGTATCAACTAAAGAAACTCTCAAAAGGCACATAGGAATTTTTGAAAAAGGATTTCTGCTTTTTAGATACATGAACATTTTTTGAGGGACATTAGTGTAGGAACCCACCTGCATTTGAGGTCCCCTTAAATATTGGTAGGTGGGCTTAAGCAGTTTTGATCAAAAATGTTAACTAAGAACCTAAAAAAAAAAAAAATCATGTATCCTAAATAGCAGAAATGCTTTTCAAAAATTCCTATGTGCCTTTTGAGAGTTTTTTTCGTTAATAGTGTGCTACTAATATTGGAATGTGTATGTATATTGCCGCCACACCAGTGTGCACCTATGCTCATTTTTTTCCAAAAAGTTTTTCAATGTGTAAAGCCAAATATTTCTCTATTTTCTAGCTTGTGTATGGAGGAGTGGCTGCCTCGTCGATTTTTCGCACTCCACCCACCTTCACAGGTTTTTAAATCAATGCAGTGTACTTAGTAACTGGTGCCTTCACTCCCTGAAGTATGGAGGTCTAAAGAGAGGAAACATTAGTGTAGGAACCAACCTGCAGTTGAGGTCCCCTTGAAGATCGGGAGGTGGGCTTAAGCAGTTTTGATCAAAAATGTGAACTAAGAACCTCAAAAAATTTTCATGTATCCTAAATAGCAGAAATGCTTTTTCAAAAATTCCTATGTGCCTTTTGATAGTTTCTTTAGTTGAAGTGTGCTTCTGATATTGGAATGTGTATTTATATTTCAGCCTAAATCTAGGCTACTTGTATTGGAATTTTATGGGATGCTGAACATCACTCCCCCCCTCACATCAAATCACATTGAAAACAAATGGATGAGGATCCCATATGGTTTTCATGAAGATTCTATATCAATTTCTGTGCTGAAGTCCGTATTAAATTTTAGTTCTTTATAGATGGAGTTGATTAAAGAAATTTACCAACTTCATCTCCAGCTTCCAACGAAAAATATGACATTCTGTATCCTTAAGGTTGTATAATTCATTCAATTGCATAATTTTACATAAATGTAATGTCATGATGGTTATGAAAAGCCTGTTGTTACCATTATATGAAGTTGGAGTGAAAAGTTTGCCTTGCCGATTCTACACTCATGATGGGACGATAATAGCAGTTTTGTAACCTTATAAGGCAGATTTTCCATTAACACAGTGAATCAAGAAATCTTTAGGAAAGTTGAACACACTGCTCTTTCCCGGTTTCATCTTCCATTATCTAAATCTAGTAGCTTTCCTTTATGTTACAATAAACAGAGTGCTACTTCTTAAAACAGATGACACCATCTTGAAAATAGGATTCTGTTTCTAGTGCTGGAGGTACACGTTCATGGCACTGCACATATCCTATTTATCACGCTGATTGAAAGCCTGACAGTTCTGCTGGTGGGAAGCTTAATCCGTGGGGAATATTGCCTACACACCTTCCTTTTCCATTACAGAAGGGGTGGGGACTAGACTTAATGTATGAAGCGGTGCTCTTTCGATGCATAAATTATCTTTTCTATTAATTGGACTATACTTTGAAACAAATAATTGTAGAACAAACTGTACATTGACATTTTGACTAACATTTACAGTAGAATTAAATTTGACTTTTTGTTCCATATTTTGAACTTTTGCTCGCTAGTTCGTACCATAATTTTTTTATCTTATATTTTATTCTATTCCTAAATGTTTTTTTTATTGTTTGTGCATTTTTTCAGATTGATTTTAACAAAGATTCTTCTACAGACATTTTTTTTCTATTACTCTTCTCTACGGTTTTTGAAATAGAATACTTATCATCCACATTGCTGTTACTCAGCACATATTGATACACATTCTTTTATCATGTCTTTTTTGTCACACTCCTTTTATTACCCTACACTGCTTTAGAAATTATTTTATCTAGTTCAATGTCAAAAGGCGTTATCAGAACGCATACGCTGAACATGGCACAAAACACTGATGCATCAGTGGTGTCTGCGAAACTCACAAAAGCATTAAAATTTTAGTAAAGTAACCAATTGATGAAAAATGACAGCTTAATCACCAGAAAGCCTTTCACATTAAGAGTTTTTTTCCCACTATGAGAAGCAATGCCTGAGAATAATTTAATGGGGGTTAGACATTTAACATTGCTAAACATCTTACATTTTATACCTAAAATGAATGTAGTATCTATTAAATGTTAACTTACAAAGTCTAAACTGTAGGAATATATCTATGAAAACCAAAAGTGTCATAGCAGTGGCTGACTATTTTATGACTTGATTTACTGTGACAGAAGACGGCAAAATATCATGGCGTTTTTGAAACTAGATAGACTCACTGGTTGGTAATTTGACTTCTACTTCCTTTGTGGAATTTATCTATTTCTCTATTTGAGTGTCTATGTTGGTTTCATGAGCAAAACAAAACACAAAAGTTCCATAGTCTTGTGGCATCATCTCCTTTTATATATGTTGTTATGGGGCCTAAAAAAGCCTAGTTTGGTTCTTGATACTAAGGGTGACATGTATGAACGGGGCTGTGCCAGAATTCTCACCTCAAAAAGCAGTAGTACACCAGTTCTATAGATGTATGAACATGCGTACTCCAAACTTTGTCGATATGTGCCTCGGTACCGCGCCAAACACACTTAAGCACGCCAACGTTTTGGGGCGTTCTGGGAGCGTCGCACCACATTAGTAGAAGTAGACACATTTATGATTCTTTGATGCCAAAACTTTGGCACAAAACAGTTAGAACAGTCAGACCAGGTTAAAGGTGGTGCCTGAGCTAGACTTGTCGTATTGGCACTAGATTGCTCCTGTATGTATGACCTGCAGAAGAACATGGTCATACATTCTGGCACAGTCTATACTACCTTAAAGTGATTTAAAACTGGTCTATCAGTGCCAGAATACATACATGTCACCCTAAGATGCAGTGGCAGATCCAGTAAAACTGTTCACAATCCCACCTTTTTAGGACTTCATGTTTTTTCTGTTTTCTGCCAGCCTTGACCATGTATTCCCGATCAGCTAAATAATGCAAGACCAGACCGAGGCCTCTCCCACAATCTGATTAGTTTAGCTATCCAAACTACTGTTAGACGTAGAAGGAGGTATTCCCAATACTGACATTTAAAATCTATCTACAGGACAGGTAACAATATTCTGATCACTAGGAATTCAACAATGGGACTTCCACATTCGCTAGAATGGGGGTTCCAGTTTCGTGTTTCTCCACACTGCTTTATTCAAAAGCTATGGGACATATGAAACTAGTCGAGCAATGTACTTGGTTTCTTAGTCAGTGGACTTTAAGTGGAGTGGGAGTGCACATGCTTTACTGCGGCTCCATGTAAACTCATTTTCACTGAGCTCAAGAGGGAGTTGATGAAGGGACTCAGGGCCCCCATTCTACTAATCAATGAGAATCTCAGTGGTTTTATTGTTCTTCAATGAGAAAAACAAAGTAGCAGTTTTGCAGATTTGATAACTTTTTATGGATTACAAAAAGAAATGATGTTATATAGCAAACCAAGATAACTCAAATATCTTGATCAGGCATACAGAGAGATGAGTAGTCTCGAAATCTTACTAATTGACAATTTCTTTTTGTTAGCCATTAAATGGCAAAATATCTACAAGATTGCTGCTTTGTTTTCCTTTTTGAAGAACAATAAAACATTTTCACTAGTCTCAGTGTTGAGAGCCCCTGGGATCAGACACCTATCCTGTTTATAGGTTATAAATGATATGGTGTCTTTTAACCACCCGCCGTGTTTTGGCAACGGCCATTTCAGGTCCTTATTCTACAGCAACGTCGTTTAGCATCACTGCAGAATAGGGGTTTGTGGCTCCTAGTACCATAGCTGTGCTAGGAGCAGAGCTGTACTTAACAGCTCTGTTCGTGGAGCAGCCTTTGTGAGCACTGGGAGGAGGAAGAAACCTCCGATCCCCAGCTCTTAACACTTTGATTGATTATGCTGCGGTCCCGGACCACGGCAGAGGGCATTTCCTTGCTCCGTTGGGTGATCAGGACTCCCGGTGACCTGACAGAGCCCGGGAATATTTGAACACTCAGCCCTGGGGATCTAGAGTAGCCTCAGGGCTGTCTGTGTAACAAGTCTGCAGTCAGAGCACATCATGTGTTGCCTTCACTGCTGCCTGTGTCTAACTGACACAGATTGTAGTGTATTAGCATATATGAATATATGAACACACAAAAAACCTTACACATATTAGGTATCCACACGACCATAATAACCTGTAGAAGTGTGAAATGTGAAAAAAAAATGTAAAAAATTGAAAAAAAATCTGCAATAATTTATACGTAAACTTAAAAACTATTCCCCCAAAATGTATAATTTCTTCCGCATAAAACAAGGTCTAATACCAACCCGCATCAACCTGAAATAAATTACAAAAGTTACCCTGTGTAACGCAGGGCAAAAACTAAAAAAATGTACTGGTCATTAAAGGAGTGGTCCCGCTACGTGGAATGCTCGACCACCCCTTTAAGTACTTTTCAGGTGTTCAGCTTAAAGGGTTAAGTCTGACTCTATAATGTATAGACTTGGTCTTACTCATTTATACCACATGTCATCTTTTCCCAACTGGCAAAGTCCTCATGCACACGGCTGTAGTCTAGATCCATATGGTTTGGATTTTTAAGACAGTACCATTAGCATGGTAGGAGCCCGTTTTGCAATCTACATGAGCCTCACATTTTATAAAAAAAGTCACAAAAAGATTGTATCCAAGGCATGCTGTATTACTGACATATTTTACTGTAAATTTCTATTTCCACAGAGCTACTTTACCATGGGGTTAACAGTCTAAGACTAGTTTCTATTCTTTACCTTCAGGGTCCATGCTCAATACTTTACCAAAAATCATAGAAAGGCATATGAAGGAAAGCATATAGGTCTATATTATGGGACTTACTGTGTGCCAAAAAGGGTGTGTCTGAATTAATACTGCATGCATGGACTCTTAGGGTATGTTCACACGGCTTAATTGGGCGCGAATTTTGGTGCGGATTTTGGCGCTTATTGCGATTAATACGTGGCGAGATGAGTGCTGCAATTACAGGAATCACTAGCTTCTCATAGAGAACTATGGATTACGCATCCGTCCACCACGCATACAATACGGTCGGGAAGATAAGTGACATGTCAATTATTCACGGTGATTATGCACCGTGAGTAATGCATGTCAATGGAGTCGGCGGGCTGCCGGCTCCCCCATGCTTTGGAGATGCGTGCTGATAACCGCGACTCCCAAAACACCCGGCGTATTGCGGCGCATACTGTACGCGACGCAGTTACGCTGTGTGAACATATCCTTAAAGTCAATAAATTCTCTAACAGATTACAAATTTATAGAATGATGGCTCTATACATATATAGTTAAATATGTAATCTTACCTTAAAACAAAAACAAGGAAATATACTGCATCATGAAAAAAAATTTATAGTGTTTCAGTCTTTCCATGCAATTTACCAGCATATAAATTGGCCTAGGACTAGCTCAATTTAGTACTCATTATAGTACCGAGACAGAAGCACAGATAGCCTTTCCCTCCTCTATTCTCCTTTTCCGCGCTGAAACACATGGTGGCCAAATTCAGTCACATCTAGGAGGGTGTTTTTTTTCTTGCTTGACAAGTCGTTGTAATTGAAATGAAGTCTAATCAGACTCATTACTGTTTTCAGCAATTTGCACCACCGAAGATGCTTATTAGGTAACTGTGTTTAATAAACCACTCTCTAGAAAAATAACAGTAATGAGCCCTTAGCAGTCAATCCGCAGTGTGAATGTAATTTGAAAAGTGTTACTGGTGCTGAATTGATTTTCACATTTAGTGGTGTCATAATCAAGTCTTAGAAATCGGCAAAGAAGAGGCCATAAAAAGGTAAGTTGCACAAACAGATGGACTCGAAAGAGAAGAGCATGTTTGAATTAGAGAGAGTAAACTGCTGGTGTACCAATTCATTTTCCTTGAAAAGCTTATTTGCTTCATTCAAGGACAAAGAAAGCAAGTTTCTACTCATTCTGGACAAAAAAGAAACTAAAAAACACATTTGTATATATAATTAAAATTTACATTTATATGAAGTGATTTATTTCAGTACAGTCATGGCCAAAAGTTTTGAGAATGATACAAATGTTAATTTTTACAAAGTCTACTGCATCAGGTTTTATAACGGCAATTTGCATATACTCCAGAATGTTATAAAGAGTGTCAGGCTTACAGCAATTAATGGCAAAAGTCATGTTGACTAGAAAAAATGAACTTTTTCCCCAAAACCATTTCAACTTCATTGCTGGCCTGCCTTATAAGGGACCAGCCTACATCGTTTTCAGTGAGTGCTCCATAACACAGGTGTGGGTGTTGATGAGGACAGGGACGGACGACTCTATCTGTCATGATTAAGTAAGAATCCACACACTGGACACTTTAAAAGGGAGACTGGTAGCTTGGGCATCATTGTTTATCTTCTGTTAACTGGTTATCTCTAAAGAAAAACGTGCAGTCTTCTTGCACGGCACAAAAAACTGGCCTAACAGGGAGAGTATCGCAGCTAGAAAGATTGCACCTCAGTCAAACAATCTATCGCATCATCAAGAATTCAGGAGAGAGGTTCCATTGATGCCAAAAAGGTCCAGGGCGCCCAATAAAAGACCAGCAAGCGCCAGGGTACCGTCTCTTAAAAGTGTTTCGGCTTGGTATCGGGCCTAAACACCTCTCTTACAACAGCAGTGCAGAGCTTCGCTCAAGGAATGGAGGGCAGGTGTGAGTACATAGCATGCACTGTGAGGCGGAGACTCATGGAGCAAGGCCTGGTGTCAAGGAGAGGCAGCAAAGAAGGCCCACTTCTCTCCAAAAAAACATCAGGGGTCAGACTGATATTCTGCCAAAGGTACAGGGAGTGGGACTGATGAGACTGGGTAAAGTCATTTTCTTTGATGAATTCCCCATTCCGAATTGTTTGGAACATCTGGAAAAAGCTTGTTCGGAGAAGACAAGGTGAGCGATACACCAGTTTGTCTCATGCAAACTGTAATGCATCAAAGAAACAATTCATGTGTGGGGTTGCTTCTCAGCCAATGGAATCGGCTCTCTAAACAGTCTTGCCTAAAAACAATCCTGAATAAAGAATGGTTCCAGAATGTCCTCCAAGAGCAAACTTCTCCCACGTCCAAGAGCAGTTTGGTGATCAACAATGGCCTTTTACAGCCATGATGGAGCACATTGCCATAAGCCAAATGTGATAACTAAATGTCAGGGAACAAAACAGAGATTTTGGGTCCATGGACTGGAAACTCCCAGATCTTAATCCCATTGAGAACTTGTGGTCAATCATAAAGAGACGGGTGGAAAACAAAAAACCAACAAATTGTGTCATATGCAGAATTGATTGTGCAAGAATGGACTGCTAATCAGCAGGATTTGGTCCAAGAAGTTGATTGAGAGCATGCCAGGGAGAATTGGCAGAGGGACCTGAAGAAGAAGGGTCAAACTGCAAATATTGCTTGCTGCATTAACTAGTCTAACTGCCAATAAAAGCTTTTGTTAACTCATAATATGATTGCACTTGTATTTCTGTATGTGATAAAAAACATCTGACGTAACACACATAAAAACCCAGAGGGCAACAGATCATGTGAAAATATCATATTTGTGTCATTCTCAAAACTTTTGGCCATGACTGTAGTTTGCATAATAAAAAAAATATTAAAAATAATAAAACTATAATCTCCAAATCTAAAAAGCAGCTAAAGCAAGTAACATCTTGAAGTTTCCCAAGATGCTCAGGGTTGCCCCCATGATTTAATTACAATTCTCTATTAGACCACATAAAGGTAATTATTTTTTTTAACATCTGTTTTGTCCAGATATTGCCATTTCATACTTCTTATGGTGCCTCCTGGTGTTATTTTAATTTAATCTCAGAACGTCCACTCAATACATCTAGTATCAATGGGGACACATGCCCAGGAGCTCAGTCCTGGATCACCAATTTACTACCTGGATCCTCCTAGACATGATGACTTAAAGGGGTTGTCTTCACTACAATGATGCTTTTTATGTTAAAGATCTGCAAAAACAAGCACATTTGCAATATATGCCTTTAACGTGTCCTTCCTATTCCTAGACTATCCTCTTGTAGGGGGCTTATCACGACTCCTCAGGTCGCTATAACTACAGCCCTGTTCAATCTCTCATGATAGGCTGTCAGCACTGGTTGCTATAGCTACAGACCTATTTGATCTCTCCTGATAGGCTGCCATCACTGGTTGTTATAGCTACGGACCTGGCTCTATGCCAGCCTAGTAAAAAGCCAGTGAACACGCCCCTGAATTCAAAATCAAACCAAGAAAACTGGACAAATCATGGTAGTTAGACAACCCCTTTAAGTGATTCCTGCTATTATGCAGGTCACTCAATAAGAATCATCGTCATCTATTCACCAGCACTGGACACATTTGTTCGGAGAACAAATCAAAGTACCACAACATGTAACAGCAAAATTTAGACCCAGAATTTCTCTAAATGATTCCCCTTCAAAATTGTAATATTTTGCCTCATGTAAGAGAAATATATGAAAATGGCATTTGAAAACTATGTATATTCTATGAATAATAGTAATCAGTTTCAAAGATAATAGACAAATTAACAATAGAAATAATTCAAATCTCTAGAGGTTAATATCTACAACGAAGAAGAATTTTTTGTAGCATTGTTAGCGTTTCGGCAGCCCAAACATATGTCTTTGTGTAGCCAACATATTTGTGTTCAATACCAAAATGGTATATGTTCGCTAAATAAAATGTAATCCAATTAGGACTACGTTTGCCTTATAGAAGTCTATGGCCTTGCTGCAGCCCCCACCGGGGTATCCTTCGGGGTCAATACTTACAGTATCCCAAAGAAGAACAGGCTGTCAAAATACTATGTGAGTACAGCCTAAGAAGTGTAATGGGTGAATAAATAAAAGAATAAAAATGTGAATGATTCTTTGCACATCACATGGCCATCAGTAGAACGAAGTGTTCTGATAGTTAAAGGAGTTGTCTCCCTTCAGAGTTTCAGAGAATGCTGAATGAAGCTAAATACTCTGCCACTTCATGGTTAGACTGATAATTTGCATAAGCTCTGTGATTGTACAGCTCTGTGCCTTGCTGTGCTTTCAGATGCCTAGTAGATCAGATTAGCTTCTCAAACTAAACTGGACTTCTTATCTGTACCCAAACAAAAGCCCTAATTACAGTTCTGTTTTTTTTACATAAATACAAGCTTTTTTATCTGAGACAGCACAGGTCACTGCAGAAACCTGTGGTGATGACTTCACTCACTGTTATCTCATTGAACAAACTGCAGGGGAGAATTGTTTACAGCGTCTGTTACTGGGGAACTGAAATAACAGGGAGGTCATAAATTCACTTGGTATCGTCCTTAAGGGAAAACAGAGGAAACAAAGAAAATTTATCTGGAAAAATGTCTTTATTTTGTGTTCCCTACAATTTGAAAGCTATTCTTTGTAGCGAGACAATCCCTTTAAGCCAATACACACAATGTAGATCGGTGCATAAGATTTTGCAGATACAGCAGAACTGAATTTAGGAGTTAAAAAAATACAAAATAATGTGCTACAAAATAAAATATTTTAGACAAAAACTCACCTCTGCTGTATACAGAGTGTTCTCTACCTCCTTTATAGTACTGTGCATTATTATATTTTAACTGCTTTATAAATGTATGGCTTGTGAATTACTTTTAGGTGAAGATAATTAGAAGCTACAAAACGGTCTGAAACCCTGTCACTCTTGTCCATGAGTTGTGTTTGGTATTGCAGCTTATTTTCATGTATGGGGCTGAGCTGTAATATCAGAAATACCTATGAGGAAACACATTCATATTTTTTATTCACATGTAGCTTGTTAAACAACCCGTGATATCAAAAGGAAACAGAAAGATTAAGAGAACTTTAAGCGAGAGGCAAAGATAGGTCAATCATAGTATTAAAATAGAACAGAATTCCAAGAGGCAAACAGAGTAGAGACAGAAAGCCAAGAAGATGAGTAGAAAGTCCTCATACAAGTTTATTGGTTAAACGTAGATCGGAGGGTTCAAGAAGTAGGACAGGTCAAGGCTTGCTTTTGAAGCATAGGTGTGAACTGTGCAAGCATCAAGTATCAGGCAGTAATGAAAGTAGAATTACAAATGTAGATTAGTACAAAGATCAGGTCAAGGGCTAAGGGTTTGAACAGTTAAGAAGAGTCAAGGTCAAGAGAGCAAAACAGAATGAAGTTCAGTTTAAACCACAAGTATTGCAATTGAAAGTGCATGTTATAGCATAGATCAGATGATTTGAAATTGAAAATTTTGATTAAAAATGTGTCCTTAAATAAAATTCCCCTCCTTTTTCTAATCTAATCTAAGATGAAGGCACAATAGGCCAAAGCACGAGTGTTCGGATAAATCATGAAAGAAAATGAGCGCCAGGTTTTTTTTTTCTCTTTTTGGACCAACTGATTATTTTATATTTACTTTGCAATTAATTGACCATGGCTCAGTAGTTTTGACAGATGCAGTGCAGTTCTGAGCAGCAAGTTTAAGGCTAGGACAAAAATCGTCAGAAAGCTGACGGCTTTTTGCCCGATACACGACCGCGTTTTTTTGTCACGTTTTGCTCAAAAACCGCGATTGGTTTTAGCTTTTTTTTAATGTATGGGAAACCAACAGGAAGATGCCAGACGCCAGCGGTTTTTTTGAAAGTCCTAATACTGCCGGCCCCAGAAACCGATCTGAAAAAAAATGACCTGTGTAGACTACAGGTCATTTTTTCTCTTAAAGACTATGGGCATGCAAAACGATCGGATCCTAAAACCGCCAAAATTTTTGCATGCCATGTAGACATAGCCTAAGAGATCAGAAAATAAACATCGGTCGTATTAACCTTAATGGAGCTTAGATGCAATACTAGACACCATCAATAGACAAGACTGGCAAGATGGATTTTTTTTTTTCTGATCTCATACAAACCATTTTAATCCAACCTGGACAACACCTGCACCCAAGTTAAACTCCAAAAATCTGTGTGTGTGTGTGTGTGTGTGATGTGTGTGTGTGTGTGTGTATGTTGTGTGTGTGTGTGTGTGTGTATGTGTGTGTGTGTGATGTGTGTATGTGTGTTGTTGTGTGTGTGTGTAAAATGGAAACTGGATTGTGGAATCCATTGGGAACATAAACAAAGTAAGTTGGGGAACGGAGAATTCTTTCCATTTTTAATCTTTAAAATTGTTTTTTTTAAAGGAATTATCCAGAACTGTGGAAAAAGCTTTTTTGTCCGCATATAGCACTACATTTGTCTAAGGATTGACTCTGGATTGGCACCCGATTTCCATTCACTTGAATGTAAAGGAACTGCAATGCCAGGCAAGATCCATGGTCAAGAGTGGGGATGTTTTTGAGAAAGAGAAAAAAAAAAAAAACAACTACTACACAACCCCTCTTTAGGTATAAAATCACTTAAATTGTCTACAATGACAGTATAGAAAATGAATCAAAAATGACATATGCCCATACAGTATATTGATTTAAACAAGTCAATTAAATGACTTAAAAAGATATGCAGTGGATGAATATTTTTACATTCTTAAATCTGGAGAAGATTGACTTTAATATCATATTTTTCCATCCCTTCTTTGCTCCTTTTAAACCAAAACTTGCTCTTCCACTTGGCACTTTCTAGAGCTCTGGTAAGAACAAGGAGAGATCAACGATAAAGTAAGAAGGCCTACAGATTGCTCCAAGAAGCGAAAAAGATGATACTCTGTGTCCCTGCCAGTATGTCTGTGATTGGCCTCATAAAAACTATGAACAAGGAACCAAATCAGTGCTATTCGCTGCCTGCTGAAGTTGGCCTCATGAGGCTGCATGCTCCCCGTGGAGAGAGAATAGCCTTCATAAGCAAGAGGCCTCTATTAACAGCATACAAAGCACAGTCTCCCATTACTGAGTGCCATTATCTCATTAAAGAGACAGCAGGGACAATGAAGACTTTTTTTCCTCTCGTTTAAGACTATTGACATTTTTCTCCCAGTTGAGAATGACAACGTGAGAAATAAACGGCATAAAAACAACAGAAAATTATATCAATAGACAGCGAGCAGCATGACAAACAGAAATTAAAATACAGAGATTTGCTCAGGAAAACAATCATTGTTTTTTTTTTCTTTTATACATTCTTAAACGGGAAAATATGTATTTGGAGATATTTACATCTCTGGATAATCGAGCAATATTTAGCTGAACAAACTGCTTTTCATGTCTAATCTTAGAAGCTTTGATTTATTGATTCCAACAATTATGTTTATATTTTTATCAATATTGGAAGTAGAATAAAGGATCTGTATGTCCCCCACCCAGCCACAAGGACGATCTGACATTGCCTTGTCCACAGGCTGTGCCTGGCATTGCAACTCGAAGTCACTCAAATTGAAGAGGCTGTTCTGCAATAGCAGAAAGAACCCATGGCCAAGTGATGCACTCTTTCTAGAGAAAAAGCAAAACTTTTATTTCAAAATTTTAAAATGTAATGACATATCACTATGCATAACATTGCATATGCATCGACCTCTTGTTACAAAAACAAAGGAACTAAGGTGCCTTTGCCTTTTTCCTGCATGTTGGCACTCCAAAGCCACAACTGTGCAGGAAACTGTGTGAAGGGTTATATTGTATATCCCTGTATAGCGAGTGTCTGGAACATCACTCTGAAGGCAAAACTTGTAGGAAAAAAAAGCAGCAGCATGTCACTCTAAAAGAAAAGTCAGAGAAGCAGCAGCACCTCATTAGCACTTCTGCTGCTTCATACAGAGGTTCAGTGTAGATCCTACCAGCTGGATCTCAAATGATCAGTAGGTAATAGCATATCCCACCATAATATGTGTGCGTCTCTAGGAATTATTTACAACAAGGATTTTTACACACCTATCTTGGGTCTCAACACATGTATCTGAGAGTATGTATGTATATATATATATATATATATATATATATATATATATATATATATATATATACACACACACACATACATACATACATATATATATATATATTTCATTTAGGTGACCAGACATCCTGCTTTCATCGAAGCATTGCCAGTACATCATCGGCTTCCAGGTTACTGCCATGGGCTCGGGTAGCAACTATGGGGGAACCATTCCTGCCTAAACTGACTATAGGGGACCTATACCTGCATATACTGACTATGGGGGACCGATGCCTGCCTACACTCACTATGGGGGACCTATGCCTAACCTACAGACTATGGTGGAACTATACCTCCCACCATACAGACTGTATGGTAGGCAGGAATACATGACCATATTAGACTACGGGGGACCTATACCTGCCTACCCTACAGACTATGGGGGACCTATAAGTGCCTTCTATACAGACTATGGGGGACCTATAGAATCAATTCATTCCGAATAATGATGGGGGACATATACCTGACTACAGCATAATACGGGGAATGTATACCTGCCTACAGACTATGGGGGACAATAAACTGCCTAAAGAATATGGGAGGACATATACCTGCTGACAGACTAGGGGCCTTAGGTACCCATAACCAACTTGGGAGGACATATATACCTACCTACTTTATAGGAATGATGGGCGACTCCTCATACCTAACAGCAGGCATCCGACTTTTCTATCATAGGAAAGAGGGTCACCCAGCTTTTCTATATAGATCCCAGTTATAGGTATATAAACCCCCAGTGGGCAGGTAGGTATATAACCCCCCCCAGTAGGTAGGTAAATAGGTGTTGGAAAAATGAGGATTCTAAAATATTTGTATGATAAATACTACAGGAATGAGTCATGGCCAACAGAAGATGTCATGATGATCTGGATGAAGAGGAATAAGGAAAGTGAAAAACTAAATCAGAAAAGAAATCACCTGTGAGTCCTTAAATGTAACTGCACTGTCATCAGTTATGAGTCTGTGTACACTGGTATCTACCACTATATGGTCACTGTGTCATGGAAACATTGGTTGTAGTGTAACGGTTTCGGTTCAGGCATGGTTTGGAAGCATCACTCAGTCCTCCTGGATGCTGATTAGGCTATCCAACATCCAGAAAGCTTGGGGATGTCAAACCCCTCAATTAGTTTTCTCCCAGAGCTGTTTCACAGTCATCGGGAGTAGTGGGTGTGGCATTTAGTGAAAAAGTTTGTGACTTGGTACAAAGAGGGAGTGGTCTATGCAACTTTTTGGGGGTGGTATGCGTACATGTATGGGTATGATATATATATATATATATATATATATCACTATGCATTACATTGCATATGCATCGACCTCTTGTTACAAAAACAAAGGAACTAAGGTCCCTTTGCTTTTCTTCCTGCATGTTGGCACTCCAAAGCCACCCACTGTGCAGGAAACTGTGTGAAGGGTTATATTGTATATCCCTGTATAGCGAGTGTCTGGAACATCACTCTGAAGGCAAAACTTGTAGAAAAAAAAACCTCTAAGCCCTTGTTCACACGGTTTATTCAAGCCGTAATTGCAAGCCAGATTGCGCTCGCAATTCCGGATTGAATAAGGGGCGGGGGCGCGGCCCGCCAGCCCCATAGACTTATATTATCCACGGCGCGTATTGCGCCTGGATAATGTGCAGGTGACTTTCTCCCCGCCCGGCGGATTCGCCGAGCGAGAAGGAGCAACGGAATCCACAGTTCTCTATGAGAACTGTGGATTACCGTAATTACTGCGACGGATTGGCGCAGCACTTCCAATATGAAAAAGGTGCGGGGTGCACGCGAGAAGACAAGCCATACCAAAAGACTTCTATGATCGATATCCAAGGAAAAAACTCGCAGCACTCACTTGGTAATAGTAAGAAGTAGTAGTGTTTATTCCCCACATGTGGAATAAACTTACTACGTTTTTTACTATTACAAGTGCGTGCTGCGAGTTTTTTCCTTGGAATATATATTATATATATATTTATATATATAATTTTTATATATATTTTTATATTATATATATATATATATATATATATATGTTGACCAGAAGTTTCACTAAATGCCGCACTCACTACTCCCAACTTGCTTGTGTATATACTATATATACACACACACACATACATAAACATACACCTCCCTTAAACATGCCTGGAGTTGTGTGGGATTCATCATCCGGTACCACAGGGCATTGTTTACAATGAAGTGGTCATCAGTGTGTGATGGAGACAAAAGACGTCACCTTTTTTGCCTTTCTGTGATTCTTCCAATCTCTCTATATCTCATTGCAACCTGCTGATGAAACACTCTGACACTCTAATCTCAGTGGCCACTTCCGTCTTGAGAGTATCCTGCTTGAAAACTCGCAATGACGAGGTACTGTTGATCTATTGTATGGTGTTGTCTTAGTCTCATGATGTCACAATGTGAACAGCAGGATGTAGAGGACTGTTTAAATAACAATTAAAATTGATCCCCTTAATATATCGGGTGATTCAGGGATTTTGCCAAACAAACTCTTTGTTAGAGATCAGCAAAATGTGCAAAAAGTACTGAACATTGAATAGTTGTACATGAGCATTCTAAAGCTGAGAGATGATCTCATTTAGTGCATTATAAAAAAAAAAAAAAAACCTCAAGAAATGTTATGTTCATCCTGAAATTTCGACCATAACCACATATCCCTAACATTTCATATACACATATACATAAAGGTACTAAGGTAGGATATGCCATTACCTACAAATATATTACAAACTTAGTATTTCTAAAGTATTGCAATATCACTTTTTATGGCTTTTCTAGGAGTGATTTTCTATGTAAAATAAAACTGCAAAATTACATACAAAAAAAAAAAAAAAAAGTATGAAAAGCAGGGTAACTGAAAAATAAAATAGGACACTTCCAGATATATAAATATCAGCCATCTTCCATGATAATATAATGGTCTATTATAAAAAGATGATTTTGAAAAACTATCAATAAATATTCCATTTTGCAGTGTCCGACTGTAAATCAAAAGAACTTTTCCTGAGGTAGACAAAATATTAAAAGTGCAACCGCATCCAGCATTTAACATAAAATTACTCATCTGGGTCATGAAATATTGAGGTAAAATAATGTGAACCATTTGCATCCCCCTGCTTGAGATTTGGTTTTCTTATAAATTAATCATAAGGATCTATGTTAATTTATCCACATGGTTGATAACATCTTCATATCAGAATAAATAGTATTAACACGTGTATAGTGGCATACATGGGGAATTGCTGCATAGTTGCAAAATTAGGATTATAGACTTCATAGTCACATGGATCAGAGCCATCTCCTTCTTGAACTATGGTTGAGGAACACTGCTATCACAGAATAGAGCCTCTATTTGTAAGAAATGTCCAAGTAATACATTATTTCTAGACAGGTAAAACTACTACTAGTTAACTCAATCCATTCAAGTACTCACTATCTTCTTCCAAGTTCTTCTGGGATCATACACACTAGTATTCGATAGAACTCTTCCATTCATATAAGTAGTTTTATTGAGCCTCCTCCCATTATGATATTTTCTTTAAGCCTACACCCATTCTAGAATGCGCAACACAGGGTCCACCGATTTCGGTTGCCCCATAGAACCAACCATTATTGATAATATTCCCCATAGAGCTTCCATCCATTCTATGCCCAACATAGTGTTCAGTCATTCTGCTTGTCCCATAGAATCTCAACCTATACTGGTATGTCCCATAGAGCCTCTACCTATTCTAGTATGCATTATAAAGGATCCAGCCACTCTGGTATGCCACACAGAGATTCCAAATACTTTAGTATGCCCCATAGGGCCTCCGTTGATTCAAATATGCACTATATATGCTTCACTCTTTCCAATGCTCATTGGTTCCACCTGTAGCTTAAATACAAAATGCTCCTATGGTTGATGCTTGGTATACAGACCAAAAGCCCTAATGCCTTAAGGACAGAAACAAACCCTTTCAAAGTTGGTAGACTGCAGGCACCAACAGTAAATGAAAGCATATACATTGAAAAAATAAGCATGTGAAGGGTTACATAGGATTACACAGGGATGTCATCTACTGTTATGGACCTAATAGAACCACCATGTATTTTTAAGAGGGTACAGTTACCTATTAATTATTGTAGTCTCTGCTTTTTAGGATAATTGTATCAAAACACTAAGGGCTGGTTTACATATGGATAGGAGATTCCATTCAAAACCTCTGTCATAGATTCTGTCAAAGACGACAGACCACATGATGGAAAATAGATTCTGAGTGATACCTTGGTCACAGGTGTGAACGGGGCCTACAGTACATAGAAATAAGGCAAAGATTGAAGAAAAAATTGCCTTTCCATCAATTTGAAAACAGTTTGTATGCCAACTGTCAATCCCCCAAATAGATTTGAATAGAAAATCTGAACTGTAGTCTACACAGCTCAGATGGGTGGCAAATCTGACCATCTAAAAAAATCTTAGAACATGTTCATCATTCTGCCCAGTTTTCGAGAAGAACATAAACTGTTGAATGTACAGGCGGATGGCTGAATCTACAAACCGCGGCCAGAAACCATCCCCCATTTGCGTTAAAAAAATGTCAAAATAATCCAACCGGTATTTTGTCAGTGCCATGTGGACGGATCCTAAAATGTTAAGCAGTCAATTGTTTCCATAGTGTTTACATTTTTAATGCGCATTTTATTTTGGTGGTAAGGTTTTTCGTGTCTAGGTTTTTTATGGTTCCTCCGCTAACTCAAGTATTTTTATCACCTCGCACTAGTATTCACTAGAGATCCAACATTCCTATTAATATTTTTCAGACAGGTTCCACACGCAGTTGTATTCTCCATAGAGCCTCCAAACAAGTTGCCATTTTCTTCACAGGGCCTCCACTGACTTCAACATTCTACATTCATATTTAAAGACTAAAGTCAAATGTGGTAGATATGTTCCAGAAATTTGTCAGTGAAAATCAGTTCCATTTACCAGCACTCGTCTGAGTCGTTCTGGTAGCAAATTCTTGGAACGCAGATAAATGGCATAGTCCTGGAAATTTCTGCAACAAATCTGCAGAGAAGGGAGTGAGGAGGGAAGTAAGGATCTCTGCCTCTTTAAAAGTGTATGTCAGAGCCGGAGAACCCATCACATAGGTTATGCCAAACCTGCTGAGGACAGCACAAGCTAATTACAGACATGCTGTTTCCAGCGCTGTGTCCCTTATTTTGTAAGATTCAGCAGTTTCAGAGCATTTAAGGCTCAAATCTGGCAGTTTGCAGCCTGTTCTGCCAGAGAGAAGTCCAATTTATTCATGAGCAGATGCTAGCCCCACCCACCCATGGCTAGCCCCTACCACCTGCTGGTTATTCACAGGTTTCCACCTATGAAAATTAAAATTTAAATCAGCAGTGAATAGGAGGGGCTAGCCACGGATGGGCAGGCCAACACCTGCTCATGAATAAGCTGGACTATTCTCTGGCAGAACAGTCTGCAAGCTGCAAGATTTGAGCCTTAAATGCTCTGAAACTGCAGCATCTTACAGAATAAGGGACAAACTACTTGAAAGAGCATGTCTGTCACTAGCTTGTGCTGTCCTCAGCAAGGGGGGCATAACCTATGTGACAGATTCCCTTTAAGTAGGAGGAAGCAGAAATTAGATGTCACTGTAACGACACTAGGTTCTGAAGAATCGTGCCTCGTCATGTCCTGGTCCTACCTACAGCGGGTATGGACTCCATATATCAGAAAGGAATGGACAGCTTTGAATTCATGGTATGCTGTTCCATATATTTACCTCTCATCAATACAATATATCTATCCATGTATCTGTCCTATCCCTGCCTTCTGTGTGGCAGATCACCCATCATTCCCCTTCTGTGTCAGATAACCTATCATTCTCCTATGTGTAAGCCAACCCCTCATTCTCTATGTTTACCACCCATAATTTCTCTTATATGACAACTTTACAATCATCTTTGGTATTTTGTACTGCACTGTGGTATGTGGTGCTTTTGGAGAGGAATGTTGTGTTGCATTGTGGGGTTTGTTTGGAATTTCTGGGGTGGTTTGTTGTGGTGCACTGTGGTGTTTGGCATTGCTGGGGTAGTATATTGTGCTGTGGTGTTTGGCATTGCTGGGGTAGTATATTGTGCCATGGTGTTTGGCATTGCTGGGGTGGAATGTTGAGCTGCACTGTGATACTAGGTGTTGCAGTGGATTTTATGGACGACATGGATGAAATTTGGCGCCAAATTTCATGTGCATTATATAGGCATAGAATGCACCTGATTTATGAACCTGATATACAGCGGGTCATAAATCAGGCGCATTCCAGCACCCGGGTGACAATTCGGATCAGGTATACCACTTTGAAAGTGCTCTACCTGTTCCAGCTGTAATGCACCAAGAATTGCCCTAGCGAAGCTACAAATATGTAGCTTCGCTATAGTTCTAGTGCGCCCCGACTAACAACCGCCCCCCTCGAGAGATTGCGCATATTACAAAGTGTCGCGGGCGCCGTGTAATGCACCTGAGAATGGCATGTGGAAGATTTAAAAACGTATAAACACATCTGGTGCAGCCCCGTTCATACACTTCACCCTATGTGTGCTGCATGGTGTTGCCTAGTTAGCTATGCTGGAGTATTATGTGGGTTGTACAGTATATTTGTTCTCTTGTAAGGCCCCATCTTCATCATTGATTTAATGAACTGGCTATTGAGGACCAAGTAAAACAATTGAGAAGTCTTAACTGATTAGATGCAATTTTCAGAATTTATCAAATTTTTGTATTTTTACTAAATATCCTTTTTATGTGTAGTTAAAATATTCTTCATTATAAAGAATTAAAACTACATTTTCCATATCCTAAATTTTAAAACTTTTTTTTTATTTGACACAATTTATAATACAAAAATATTAGTCCGCCAATTTAAAAGATGATTTTCATTCACCAGTGACTTTTGACCATACATGGTTGGAGGGAATACACTGATATTTAAGAAGTAAGTTACACTAAAGTAGGTTTCATGGGCCATTTTACATTAAGCAAAACCAGATATGACATTTTCTTAAAAGGTCTAACGGCTAAGACGAAAAAAGCCCTAAATGGTTCACTTAAAAATGGCTGCGGAGCTTGACTGCCTTTTTTTATAGTAATTTTTTTAAAAGGGGAAGAAGTAAAACTGAGATTTTTTCTAATAAAATCTTGGTGAGAACGGGTATTTAAAACCCTTTTAATGATACTCTGGAATGTTTTAAAGGTCTTCACAGTACTTTCAATGATATACTATTTGAGAGAAGGCTCTAGCGCACTGTGTTAGAAGAATTCCTGCTGTGATTAATAGGTTAGAATCCGTTCGAGGATGATGTTTTATAATACGGTTTTATAATACACAGCACACTTATTATAAGGCGCTCTATAACTTTTTCTGTCAATCTCTCTCTAGCTTGAATAGGAAGACTTGTCCAGTGTTGAATGCAGACAAAAAACAACAAGCAACTTCTCCGGGTTTGGGGAAAATTTTTTTACACAAGATTCAAAAATGGCTTTTCTTTATAAAGGGGATAAAATACGGGGGGTAAAAAGAGCAAGTTCTTTAGGCACTTTTAGTAGTTATATCTAAAAACTAAAAAAAAGAACTAGAAGTTCTTGCCAAAATTTTGGGTTGAAGGATATGAATAATTTTGGGGAAAAAACCATGTCCCCATTTCAGGCCACACCCCTCTAAGTGCATAAATGTCATTACAAATCATATTCTTTTCCAGGGCTGTTTGAGGTTAAATCTACCCCGTATTTTTCAGACTATAAAACGCACTTTTTTCCACCAAATTTGGGGGGAAAACAAGGGTGCATATTATAGTCTGAGTGTACAGAGCGTGGCCGCCCTGAGGGGTTTGAAGGGTTAAAGCCACTGGCTTCGTGCAGCATAGCTCCTCTTCTGTTGCCTTGAGATAGCTCAGTGCGGCAGCTCAGGGTGGCCAATTCGCAGGCCATGGCCACGTCAGTTTCGCCCGCGGCACCACTCCTCCTGGCTTAACCCTTAAAGCCAAATCTCCCCTTTTTTGGGAGGGGGGTCCCGCTATTGGGTTCCCCCCCGCCCCCCGGGGGTTTTGGCATTTCTTCCCCCCCCAGCGGGCGGGGGGCCTTTTTAAAAGGCCGCGGGCCGGGGAGGCTGGTGCGCTACCGGCGCCGCCGGGCCGTTCCCACGGGCGGGGAAGCGGGCCGGGGCCCCTCCCCCCGCCCCGGAGTTTCGCGACAGGGAGAGGCAGGAGGGACGCTCCCCCCTTTTCCTCCCCCTGTATGTCCGGCGCCCCTTGCGCCGTTACACACATGTCAGCGTCACAAGGAAGTGACGCGCGGCTCACTCACTTCCCCCGGACATGCTGGAGATCGGGGTGGAGTGGGCCGTCTGGCAGGGGCCTGGTCAGGTAAGTGGGTTTTATTATTTTTTTTATTTTTATTATTTTTTAGGGGGGCACGGGTTGGCTAAAAATGGGGGGTTATGGTACAAGGGGGGGTTTCCCTAGCTAAAATTGGGGGAAATTTCCTGGAAACGGGGGGGGGCCCCCCAAAAACCCCTGGCTAACAAGGGGGGGCACTACCTGGCTAACAATGGGGGGCACTCCCTGGCTAAAAGTGGGGGGCACTATGGTACAAATGGGGGGCATACCTGGCTAAAATTTGGGGGGCACTCCCTGGAAACAAGGGGAAGGCATACCGGGCCCAAATAATGGGGGCACTCCCTTTGGTTTACTAAAAGGGGGTAAAAAATGGCTATAAAAAAAAATGGGGGCATACCTGGTAAAAATGGGGGCACTACCTCGGAAAAAAATTGGAGGGAAAATTCCTGGAAAACAATGGGGGCGGGGGGCACTACCTGGCTAACAAGGGGGGCCATTTCCCGGGGAAAACCCAAATGGGGGCATTTGCCTGGAAAACAGAGGGGGAAAATTCCCTGGAAAGAAATGGGGGCATCTCCCGGGCCCAAAAACAGGGGGGGCAAAAAAAAACCTTGGCAAACAATGGGGGCATCCCTAAAAAACAAGGGGGGCCCGCACTACCGGGAAAAACAAGGGGGGCCCCAAATGGAAAAACCAATGGGGGGGCATTTTAAAAATGGCTAAAAAAGGGGGGGGGGCATTCTCCCTTTGGTAAAAATTTTTGGGGCCCCTCCCTGGCTACAGAGGGGGCATTCCCTTTCCTGAAAGGGGCATCCCTGGTTATGGGGGGCTAAAACCTGGTATGGGCTTTTCCCCCTGGCTTTCTTCCAAAAGCCGTTATGCGTTAGGTGGGTGGGGTGGGGCCTTTTTGAAGGGGCGGGGGAAATTACCGTCAAGTTGGGCGGGGGCCCTTGCCGTCTCCTGCTTTTTCATTTTAAAAAATTTCCCCAACTATGCGTTTTACCACTTTGGGTTGCTGCAGGTTTGCGGACCGCCCCCTCCGTCCTTTTCACCCTACCAATATATTTGCAGGGGGGGGGGGGGGGTTGCGATAAAGTTGTAGGGCCCGGGCAGGAACCTCTTAACAGGCTTCCCCCAGTTCCCCTTGAAATTTAAACCCCTATTACACCTTGTCTTACAGGAAATGACGGGGTAAATTTACAGCAGTACTATGCAAATAGAAAAAGGGGAAGTGTACCCCTTGGGGTTTCAACTCCCCCTAGGGGGTACTAAGAAATTTAAAGAAAATCCCCCCAAAGGTTTTTAAAAAATAAAAATCTTAAAATTTTTTAAAAATCGCCCCCTTTTGAGTTTTTACAAATGAAAAGGGTTTTTAAATTTTGGTATCACAGATAAACCCCCGTAAAACGCCCCAATTTTTAAATTTTAAACTCATTTTTTTCCTATTTTGCTGAAACCGTAAAGAAAAAAAATTTCCAAAACACAAATGGGGGTTTTTTTGGGTCATTTCATATCCTCAAAGATTGGGAAATAAAAGTGATCAAAAAAGTCCCCTTACCCCCAAAATGGTACAATAAAAACTCCCTTAACCCCCTTTTTTTCTTAAAATTTTTTTTCCCTATTTTTCCACTCTAAAACCTAGGTGCATGTTATAGTCCCAAAAATACGGTATATTACACACATATTGGGAAAAAGTGTAGCAGTTGCCCAAAGTAACAATTAGATTTCACCTATTGACAAAGGCACCAGAAAAATACAGTTGTTCCCTGTCTGAAGAGGTTGGAAATTGCTTTCTATCTCGTGCTTAACGAAAAATGTTTTCCGTGTTAGCATAAAAAGTATAAAATAGTGAAGAAATCGGCGTACCTTTTTGAGGCAATGAGTATATTTTGCCCAAATTTTTCTCAGTTACCCTCAAAAGGTATGCCTGATTTCTTCAGTTTTTCCATCTTAACAGAAATAAGCAATTTTAATTTTTTCCATTTACTGATGCTCCTCCGCCCCAGACTCCCCACTGGAAACAGTTGCCTCCCCTTCCCACCATGGCTAAAGAAAAATTAGAGAAAAAATGTAAGCCCCCTATTTGGACCCCCACGCAATCCCCTTAGATGCAATCCCCATATATATATTTTTTTTTTTTCAATAGCCACAGGTGGATACCCACACAGTTTAATAAGTTTGGTGCAGCTCGACACATTTACCCAAACTTTTTTACCACCCATTTTTTGGCTGATTTACATACGTCTTTGTCCTTTTTTTGTTCATGTAAGGCATCTCAAAGTCCTTGCCCCCATGTTAGATAAAGGCATCTAAATTGCATAATAAATGTGGTAAACAGTAAGTACTAGTTCAGCGAGAAACGTATCACCCGATCCATTCTACCATCAAATGTTAAGTGTTGTTGTAGCGTATATCAATTGCTTGTGTGCATTCAGCTACTATGAAAACTCATAAACAAAATGATTTACTTACAAGATATAAAACTTGACACACTATCACAGCTTGCATATAGTTCATAAGTATGTCTCATTTACTCCGATCATCTAAAAGTACCAGAACATAATTGCAATTATTGTCAACACATGATTGGTTTCCATGGGCACTTTGAGCTGGGTAGGCAAATTTCAGCATATTGTATACAGCATTTTCTAAGTGTAAAAAGGCTTAGTCATGAATAATTTTACTTAGAGAAAAATGTTCAGTTGAACAAATACAAAAGTCTATGATTTTAGTAACATTCACTGAAAAAGTACGGTGATGAAAATTTATATTTTTGTACAGGTTTGGGAAAAGGAATAATATTAGAAAAACTTTAACTAATGAGGTACAGTGGGCCCAACAAGGGCTGAGAGGGGCTTCAGAAACCACCTGTGGTCTTGGGCTTGAAACCCTTTGGGGCCCGTCTTATTGGAAAGGGTCATTTATGGTTAAAGGTCCAGTGTTCGTTTTGTCCCAGCCTCGGGGATGAAAATCCTAAAAAAATTTGGTTCCAAAAATCAAAATTTCTAAAAAAATTTTTGGGGGTTTCCAAATCTTCTGGGCTAAACCCCCATGGGGGTTAAGGGGAAATATAAGTAGGAATGTGTCCCCTTTTTATGTTTGGTGGGGGTTCGACTTCCAAGACCACCCACCAAAACCCCCTTTTTTAAAGGGAAAGCTGTAGTACCCTGCTTGTGAAAACCCTGAGCAAAAACTTTACAACAACAGGCTGCATTCAGGTTTCTTTGGGGAGTTGAAAGAGCTTGGGAGGGCCCGGTAAATCAGTTAGAAAAAACTGTAATTGCTTTTCCAAAATGAGGGGCCCTGAAAACTCTTAAACCTAAAAATTTTTCCCCAACCTATCCTCCCCCACCCGGGGGATATTTTAAAAAGTCTTCTTGCAGGCCAACTTTCAACTTGGTTGCTTCCCTCTGGCCCAAAGTTTTTTCGTAATTTGTTCGGGTTAAAAAATTTCTGTGCCCGGGCGTTTCATAACAATGGTTATGAATTTTTTTGAAAATATACTGCTTATCCTCCCTGTGGGAAAACAACAATTTCCCCCCTGGGGGTCCATTTTGTGTTTTTTTTTTTCCATACCCCTATACTTAGAATAGGGAAAGACTGTGTGCAGTATTTTTTCAAATTTCCCACTAGAAATAAAACTGAGCCTTAAGGGGTTTTTTCCTTATTTTTTTTTTTAAAAAAAAAAAACCGAAGGAATGGGGAGAAATTAAAATGGAAAAACAATAAAACTTCATTCAAAAATTTCAATCCCTCTACATTTCAGTGATGTCACCACTCCCACTACTCATCCCAATGAAATTACATTGCAAATCACTGGCCTCAGCATTCTGTTAATGATTAAACGGCACACAATTGCTGAAGTCAGTGATTGGATGATATAGACAGGGAGCTCCAGGAGCAATGGTTGTTCTAGAACAAAGTAGGTTTCAAAGTCAAATGTTTTTATTTTTTCTATTTTAAAGGAGTTTCTCACCATGCCATTTCCCACAGCTACAGGCATCTTCAGACTCACACTTCCTGGTTAGGTTATAGGTGGTTCTATAGCAGCTTTACTATCCTATATCAGCTCTACATGGGTGAGGATTGTAAACTGTAGTGCATAAGGCTATAGAGCGCTAAAGGGTTAAATATTGTCATTAACTTAGGTAAATAAGCTCCTGTGCTTGAAATAAGACTCAGCAGAGAGTAACTCACCATGTTCTTAGAGCAATCAAGAAAGAGCAGAGAGGTGGTTGGTAACCAAGAGATACTTATGTACACTAGCAGTGGATCCAATAGTCTCTCTTCTGAACAGTCTTCATTTATCTTTTCCTACAAATTAAAAGCTTATTGTGATGAGAAAACTCCTTTAAAACTTCCCCGACCAGCATTAAATTGTTGTTTTTTTTGTTTTTTTTTAAAGAATGGACAACCCATTATTAACTTATGATTGATAACAGCCAATCATTGGCCAGTATTAATCTCATAAGATGTTCCCCTTTCCAATACTCTTCATAAATATTTATCCTGTAAATAGGTAACATTTTAAAGACATAAACACCAAGTCCATTATTGATTTATCCATTTTCACTACAATTGCATGCAGATCAATGGTAATTTCAGATGTTACAATATGTATGGCAAGTTTGCTTATTAAAAGATGCACATACAAGTCCACAGAAGTTAAAAAAAAATGACATTTCATGAGAAGGATAATTGTCCTCTCAGTGTCCTCCCTTGGCTTGAATTTGCAAGCCGTTCCCTTTCAGCTTTCCACTCTTCTTCAAATATATTCCTACATAAAGCTTCAAACCTCACACTGGCAAGTTTGTATCTTTGCAATTTAAATTCAGTCACTGTATCGCTCTGACAAAGGATACCAAACGGAGGGGGGAAGGCCATTCAAGCTGTTGACTGCAGGCATTTAAGATTTAATGGCAGTCCATGTCTGCTGGTGACTTTCAAGAAGAGGATATTATAAGTGGTGAGACAGGCTAAATTGTAGGTTTAGTCATCTGAAACGTTGATACATGCCAAAATGAAGACTTATGTCCACATAAGCATGTTAAGTGGATTGTGTTGTGAGAAATCCCCACATGGGATCAAATTATATAATTGTTTTCAATAAAGATCACATGCAGATAGACTCCACGGCCTCATGGAAACTGATTATATTTGCTGTGCTTGGACTGATGCATGGAGAAGAGTGTGGAGGAAAAAACAGGCTGAGGTTTCGAGATCTAAGCCAACAGTCCCCAGAGGAGGAACACAGATATTTTTTTAAATGCCATTTTGTGCATTCTGCACTTACCAAACATTAAATTTAAGAGACAGGCAGAACAGAGAATAAAAGTCATATCTGTCAGGGGTACAGAGAGGGCACTGACTGCACCAACAGCTAAAAAGTGCTTTGTGTTAATCAAATGCCTTTTTACATTAATTAAACTGACAATGTTAATTGTAAAAAGGTGTCGCTTGCATGGACATTTTTTAACAATTCGATAAAAGAATTAATAGAAGGAAATAGAAAATGTTATCAACATTAAAAAGATTACATTTTATTAATGTGGTGGCCTAGATTTTAGTAAATAATATAATATATAAAAACCAAATCAAGGCAAGGAGATAAGAAATACTAGCCTTTATTGCATTCCAGATCTGCAGCATCTCCTCACCAAAGTTGAGATTTGAAAAGCAATGCTGGTGCCTGGTTTCCAAAAGGAGACATCCATGGATGTTCATGGACATAAGTAGCAAGCTGTAGATGTTTTATACTGGACCTATCATCACAAGTTATGACATATCAGGACATTTAGTTTCAGAGCACAGCTATCAATCCAGACTGCATTTCCATTCAAAGTGAGATACTCAGCATTGTTAAGGGGGTTCTCCCAACTGAACAAACCCTTTTTTTTAGAATGTAGCCAAATTGAAGATCACCTGATCATCATGAGTATGGCTTCTCTATCCCCAGTGATCAGCTTAAAAAAAATCACAAGGAAAGAGAAGGGAGTTCCTACTTTTCTACTATTACATATTGCTCATACACAAGAAGGGATAAACATGAAGTACCATACCAAGTATTCCAAAGCAAGAGCTGATCCTTTCACTGCATCTCTGATATAGCTAATTGAGAGGGATCTGAACCGAAGACCCTGCCCCTTATGACATTTAAATGTCCTGAGAGGTCTAGTTGTCCATTTTTTCCTGGTAGAGTCAATTAATTAGCATTTTTTATTTTTTAACCTGATAAATCGCAGAATCCATGGAAATCTTCCATTAATATTTAAATCCCCTCTAATATTCTTGAAAGCACAAATGAATCTAGAGATGACCATTGTCATTTAGATTTTAGGTTCTTTAGGAATTCTTTTGCACATCTTGTAAATTTGATAAACTTTTTGACTGAGCAGCACTCATTTATTAACATGCATTTAATTAAAATTGAAAGGGGTTCACCAGAGTTATGCCTGGTCCATATCGGCATCAGAGGTGAGTTGCAGCATGGGATACTTTATATTATGGACACCAATAGCACATGATCAACCACATTGAATACAAAGGAGTCTATCATGGTTCCATCAAGGTGTCTGCCATTTAACTGAAAAAATAGCACAGCATACTATTTTTTCCATAATTTTCGATGGAATCTTCAACAGAGGCTCCAAATAGAGGCTCCTATCCAGATGTGAACATGGCTGCAGTCTTTCAAAAACAGTGCCATAACTGTTGACAGGTTGTGGTGGAGTATTGCTGCTCAGTCCTGTTCACTTCAGTGCAGAAGAGCAGCAATACCAGACACAACCCATGGACAGTTGTGGGGCTGTTTATGAAATTGAGCAGCCATGTTTTTATAATTGCTTTAGATTGAAATAAAAAATGTGACCTTTCAATGAGATGTGAAAACATTCCGAACACGAATATACTTCAAAGTACAATCTCCAACCAACTCTTGAAAGATGGCCAACTCCTGTAGACTAAGATCATCAATGATTGTAAAATCAACAGTGTTATACACTGAAATAAATTAAGCAAAAATGAAGTCAAGGTTCTCAGAAGGCATTTTGCATTGTATGTACTTACTAGAAGTTAATAGGAAACTGTAAGGAATCACATTAGATCTTGAGAGCCATGCAATAATTATTATTAAACATCCTGGAACATACCCAAAATCAACAGAATAACAAAGCACAGATGGAGTTGTTTAGAAGGCAAATAATTGGCTTGACACCAATTCAAGACTAATTAAAACCTGTTAATTTACCATTGTGTACCATATTGAATATAATCAGTTTACACTCACATCTATAAACTGTAATATATGGCATGCTAATAGAGTCTTTGCTGCTGCTTCAGTATTTGCTAATTGTGAGCATTTCAAGATACGCCTCTTGGCTAATTTTATGACACACTGCTAAAATGGTTTGTGCTCAGCTCAGAGTTAAAGCATGAATTCACTCAGCCATATTTAGTTAATATTTACCACCTGTGTCTCAAAAGGAAAATATCATGTAGCAGAAATAAAGGAATGTCAAAAAAAAGTTCCTTCATTTTATTACTCAGTTTAAAAGAAATATAACTGCAACTTGCTACATGTACCTAGTTTCGACTTGTCATAAAGTGTAAAAATCTACAGAACCATTTAAGAAAAAAAAACTGGTAACACCTGTAGGTGTTAGAGGAGTTAATGTGTACAATGTGTCCCTCCAAGTCTAGTATTATTCATTCCATTCAAAAAGTTAATGGTCTACATCACTCGCTTTCGACCAATCATTGTGAACCCATGGAGCTAGCTACAATAGCATCACTGCTCGAATATAGGTCGGTGAGTGACAGAGCTGATCTTACCATTGTGCTTAGGTAGTATAGCTTTACAATGAACAATATAAAAATTGTTATTCACTCAAATGGTAAATGGAGCAGTGCTGAAAGTCGATATCAGAACAGAGTTGAAAAGTAAGGATGTCTATATGTAAGAACCGATAAAGCTTTTCTGCTGAGACCTTAAATGTGATCAGTAGATTTGACTTCGAGAATTAGAGAAATGTGTTGGCAACAGTAACAGAGTATAAAGTTATTAATAAATTTACTACAATTCAAAGGTCGGCTCAAATCAGAACTAAGGAATAATATGAATTACAGTCAATTCTTGAAGCCTTCCAGGTGGGCTTTCCTTCGGTCCTTTCATATGATAGTTTGTTTGCTTTTAGGAAACACTGTGGAACTTTATTCAAAGTATCTCCACAAGAAAATTAAGCTTGGGCATTAATTTTGTGACACAATGCCTTAATGCCATTTATTCCAAAGATGCTTAGACGAGTTGGGTGAAGTACCTCAACCAGGCAGTCAATTTCTTCCACACCAAACCTTCCGATTCTAGACATTGCTATAACTACTGGGCATGATCATATTATGAACCTGCCCTAAATTATTAACATCCTTACCCAGATTTACAGTGAATTCTACATATTCAAGCAATAAGGATTGGAAACTACCAACTGGTAAAGCAGGTTTACCAGCACAGATCCACATATTCTGTTCAATTTATGGAGATATGCAATTCACTATAATGGTAATGCTATGCCAACTTATGTTGATGGTTAGGCCTCGTTCACATGGCTTATTTGGGCATGGATTGGCGCCGTACTCCACGCCGGATTTGCGCTGCAGTACAGCACCAATCCGTCGGAGTAATTACGGTAATCCACTGCTCTCATAGAGAACAGTGGATTCCGTCGCTCCTCCCCGCTCGGGGAATCCGCCGGGCGGGGAGAAACTGACATGCACATTATTTACGGCGCGTACGCGCCGTAAACAATGCATTGTCTATGGGGCCGGGAGCGGCACCTCCGCCGCGTTCCGGCCCCGCCCCCGCCCCGCCCCTTATTCACGGCGGATTTGTGAGCTCAATACGGCTCACAAATCCGTCGGGAATAAGCCGTGTGAACACGGCCTTATAATGAGTGTTGTGCTTTAGATTCAGGTCAATGTCCAAATTGAACCCGAATCTATTCCACATTGATTTGGCTCAGCCTGGATCGAATTTTGGCAAAATTAGCCAAATAATGAACTCTAACTCTATATTTTTATGAGTTTACTTACCATTCCACAGTGTTTCTGGTGGAAGTGACACCACACTGGGAGCATTACCGGACCAGAAGCACTGCAGAATACTAAGTAAACCAGTAGAAACCTGTTAAAAACCCTAAATCTAATCTTAACTCAGAGCTAGGGTTGAGGTCACTTAGAGAAAAAAATTTAGGTTTTGTATGTCCCGAATTTCAGGAGTTTGGTTGAACCAATGTTAAACAGAACGGAGACCTATTCAAGCAACAGTGGTTATGATTATACAGGGCTGTGGAGTCGGCAAGCCGAAGCCTCGACTCCGACTCCTCAATTTCCCAAACCTCCGACTCCGACTCCTGACTCCCTCATACACGGCGCATGTTTAAGTGAAAACTTTACTGTAGTAAAGTGGTAACATCCGACTGTTTATCACCTTATGATACAATAATCATGCTATTAAGGTAGAACAGACACTGAGAAGCAAAATGGTAACAATGTTTTGATCTTTTGAACACTTGTGGGTAGAGTTAAAGAAAAAGCTGTATTTGTATCCAAATCCAGTCTGCACCAACATTGGGAATGTGTAGACCTGGGATCAGATTTTGATCAAGACATGCTTTAATCTGATCCAGAGCCCAGAAGGATTCAAGCAGTATTGAAAACCAAAAGGTGGATTTCCCAAATACTAACAAAATAATAAAAATTAACATTTTGATTTTAGAAGCAAAACAGTAACAATGTAGTTACAGAAAAGAATCTGCAGAACTAAGCAGATGCTAAATACTTTCAAGTCAAATTTATGTATATAAGATAGGTAAGATGACTGTATATAAAATTACAGTAGCCTCATGCACAAAGCTGTAGTGGATGGTGAGATATGGAACCTGAAAGTCACAAGTTCAAACCAAACCATTGTTACCATTTTGCTTATCAGTGTAAAATATATTTATTGGATATGACTTTAGAACACCAAAAAATTGTAAATATGCAGAACACTGCAGGAACATTTGTGGAGTCTCTGAATTTGTTCTGAGAAATAGCATTGCCTACACCAGATCCTGCATACATGACCTCACATCTGATCTCATGATTTCCAGGCTACAGAACGGCCTCTCTACACTAACTTGGGTGGGGGGGCAAAGCGGTGACCAAAGGGGCAACATCTCTAACAATGTCAGGGTATAAAGGAATTGCCTCAGCCACAGTCAGGTCTGATGAATGGTTGATCGTCTACTTCTTTGAAAGCAGATGAAAAATTTTGCTAAAATCTGTTTACCATGGGAGCAGAATCTTTCCCCTGGGGCAGCGCTTTGCCTGCTCCATATCATCAATTACACTCCTCATGTGATGAGGCTGAAGATAAGGAAGCAGCAGCACTGGCAGGACCCAATTCCTCTTGCTCATTGCACTGCATCGAAATGGACCAACTAATTATATATTTTGGGAGTTGGTCCATTTTATGACGACGAAGACTCGTGCAAAATAGGCACCGACTGACTCCCCAGCCCTATGATTATATATTGTTTTTAAAGGTCAGTATAACATAAGATTAAATATCTTCAACGTTTCTGCTCCTGTTTTTCCAAAACAATAACTAAAAATTTCAATGACAGTGGTTTCTGTTGGAAGACTCCACTTGGAGATGCATAATCATTTGATTATTAAATTATTAGTGCTAATAGATTTGTTGTTTCAATAATATAACCCACAAAAAAAGATTAAAAAAAGGTTTCTATATAGCACATGACAAATTCTAGTCACCAAGATTAATATAGAGACTATAGATAGAACCAAACATACAGTAAAATAATAGGACCCTGTGCCCCACAGTATAGATATACACTTAAGTAGTAATTTTTTTGCTCGCTCACATCTAGACTAACACAGCTACTATGGTTGCATCAATTAATTTCGATATGGAGGGATGCATCAGGCACAACTCTGAAATCTAGTAATACAGATCCTATCAAGGTGATTTCCAATCAACTGTGCAGTGAAGCAAGAATTATTATAGTGCACCGAGGGATAAACTTTCATTTCAATAAATAGTGTTATTTAAATAGTGAATACTAATATAAAAATCAACATAAATGTCTGGTTAGTATAAGCAATTATATTGGGAAAAGTCATTTTCAAACTTAACAATAACTTATTTTGCTGTCAGAATGTCTAATGCATTGCAATCTCAACCGGAGTAACTGATATTGGTGAGTTTAACCCTTCTCGGTAAAGCAGCACCTAGGACAAAAGTGGTTCAGAATAAATTTTTTCCAGTAAAATGGATAAACTTGCACTAAAATTGTTTGAGAAAAACAAACATCAGCCAGTGTCAGATCTAATGCTAGGAGGTACCAAGGGGGCTCATTGAGAAACTTGGACAAAATATTCTCCCATGGTTTACTGCATGGATAGCAAGACTCCTAACCAGAAATAGTTGATTATGGTGGCACCTTCTAGTGGAGTGCCATCAATGATGTTTCAGAGAAGGACAAGCCACTTAAAGTGGCATTAACCAAATGGCTATATTTATTTAGATATAGGTTCAAAACTTTGAAATGATAACTAATCTGGCTAAACTATTAGGAATAAATTTAACTTATTTTACATATTTATTTTTAAATAGGGTGTTTAAAAAACAAAACAAAAAAATACCCTAAATATGAACAATCTCCAGTAAATGCAAGTTCTTGAATTTTCTTTACATGATGGGCCCAGTCACACGCCTGGAAAAGGAAAAATGAAGGAACACTGCAAGTCCATGGGTGTGTGATCCTTCGGAGCCTACTTTTCATACACTGACACCCCTCATACCAAGTGTGTCCTCTTGGCAACTCCTTTAGTCACAAATCAGACACAGTTGCACAGGAATATATAGGAGCAAGAATTACATGTATTTTATGACTTTGCGTTAATTGAATAGGAAAAACATTATATAGATAACTACAAGATAACTCATGCAGATGCCACCTAACTATTTTTGACAGCAGTTGTTGGGAAAAAAAAGATTATAGCATACTGAATTTCTCGTCTCCACAATGAAGTAATATGGACACAGGCCAATGTGAGCTTGTATGTTTATAGAGTTGGGAGAGATAGTATTAGTTTGGTAAACAACAGTTAAAGAGCAGATTTGAAAGGATATACTATAAAATGTCTACTGGGTACATGTAGCACACAATTCCATTTCAGCGTGAGTTCAGCCAAGCCCACTTGCTTGGCTGTAGTTGAAGCTTCCATAGAACAGAATAGAGAGTGCCATGGATGGATGTCCACCTCTCATTCTTCACAAAGAAGTTTGGGGGTGCTGTAGTGGGAGCCATACCTTTCAGACATTTATGGCACATCCTATCAATATGCTATAAATGTCTGAAAAAAATGTAAAGCTAAGGGCCAATCTCTGCACTAAAGAATGGACTTGTAACCCAGATTCCAGCATTAGCAAATCTTGACATGCTAAATCTAATTGATGGATTCCAAGTCTTACTGTATGGGATAGCATACCATTGGGATAGGTCCACTCTCTAACAGTATTAGTTAAGGTGGCCTAAAAAATACCGTGCCATATTGCTAATAGGAACATTTAAAATATTAAATGGTCTCAAAATTATGAGTCTTGTATGTTTGTGGTATAATTGATGCTGTGGTGCAGGAGAAGACTTCTATGAATCCTTAAGACAGCTAGGATCACCAGCAAAGATGTTCTTCATTGTAAAAACCCATAATGGTCACTAGAAGACAAGATCATCAGACAAAAACTGATCTATTTTGATCTCATGATGAGGGCAAATTCAGTAGAAAAGGAGATACTAATTGAGATGGTTAATGGTAATAGAAAACAGGGAAGCATAGTAAAAACTGTCCTACAGTGAATCCAAGGGTCAGACACGAATTAATATACTGACAGGTACTTGTGAGGTATGGCAAGCATTTGTCTCATGAATACCCCAGCCTCATAAGTTTTTGATAGCCTCTATCAGTCAATGTTTTTGCACAATGTTGGGTAATATGGTAGACCTGTCCCCATTGTATGCTGCTCTTACACAGAGAAGTATAGGCTGATGACAAATCTACTTTAATTGAAGAATTTATAACAATAAAATGGATGTGACTAAATCTGCTAACAATGATGATATAAGAATATAACACGTTATACAAAGGAACCAAGGCAGGAACCATCAGTGACTTTTAATATAGTTTTGTACACGAGCCGGAAATTACCTGCAATTGAGTCCAGACAATGCAAAAGTCCTGTACCTTGCTAATCCCAAATATTAAAAGTTGCTGTCTTGGTTCTGGGTGGAGAGGACTACCCTTTCAGAAAGTATGCAGAATTTACTCGCAGTGAAAATATTTAACAGAAAATATAGTTCAAGGGCTGAAACTTTAAATTACAACTTTGGCATCTACAGTCATCTAACTGTAAAGTTCATATTCATTTATAATGCTGATGAAGTGGTAAAGCTGGGTCATATTGTAGTTTAATGGGAGATCTCCCTTCATCACTGTAAATGTTTTGTCTTCACATTCTACATTCTCAGATTTTGTTTGATCGGAATTAACTGGGCAGGAATAGTCTTGCTACATTATGTGTCAAAATGTGAAAGTAACAAGATCAGACAATGAAGCAGGACGTACAGAAGCTTTACACCTAAGAGAGTTAAAACCATTTTAAAAAATCCCATTAGCTGCAGTGAGGAAATTGATTTCCTAGATAATGAAAACTCTTTTTCCTCCTAGAAAAGGATTCCAAAGTCAAGGAAGAAAGCAGATGGAATGCTATAGATGGATTATGAGAGTAAAAAGACTCAAGCATACGATCGTAATACTATCCAGGGTGAATGATGAAATATACATTCACACTACAGACCTAGACACATACATTTCTGCAATACCAGATAATCAATTACTCAACTAATGCTTATTATTATTGTTTTTGGAAAACCAGAGCACCAAAAAGAGACAATAAGTAAACCATGGTGGCCAAGCCCTGGTTGAGATCACTTTGGCCCAATGTTTTAATTAGGAATTTCTAAGTCTATGTAAATAAGTTTTAAAGATTTACTTTATGGTAAAAATGTGTGCAACTTTCTTATAAACTTTTTGTACTAACTAGTCATATAATTCAAGAAATCCGCTTGTAAACTTTTTGTACTAACTACTCATATAATTCAAGAAATCCGATTGTAATCATTGAATGGGAACCATTATTGTCAACTTCTAAAAATGTGACAATCACATGATATGGTGACACAGGCGAAGAGCAAGCTACAGTATAACTATCAGAATTATATCTTGCAACAAGACGAGCATCAGCATGAAAATAAAAAAAGGACCAAACCAATGGAAAATGAAAGACAAAAAAAAAAAAGAAACATATATATCAATACTGTGGAATACAGAAAGAAGTGTGGGATAGTTTTGGCCTGCAGGCCATCAAAGGAGAACACAAAAACCTAGACCTCTTCTGTTTATTGTGTAGTCCTCAACTTTGGGGATGAGATATGACCTCTGCCTGTAAAATATCTTAAAATATAATAAAAACCTGAAACAATTCATTTTCCATTTTATTAAAACAACATATCTAGAATTCAAACTCAGAGATTAGAAAGTATGAAAAGTCTGCTATCAATTTTTACGGTCCTCTACAAAAAAAATTGTTGTTTGTTTTTATTTCTAAAAAAGGGGACACAAAACTTTTTTTCTACAATCCAACACTCTGGATATGAGTATCCAAAGGTCAGACATCTTAAACTACCTTAAGGTCTCCACGGTATGCTTTACATAGTGCACTCACCTTTCTATAAGTCTACTTGATTTTAAAAGACACAAGATGGTTATGGAAGATCAGCTGCAGATTCTTTCTGAAGATCATCACGTAGTAAAACTATCCTGGAGACGATATTATACTGTTGACTTATTAAATCAAATAAAGAATTTATTGTCCTTAGAGGTGGATCTATGGCCATAAGCTGTGCTATGCCTGAGGCAGCTGCCTTTTCTGCAGGCTCCTTGTCCCAACCTTGACTGTATGATGTTATTCATTTTTGTCTTGCTTGGTTCTAGCCGCTAAGCATGATCCTCCCTCAAACACACACACTTTTTCTGAAAAAAGTTGGCGAGTCTCTTCACAGTCATTACTTTCAGAATCGACAACTCACAACAACATGTGTTCATCCCCTTCGCATTCCCCAATGTAATTGCTTTCTTCACTAAACTTCTGCAATTTATGTCTTCAACTTCATGGCATATGATACTTGATGATTCACAAGAAAAGTCATGGCAGCTAGATGAAATTGTGATGGAAAACCATGTTTCAGGAAGCAGAGGTCATAGCTATATCCTCATGATCAAATTGGATCTTCTTGTTTATTCTTTAATAATTTAATGGTAGAATTAGAATGCCTCCACTATGGAACTAAAAAAAACAGACATTCTACACCAACTAATTCATATATATCCATATATTAGAAAACAATCCTATCCCTCTGTAAAATACTATATCTATTGAAATTATAAAGAAATTTTATATGTTATTATATTTTAATTTACAAAGTAACAAAATTGAGCATACCAGGTCATCCTAATGCAGCAAAGAAGCTTTATGGTCTTATTCTGGTTCTTGAGGGGTTAAGTCATAAAATTTTAAAGGGTCGTCATAAAAGGGGGAGTGCAGCTAAATACTACTTGCAGATGAGAAAAACATCTGTAGATAGGTGCACATTACCATTTGTATAGAGAACTCTACATTTCTGTAATTAAAAAGTGTTTTATGGGTGAGGACTGGGAATATTTCAGTTTAAGCAAGAAAAAGAAGAATGGAAGTTATTTATCACTATGTCCTTAGGTCTAAAGTGTTTAAAATGGTTTTTAAAAAATCATGGAAAAATCTATGTTTTATTTTGTTTTAAAAATAGAGAAAGGCTTATATTTTTTTGGTGGGGAAGGGTAAACAGCTGTCACTCACATTCAGTATATTAGGGGAGACATTTTACAAAGAATCTAAAGATTATTATTTTTTTTTAATATAGCAATACATTTATGTATCTAGAAGAGAAAATCTCGAATGCACTATGGACACCCAACCTTAAGCCAACTGCCCCTTTTTTACCAATAGTGCTATTATTAATCCTATACGGGTTCTTGAGATTTAACAGCAAATGAGGCGGATGGACAAATGCTGGGCACCCAATCTCCTCTTGGACTGGCTCTATAGTAAAACACAGATCACGCAGTATTTCCATGGCATATAAAAATAATAGTTCTAAAAGTGCCATTATTAAATGGGTTTTGCCATCTGGCAAAATCCCACCTGAAGCCAGCTCGTAGCTTGCTATGACTGGCCTCAGAGAACAGAGAGATGGCTTCGCTTGCACAGTTCTGCCCATTAAATTCTATGGGAATTCTGAATATACCCAATCGAGTATACGCAGGTGTATTTTAACTCCCATAGACATGAATAGGGGAGAGTTGAGCAAGTTCTAAGGCCAGCTGGTAGCACTGAGCTGGCCTCAGAAGGGATTCTGCCAGATTGCAAAATCCATTGAACACATGAGCTAATATTCTTAGATATACAGTGGATATTTACACCTAGTAAGCAAAGATACTTGGAATCAGCTGGTTAAAGTCATTATAAAATCTTATTCTGCATAGTTTCTATGCTTCTTAATGCTACACGAGATGACATTACATGCATCTATTACTTAAATTATAACAGGAGAAATGACACAGATTCATGAAAACTCATACAGAAGAATTCAGCCCAGTACCCAGACTTCTGCATAGATCATTCTGCTAAATCATTTACAAGAAATAAATTACTTGCTCCAAGGAAAATAGAGTTTTTTTTTTCCAAGTTGGTTGCAGATCACATAAGATCTTGTGCAAACAAAACCCTATGGGAATATAGAACTGAACAGTAACTGAAAATAGCCTACCTTACATTTCCATAGAAAAGCCCTAAAACTGCTTTAATAAGAAGTTCAAAATATATATTCAGCACGCTTCAATACAATATGCTTCCCATGTGTAATGGATAAAATGTTACAGAATGATTAGGTTACTCCAGATTTCAACTTGGAATCATTTCCACTTCTTGTTTTCTAGTAAACAAAAGTATAAATTTTATGAAGAAATTAAGCAAAACATATCTGGTGTGAATGCATACTGCCAACGAATCAATGACTCGGCTTCTTGACGTAGCATGCTCTGGCATTTATTGGCATTGTACTCACAGGTTTCTCTAAAAGATTTCAAAAATTACCAGAGAGAATGGATTTTACATTTCAAAAATGCTGTATTTAATAATGCAATTTTTAAACATTTTAAAAACACACAAAAAGCCTAAAACCTAAAGGGTTTTCTAGGACTATACTACCAATAGCCCATCCTTAGATCATCAATATCAAAACAGTGGCGGTCCGACTTCTGGTACCTCTGCTGATCAGCTTAACAAAAGGAGCCATTGTGCTCCACAGAACACGGCATCCCTTACATTGTTTACTGTACACATGATAGCGGCTGTGTCTGGTACTGTAGCTGTGCCTCTTACCCTTAAATGTGGATTAGATACAAGGTGCTCATGTACTAGCAAAGCCACTTCTAAATGTACGAAGTGTTTCTGGTAAACAATAGCCTGCAATAGCCACTTGATTTAGGGCCCCTGGAAGTTGTACACCTACACTGATGTGATATTGATGGCCACTCCTAGTCCTGGAATAACCCCTTTAACAAGTAATTGTTTAAAATTTTTTAGTATATATATATATATATATATATATATATATATATATATATATTATTATATATATATATATATATATATATATATATATATATATATATATATATATATATATAATCTCAACAGGTTAATCTCTTCCAGCCCTGTGTTGTGCTGTTCTTTTCTTATTCCTAAGAGTAATGTTTTACTGAATCTGTCAGCTGGGTGTTACCAGACACTGACTATGCCAGCGCTGATTGGACAATGTCAGCCTGTGCAGGGACAACCCTCAAACTGTTAACACCCAGCTGACTAACTCAGTAATAAGTTTCTGGAAGGAATAACGGAAGAACAGCACAACACAAGGTTGTAAGAAAAAAGGTTCTAGAATTGTTATTTCATCACATGTTAAAGCCCCTTAGAGAGACTAAAGGTAAAAATAAAAAAGGAAAATAAAATTAAAACTTTAATTTAAAAAAAATGAAAAACTCATCCCGTTTATTATAAAAATAAATAAATAATTTGGATTGCCAGATGCAATTTAATTAAAAGATAACCTTACTGATCCTGCCCAGTAAACTCCATAAAAAATACCCAAAATTCTAGAATTACTACGGATGTTTTTTCACAGCTGTCCGTGGAAAAAAAAATGACTATTTTAAAAACTAGTAAAATATAAAAACTACATAGAGTATAGAAGGTTAACCTGTCATTTTTACGGGAAACACCTCAAACTTTATAGAACTTTCTTTCATCCCACCCTGCAAATAATAGTTTTTTTGGAGTTTCTCATATGGTAGAAATTTAACAGTTTTCACAACAAACATTTATACACTTATGTGAAAAAAAAGGTTATGTTTTTTGAAGAAAACATGAAAACTTAAAATATATATACACAACCATATAGCTTAATAATAAATATTTTGGCCTCCAGAAGTCACCACTAGAGGGATCTAAGCGAAGACAGATTTTATTTCTGTTCCCTAACTCGCTATGATAATTATGCATAATTAGGTGAATTAACTTCATCAATGGGTGATCTACAGTTTATATTATTGTTTATTTATAGCCTTATTAGAATTATAGGGAAATATACTTTTACTACATGTCAAAGTAGCAGAATAAAGTCTATCGTAATATTGGGGATGTAACACAGACAATGTAAGGAAGGTGTATATATGCATTTAACTTTTGGTTTCAAATGGCATACATACATACGTCTGTTTCAAGTATCTTCAATATTATGCATAACTATACATTGTATCCGTGTATCCTTCAGCTCTCCAAGACCATTTAGTGTGAGATACTTTACTGTCGCAAGAACAACGCTGAGTGATTTTCTGATTTCGGTATTTTTGACAGAGAAGATTGCCCAGAACTTTGATGGTGCTTATGTTTAATTGTGACAAGCTCAGAGAGGATGCCTGAATGACAGACAAAGAGCCCGTTAACAAGGAGAGTCACCAAAGTTCTGTTTCTCAATGTACGGATGATAAGCTTTGTTTAAAGATGTCAATCACCTAGACGCTGTAAAATTATTTAAATATGTATTTGCCATCTGACAGATAAATCAGTCTGGAGAAAAAAAATGTTTGGCAGCCTCCCTCGAAATGTTTTGTAGCTTTCTGTAACACTGGAACCTGTCTACATGGAAAGTCAAAGTCTGTTGGATCCTTAATATGACAGGAAGCTTCCAGATAAAAGAATAACAAAAATAGGAGCAATTGTAATCACTGGTAAACCCAGACCACAGGCATAGCTAACCAGAGGCATGAAAATAAAGATAATATTAGAGCCTAAGGGGTCAGTTGGTTAAATGGAACATTGTAACAATTGAATATCAAAAAAACATAAATAATAAAAACTTTCTATGACTTAAGTGCTAAAAAAAATGTTTAATGCTCAGAAGAAAGCTAGCTAAGCTAGCTAATTTTAGAGTACATTCACAAAACGGATTTTAAATGAGAATTTCAACAACGATTGCACATTGAATTCCTCATTACAAACCTCATGAAATCCATTGGCCATTCACTTGAAGCACTTAGCTTCAGCAACTAGTGTTGATCAAACTTTTCTAGAAAAGTTAAGTTCTAGTAGAACTTCTCGAATTTTTAGAATTCGAACATTTTACTGTATGTTCAAGTAAATTTCTAGTTCTACTAGTTCAATTTTCATTTTCAGTGTCTTTCTGCACTTCTGGCGGCCATCCAATCAGTGCGGAGCGCAGAGAAGTTTCAAAAACATCATCACTGAGGTGTAGGGCTCCCATTGGCTGCTAAAATCACATGACCATGTTATATATATTTCACTGTATTGCCTTGTGAACACCATTTTCAGCTCACTCTCTGTACTGTACAGACTGCTCTAAGTTAGTTAGATAGCATTTTCCTCTCCATAGACAGCAATAGTTAGGGTGTTTGGTATTGCTGGCTGCATCTTTCCCACACCCAGAAGTTGTTATTTGGCAACATTTGCAGGATCACAATGCCTAACTCTCATATACATGGATATATATTATACATAGTGCTTGGATTTGCTAAATCATACTAAGTAGCCAAAAGTTCAGTTTTTGCAGTTTTGGGGGTTCAGTAATTATATAATACACCGTCTCCAACTCTCCTATGTGTCAAAGGGGCTTTTGGGCTCCCTCAAGATGCAGAGCCCCATAGCAGCTGATACTGCTGCACCTCTTATAGCTATGCCCCTGCTTGCAGGCTGTCCTCATCTTTTCAGTTAGCCATTGAAAGGAATTAAGTATTTTAGCCTCTCAATTTTGTTCTGTCACTCTTACAGCCAAATTTTCTTCACTAAGTTGTTCCACGCATCCAGTTTATTGTTAAGAATGGATTATTTTTTATTTTTTTTGGGTTGAAATTTCAGGATGAATATAAAATTTCTTGAATATAAAATTGCTTTAGAATGCACAGGTCCAACTGTTTAGTGATTCAGCAACTTGATCAACTTGTTGATCTCTACACGGAACTTAATGGTTATAATCACAACAGGTGTTTGATCCCTGAATCGGCCAATAAATTTAGTGGATCAATAAATTGGGATGTAAACAGTCCTCTTCATCATGCTGTTTACATTTTTACATCGTGAGACCGAGACAACTCCATACAAACTGATTAACAGAACCTCGCGTCAAGCAGGATGTTCTCAGTGGCCACAGAAGTGGCCACTGAGCTTGGAGTGTCATCAGCAGGTTTTAACAGAGTTACAGAAAGCCTGGAAGAGTCACAGAAAGGAAAAGAAGTGGACATACATTGGCTACATCACCCACTGATAACAGCTTAATTGTAAAACTGGATGATGAATGCCACACAACTTCAAGCACATTTAAGGGAGGTGAGAGGCACCCAAGTGTCATGTCAGACCATTCTTAACCATTAATATCAGTGTGGTCAGTAGCAAGGGTACCTGAACAGGCTGATGCATAGCGCTCTCATGGCAAAAAATGTGCACAAAGCTTCCTGGTGATTTTCATGCCATTGCATTGATTTCAGTAGTAAATTTTCAGTTTTTTTCCGATTGAAATAAGTCTGATTATTGAACATCTACTGAGTTTTCTGAAATAACAGCAGTTTTGAAATCCGACCTCAGAAAATCCAAACTGTGTAAACTACAACTCGGATTTGCTATTAAAGGGGTTGTCTCACTACAAGAATTGCTTTTTATGTTAAAGATCTTGCAAAAACAAGTCACTTTGGAATATATGTCCATTAACAGTATCCTACCTATTCCTAGATATCTCCTCTTGTATGGGATGCATCAGCTTCTCAGGTCGCTACAGCTACAGGCCTGTTTGATCTCTCCTGATAGGCTGCCAGCACAGGTTGCTATAGCTACAGACCTGGCTTCTACTGCAGCCCAGTAGAAGTCAGTAAAGATGCCCCTGAATTCAAAATGAAACCAAGAAAAGAGGACTGAGGTAAGATGAATCAATGTAGTGAGACAACCCCTTAAAAGTCTAGGAGGATGGTTTTACAGTCCGTTTTTGAAAATCTGAATCCACGTCAAAAACCCACTGTAATTTGTTGCCGTGTAGACAAAGTATAAGTGATATAGAAAACCAGCAATGTAACATACACCTTATGCTTTCTCCCTCTTAATAATTATGTTCATATAATACACCATTGTTATTCTTTGAATACATCTAAAAAGTACGTCAGTTGACATTACGAAGAAAAATAAAGAAATTGAAAAATAAAAAAAACTAGAAGTTTAAAATAAGGAAAAATATCTTGCAAAAGAAATAGGTCAATTGCTAATGTTACATAAACCATATGTTCTTTTATTGCACTACAAAAAGTTAATAATGCAAAGAAGAGATGCAAGACAAGATCTAGGACACTTTCCAATATATAATTCAATGCATATTACCCGTGAATTTACTTGTTTTAGCCAAAGGCTTTATGTATGTTTCACTGGAAAGTAGATTTTCTGTTGAAAACTTGACATATACCAGACTCTGCAGATTCTAAAAGAAGTGAACGGGAAAGGACACATGCTATGTTATGTTATTTTCTAGCGGTAACAGCAATTTTTTTTCCTTTTAACAAATTAGCACAAAGACTGTGGAGACCAGCTTAATTAATATATACCAGCTAAAGTACATACAATTAGCTGAAATTTGCCTTTTGGAATTACAGTGCCAAATTTAAACAGTGGGTATATGCAAACGTAATGGCGTACAGTGGGAATTTACCCTTATATTGTAAAATTAAATATAGATTATTTCATTTCATATTAATATCAAATCATTAAGATACAGATTATACTGAATGTTCTCCAACAAATTATACATAAATCTTTTGCTGCTGTATAAAAATTCCTGGCAACAGGGGCATAGCTATAGGGGGTGCAGAGGTAGCAGTCGCTACCACAATCTGCAGCCTGAGGGGGCCCAAAAGCTCTCCTTCCACTTAAGGAAAAAACAGCATTGTAAGTGGGACATAGTAGCTGGGGGGCCCATTTAACTTTTTTGCACTAGGGCCCAGGAGCCTTAAATTACGCCTCTGCCTGGCAGATAGGTTTATATGTCCAGAGTAACAGGTTTCATTAAAAGTGAACCTATCAGGTGGTTTATACTGCCCAATCTAAGTGCAGGATGAAATAGATGACGAAAAGCTGAGCCCTGTGATCTATAGGGTTATATAATAGAAGAGAGAAGCTGTGCTCTGTGATATAAAGGGTAATATGATAGAGGAGAGAAGCTGTGCTCTGTGATATATAGGGTTATATGATAGAGGAGAGAAGCTGAGCTCTGTTTCTTGATCATATCTAGAAATCGGCTTCATATGAAATCTCACAAATCAACCTATAAGTATGTGCCTAGAGCAGACCTGGGCATTGTATGGGCTGTGGGCCATATCCAGGTAGTAGGCAGGCCGGAAGAGGCCCGCGGGCCTTCCGATGCCCAGGTCTGGCCTAGACTGTGGTAGGATACCTGAAACACCCAGAGTGACCCTCCACAGAAAGACAAAAAGTAAAAAGCCCATGCAGATGTCTACTTTGGCCAGATTTGAACCCAGGATCCCAGTGCTGCACACTAATGCTTGTTGGGCAGTTGCCAGACATTACTTTCATGGAGTAAAACCACAGTCTGTTAATTCTGATTATCCAAAATAGTAGGTTTTTTACAAGCTTTAGTAAACTACAACTTTTTGTTGGTTAGTGCAGTGATGAAGTGTACGGTCTCTGGCAGTCATCTCTGGTTCTGACCAGATTACTCACTTCCACTTATTTCCTCTATACCCGATTTTCTACCTGACTCCTATTAGATCTGATAGAAGAGGCTCTTTGGTCACTGAGGGAAAAACATTCTTTAAATCACAAGAGGATATTATGGACTATAATCATTTTACATGAGTCAAAAGTTGTTCCATTACTTAACAGTCTGTGACTTTTACCGAGTTATACATTATTATTTTTATTAATTTCTATATTGCTTACATACTCCACAGTGCTGTATAGAGATTACCAATATTTATTTTGTTCCCTTTCCTCCTTGGGAATCACAACATTCCACATTAACGGTGTTGTGTCATTACATTAAATGGTCTTCAGAATAAGGAGACAGTGAAAACAAGCAACTTTGCAATTGGATTTCATTTGCAGAGCTCTTGTTTTCACAGTCTGCCTTATCTTCGTTTTGAGTAAACACTGTTCCCCAGTGCCGGTCGGATCCCACCTCTTTTCATTTCATTGGCTGACGGCTCTACTAATTTACATTCTGTCTGGCCCCCGGTCATATTCACGGGGGCGCGCATTCCTGCCTCTCGCACTCAGATTAAGGGGCCAGCAACATTTCACTGCACAGCCAGCAGCAGTAACACTGCAGCTGCTTCTACGATGAGAAAACAGCAGAATTGTGCCCGGTGCCTAATGCTCCTGCGTGTAAACAGAACAGAGACAGATCTGTGCTGCTCTGGAGGAGTTCATAGAAGACTGGATTCAACTGTAACAAACCTCCAGCTGTGAGAGAAGAGATCAGTTCTCGTAGTTCATAGAAGACTGTCTAGACTGAATGCAGGGCTTTGGTATGTAAACATATAGCTCTTACAAAATAAGACTGCATAGGGAGAGGAACAACACAGTGACATGTGGACTCAGACAGAGAGGTGGGGGGGAGCAGAGATGTGCTATCCCTTCCCACTGATCTCAAACACACACTCTGACTCGGGAGCAAGCACGAACAGTAAAGGGGGGAGGGGAATGATGTTATCCCCCTTCAGTTAAGAAAAACCCAGCTGGGAGGGGAAGAAACGCCCCTGGATTTGACTAGCTGAGAAAATGAAGCTACAAGAAAACAGCCGAACTGATGAAGCGATACATCTCCTTTAACCCATCTGCATGTTTTTTTTTGTTTTAGGAGTGTAGAAAGAAAGCAGAAGAAATTCAAGAAAATACCCACTCCAAGCAGATGGTGTACTTGGTCAGATTTGAACCCAGGATCCCAAAAGTAATGTGCCAAGCAGTGCCCCAAATTACTGTAGTTCTTTATAATTGACTAGAACAAAGACAAAATACAGCGTACAAATATACTAGTGCATCTCAAAAAAAAATAGAATATCATTGAAAATTAAAAGGGGTCTCTAGGACTATTATTTGTGTTATAGAACTCACAAATGTATTATATTAAACCTTGTAATTCATACTGTAATGAGTCTATACAATGTATGGGTTTCTCTATTTGACTTAAATTATTGATATCAATTAACTTTTCAGTAATATTCTAATTTTTTTACATGCACTAGCACTTTCAATGGTTAAAAATGAACCCACAAGAATGACCTCTGCATAGGATTTGCACTGTACCTCTCTGAGGCACTCCAGATACTCCAGTTACCATCCATACTCCAAAAAGTACTAGTAGGTTAATGGGTTTCCTATTAAATTGGCCCCAGTTTAACATGTGAGCGCTTGAGATAAAAACATTACAAAGTAGTCCCTACTGGGAACAGACAAGTGTAAGTGCATTCTCGGTACAGCTCTACAGAATGGGTTGGTGCCATATAAACAACAGATAATATACTATTGAGCTCTCCAATAAATTCTCTTTACAACACGGTGAGTTAACCTCAAAACACAAGAAGGACAAATTACAAATTTACAGTCATGAAAATAAAAGTGTTAAAGTTGTTAATAGCCTAAGATTTTACCGCAATATATCAATACATAAAACTGCTATAGACCCATCTTCCTGAAACACTTATCCCAAGATCACATCCAGTTAACGGTGATTGAGCTATGGCAACCATTAAGAATCAATAGATCTTTAGAGTTTACAACAACCAATCTGCAATTGATCTTTGTTTTTATGTAAAAAGCCATAAAAGACCTAGACACTTGCCATAAGCGTTTACAAATAGCACAATTAACACACTCCGAAACCTTGCAGTCAAAACAGGTCAATAGTTCTGAAGTACTGTACAGCGGAAACAATTGTGGTCGCCTTTTGCACTGCTAAGCTGCTAATAAGGTGCACTATATTCCTCGCTATCTGAAATGTTAACAATTATAGATGTGTTTACTGCATCTCCAATTATAAGAAATATTGTCAACAGTCAATCCGAGCCTCTGTGGGGGGAAAAGAACAGAGATAATAATAAAAGCCAGGACATTTACAGGCAGTAAACAATTCTTCCAGAAAACGTCTGTATTGTTTGACTACTGGCCCAAGATTTATTAGTGTGAAAAATATTGTTAAGCCAAAAATACATTTCTGGATGATATATGGCTTGAAATGTATTTACTGAAATTAATGTACAAATTTGTTCCAGGAATTATTCCCAGTACGGTTTAAAGGAAAATCATAAAATTATTTCAGATCCAGTGTAGACCATCTAGTGTTGTATTATAATTTCCCTTCCAACATCGACTTTAATCAGCTCAACATACACTATATTCACCATGAAACAACTGATTGTGTCTTAAAGATTGAAAGCAACCTCCACCAGACTGCTATAGCTGATATATGGACTAAAAGATTAGCTTAGGTAATGGTAAAACAATGACTATTTAATCCAACACAGAATAAAACTAGTTCCAAGCTATATTAAGAAACACTTAAAGGCAGGCATCCTCAAACTCCGACCCTCCAGCTGTTGGGAAACTACAACTGCCATCATTCCCACAGTTATAGATTATAAATTCATTCTGGTAGTTGTAGTTTCCCAACAGCTGGAGGGCCGCAGTTTGAGGATGCTTGCTTAAAGGGGTTGTCTCACTACATCAATTTAATCACACCTCAGTCCTGTTTTCTCAGTTTCATTTTTGAATTAACTGGCTTCTACTGGCTCCTATTGACCTGCAGTGACGAGCTGCTGAGGACACCAAGTCTGTAGCTATCGCGACCAGCAATGGCAGTCATTCAGGAGAGATCGAACAGGTCTACAGCTATAGCGATCTGAGGAGCTGATGCCGCTTATACAAGAGGGGATGTCTGGGAATAGGTAGGACACTGTTAATGGACACATATTGCAAACGGACTTGTCTTTTCAAGATCTTTAACATAAAAAGCAATCCATGTAGTGAGACAACTCACAAAGATTACACTACAAACATGGCTGCTTATGTCTTTCGGATCTATCTACACCATTTGCTATGTTTGAGCAATCATGTTTATGTTGTGTTCATCTTCAATGTGGATTTCAAGAAATCTCTAGATAACGCGCAAAAGATGTTTCAACAAATTCTTGATGGAAAAGTCATCTTTATGTCCACATCACCAGGTCAAAAATACAGTCCACACAATGAATGAAACGATTCCATAGGAATATTTTTTGTCATTTCGGGTAAAGGTAAACCCGCCAGTTCCCGGTGACATAATGTTCCCTAGGTTCTCTGATGCTGTACTCAATCTAGGGGCATAATTAGGAGGCATCTGGAGTCAAAGGAGGATCAGAATGTCCCTGCCTCCCATGGAAAGAGAATAGAACTGTAAATGACACACTGGAGTTGGGGATACCATTACAAATTTTGTCATTAAGGCCAAGGGACTTCAAGATTCAATTCTGCCTTAATCTGAGGTTTGTATGCCAGTTATGCCACTAGGATATGTTGACTTTTTTGAGGTTGTTGAGCACACGATAGCTCACTCTATGTCTCGTAATCTCCTGTAGTCTGTGTTATATTTTTCCCCAGTTCAATAGTGTCACGGGACTGTATACCTACTACTTTCAGCCAAAAGTATATCTCTTTGTTCCTCCATAACGTAAGGGATTCTCGTTATATCCTTCAATTGATACAAAGTTGCTTCCCAGCAGCCAACTACTTAAACTACGGTTCATACTGTATTAGCATACGCTACATTATTAAAGGGCACACAAATCCCACTGAGCTATGTGGATATAGTACACAGTAAATTACATAATGTTGGATTATACATTGACGTCTCCTAATCAGTTGCTAACAGATAATACAATATGTCCTTTAAGCAGAAGCTGAAGTTTATTTACCATTCGTAGCAAAAAACTAGAAGAGAGAATAATAGAAATGTGCACACAAATCAGGTCGACAATAAAAGAAGCACTAAATCTGTAAAATGCTGGCCCATGCACATAGCTGTTTAAGTGGTTACCTCAAGACAAGGACAGTGGCAAAAGTCAATGAGTCTTCAGGCTACAGGTGAAGAATAAAGCTTTTCCCGTAAGTGGTTGCATCTAATTTTTTTTCATGTTCCTCAGAACAATTCCTACACATCTTTAATGTGGAGATTTGTTTCATAAAAATAACGGAATCTAATAACCTTTGGAAATACTTCATTCAAAAAACTATCTTGGCTACCACAAAAAAATCCACTGGTCTGCTTAGTAACTACAATGGAAACTATATAACTTAGAGAAAAGGGAAATCTGACTATTCACTTATAGCTGTAGATCTGGTAACAATTTAAGAGCAACCTGTCAACTGTAGTAAGCTGTACTTGTGTAAAGACACAATATTAACCACAAATATTTCAAGAGTACATACAAACACAGTTAACACAAATATTTAATGCTCCATCACATCACATTTGCGGCTGAAGGTATAACAAATTACAAAAACACTACAATAAGTCTTTTTTTTTTTTTTTTTTTTTTCCCCACGATGGGAAATGCTACCTAGATGAAAGTCAGTTATACTGATGAATACAAGTTAAAATGGAGTGAAGATACATAAATGCCCAAATGTATGTAAAAAAAAAAAAAAAATACTCTTAGAATACTGGAAATAGGATGGGTTAATGGAGAGACATAGAGACCCTTTAGCAAATATTTTAAGAATTTTTCTACGACAAACACGAAGGGCCACAAGTATGAAAACTGTCTAGGTCTAAAACTCACTTTGTTGCCCATATCAACCAATCAGAGCTCCCCTTTCATTTCATATAGTGCTTTGGACAAACAAAAGGGACGCTCTGATTGGTTGCTATGGGTAACAAAGTGATATTTAGACCTAAACAGTTTGCATACATGTGGCCCTAAATGTAGATAAAAAAAGATGACATGTACATAGCCTAAAAAGACCAACACCTCCCACTAAAAGAACTATTTCACTACTCACTGATAGTTGGCATTGGGTCATACCAATAATTGATAGATCATTATTTGCCTGTGGCGTACAGCTATAGTGAAGGAACACCGCATGACCAATGAGTTACTTTCCACCAGTCACTTCATTTCTAGTATTTTTATTTTCATCAGAGATACATGCAAGTGTAAAAGTCATCTATTTGGCAGGAGTGCTTGGTGATCAATTCCTCCTTCCAGAAAGAGTTTGGGATCCTGGTAGTGCAGAAGGCTTTCCTGCTTTGTCAGAAGGTGCAGGAGAGTACAAGTCATTTTCAGAAAGTAGAAGCTTCCTTGTAGGTTATCACTGTTTGAATTTTGCATTCTGTTCAGGTTAGATACTGCATTATTAGGTAGTACATAGGACTAAGGAGAATATATAGCTACTGCTTGTTACCAAGTCTACATTTTCTTGATTAAAAATGGTTATATACAAAATAACTAACCTGAATTACTGAGATGTTCACGCAAGAATATGCCAACTGTTACTATTTAATTCCTATCTTCACTTTGCATATTTGTCTAACAGTGAAAAAAGTTCTTTGATCTCACTTGGTATCTACTTCTCCAAGTACCGCGCTCGTTTCCAAATTTACCTATATTACCATTATTTTCGTTTGTAGTATAAATAACATTATTACCACTAGATACACTGCAAAGGTCACTATTAAAATAACAGGTAAGATTGTTGAGTAAAAATAAAGACTAGCAGTGGCAGTATCTACTTGACTCCATAAACACAATGAAATATCCATATCCAACACAAAAAAGTCAGAAAAATTACCGTGATCCAAGCACCTCATTACCTTCCACATAGTCATAGAGACCTGGATAGCTAGTTTCAAACAAAATATGGTATTTACAGTGGGAGGAATATAACTTACAAATGGTTTAACATACTGTAATAGTGTCTTATCAATCTTTAAAACCAGGAGTAAGATCGGGATCAATAAAAAGCTAGCTCAGCACTGAACGCAAGTTTCTCAAAAATGTTTTTAAAGCTAAGGGCAATGTAAAAGGTCAACGGCATCCATACAATCTAACAAATAGTCACGAGGTCCCATAGCAAAAAATCAGCCATACGTGTACTTTCCCCGTTCATTGAATATTGTACTACTTGCCATTATACTTTAAGTCCTCTAATAAGACCTTTTACCCATGTTTGTCTTCCTCCTGAAGACAGTCTTTATCCTTCTCAAGGTTTCTCTTTTCTTCCTGTTTCAGTTCAATGCCCCATATCTTTGATACTTCTAGAAGTTAAAGGTGGGTCCCTTTAGCTACTATGGCTACTGCCCTAGATGTTATGCGCTTGCACTGCAGTTACTTTGAACAAAATCCAGTTTATTAAGGTTTATCTAAAGAAGAACACAGGATTCTTTGGATCATAAAAAACAAAGCAAATGTGGAGCTTATATGACAAAAAGTAATGCACTTAACCTACTCCTAAGATCCAGATACAGTATAGAAGAACACATGGTTATCAGGTCCACAAGCAAAAAAGAAAGAAAAAAAATATATAGACAATATCCCTATCGACAACATCCTCTAGACAAAGTATATTGTACTGTGGTTTCTTTGCTGAAGCTTAGTCCTTCCCATTAACAGTAATCTGCAAAGATATGAGCAACCCAATGCTCCCTTGGGAGGCTTATCTAAAGTAAAAAAGAAACAGTTGTCTAAAAGTTCCCAGAGTAAAGCCATCAGTGGACATAGAGCAGAGAGTCCCTGACTGTTAAATAATGGATTCTAGTGTGCCCATAAAATTAATTAGCTTGCGCTCTAATTTGCCACCTTATAGAAGAAAACTGTATTTAAAGGGGTTGTCTCACTACAAGGATTGTTTTTTTATGTTAAAGATCTTGCAAAAAACAGTAATTTTGTAATATATGTCCATTAACAGTGTCCTACCTATTCTGAGATATCCCCTCATGTATGTGCTTCATCAGCTCCTCAGATGACTATAGTTACAGACCTGTTCGATCTCTCATGATAGGCTGCCAGCACTGGTTGCTATAGCCACAGACCTGGCTTTTACTGCAGCCTAGTACCGTAGAAGCCAGTAAAAACGCCCCTGAATTCAAAAAATGAAACCAAGAAAACAGGACTGAGGTGAGATGAATCAATGTAGTAAGACAACCCCTTTAAGATTATAGTGGGCTCCTAATCCAAACAGCCCATGTGTGGGTCACACACATGGCATTTCCATCCCCATTCCATTTAAAAATGGAGGCATGCAGAAGAAACCACATTATTAGGATGTGTGGATAATATATTATATATGAAGATGCCACAGCGAAAATATTATATCTGTACCTTCCAAAGCTAATTTTCTTAACCTAGAGTAGAAAATAACAGAACTGTAGCATTTTTCAGGTGGCATCTTCACAGACAAATACCTTACAGAATATGGAGGTCTCAAGTAGGACTGTAAAGCAACCACTTATAGACAACCCACTTGTTTGATTTCCTTATAATGGGACAACATTGCCAGGTCTATGCATGAAACCTCATGCATGGAAGTCTGAAAACAAATCTTCCTGGAAGTTTCTTCCAAATTATGAACAATTATTGTTCATCAAGATATATAAATTTTGGGTACTTTCGGCCTCGTTCACACGGCTTATTTGGGCGCGGATTGGAGCAGTACTGCACGACGTATTTGCGCTGAAGTATGGCTCCGATCCGTCCCAGTAACTACGGTAATCCACAGTTCCGTCCGTGGATTCTGTCTCTCCTCCCCACTCGGCGAATCGGCCGCGGGGGGAGAAAGTGGCATGTCAATTATTTACGGCGCATACGCGCCATAGATAATGACAGTCTATGGGGCCGGCAAGCTGCTGGCCCCCCGCCCCGCCCCACCACCGCTGCACAGCTGCCGGCGTAATTGCGGGGCGAAATCCGTCCCCGCAATTACGCCGGCAATAAGCCATGTGAACCAGGCCTTTTATCCTCCTATCAGAAAAAAACAGGTTGGCTTCATAATTGCCTTTATTGAAAAGCCCCTGGCACTCCCTGGCAACAGTGACACAGACTTGACTATGGTCAAGCACCATGTTCTTAAACAACCCCTCCTGATGTTTTACATTCTAAGTGAGCTATCTTAATGTACAAACTCCATGACTTTCTACATTCATTGCTACAGATGATGCATGTTGTCCACACAATCTGACTACTTATGAAAATTGCCAAATAGCAAGTGTCTTCTTATTGCTGCATTCTTAACACTAAGAGCATGAAACTCCCATAAAATCACAACTGATTTCAAGACTGGGACAAGATATTCTGGTGTTCTAGGCAAATAATGCATAGAGCACCCCCCAATGGGAAATTCAGTCCACTCCATGCCTCCTTGCACCCCCTTTTATGCCTGGGATGAAGTGGCGCCCTAGGCAGACACCTACCTTTGCCTACTCATCGTCCCAGCTCTGACTGATTTACTAAGCTTGCAACATTGTTAACTGATAAAAGGCACTGTATATTATTAGTTGACATTTGAAAACTGTGTTTTAATAGTCAATAATGCAAAATATTTCAGAATGTAACAAAACCAATGGCACAAACACAGATGAATTCATAGGAGAAGAATGTCTCCCATTGTGTTTCTATGGCATACTAATATATCGCATATAAGTAAGGCCTCATGAAGTCAGTATGAAGGCAGATGCATCTCTGTGATTAGTGGCCCTGGCCACTAGTTGGCGGTTGTCCTACATGGCACTGTACTCTTTTGTCATCAATGCTCTGTAATGTGGCATGCTTTGGAACATCCCCTATATATTTTTTTCAGTTCCCATATTAATCCTTGTTAAATAAAAACAACATTAAATTAGATTAAAGGTGCAACATAGTCACATAGTAATATATTTGTAGTCCTATTACAAACACACACAACATTTACATTTGGTATAACAAGATAAATAATTAGCCAATCTATTTACTCACTGGAATGGATTAGAAGGCAAATAACATAGTAGCCACATCTATAAGATATGCCATAAATGTCTGAGAGATTGTCTGATAGACCCTTAACCAAGTGGCAATATTTTCTGTGGCCACCATTATTTTCTCTTGGGCATTAAGTTCTCTAGAACCTCACAGGCTGCAGCCATTGGAATAATCTTCCACTCCTCCATGAGGAGATCATGGAGTTGGTGGACGTTAGAGATCTTGCGCTCCTCCACCTTCCGTTTAAGGATGCCCCACAAATGCTCAATAGGGTTTAGGTCTGGAGATACACTTGGTCAGTCAAGCACCTTTACCCTTCTTTTCTTTTGCAAGGCAGTGGTCGTCTTAAAGATGTGTTTGGGGTTGTTATATTGGAACACACATACAAACACATATATGCACATTTGCACACACAAATCACATATACATGTTCATCTAGCCTCAGTCCTGTTTTCTCAGTTTCATTTGTGAATTCAGGAACCTTTACTGGCTACTACTGGCCTGCAGCGATGAGCTGCTGAGGACACGAGATCTATGGCTATAGCGACCAGCACTGGCAGCCTATCGAGAGAGATCGAACAGGTCTGTAGCTATAGTGACCTGAGGAGCTGATGCAGGCCAAAGGGGATATCTAGGAACAGGTAGAACACGGTTTACGGATACATATTGCAAAGTGACTTGTTTTTGCAAGATCTTTAAACATAAAAAAGCAATTCTTGTAGCGAGACAACCCCTTTAAGAAGTGCAAACACAAATCAAGAGACTATGTTTTCCCTTTACTATGACTTTGTTGGGATATATGTTGTTGTATTGTAAAGGGTTAACTTTTGCTATTATATAGGTTTTTCCATTTCAATATTTTTAAAGCAATTTCACAGATAAGAGCCCTGTACTGTATGATGAACACAAGGCCACATTCCTAGCTAGCCTGTCTTTTATGGCATATGCACAATACTGGGTATACGCACGTGTTACAATACTTTATGTACAGTATTAAAAGTTCAATCATAAGGGCAGTTCATGGAGTGTTTGGAGGTTGGTGATTATTTCATTGAGATGCATGGTGATATAAAAGCTTGGTTCACATCACCAAAGAAGGATCATTTGCATAGAAGTCCAGAGAATTCTGCTAATAACACTTAATCATATTGATATCTTAGGTGTTGGCACGTGCAACATGTGAGCTTTCCAAGCCAAGACAGATTTGTCTTGAAGCTAAGTGACCGTTTGTTTTCTATATGCTTTCTTGTTCTCACCCATCTAGCTATACTCAATTTATTTAACGCGAGAACATATTAATTTGATCTCACTGAAATTACTATTGTGTTACATGTATGTTCTTTCCTTGATCTATGGAAATCACTGTACAACAGTTGGGTTTACGTTTTCGCAATTTGCTGATGACCACAAATCATGATATGAATGGGGCATAACTCTTCAGACTCTGTTCACACCAGCATTATGATGTTTTCATACAGGTGTTTCAGCAGGTTTCAAGAGAAACAATTGCATATCACCCTTGCTTTTAAAAATACAGAGAATCTAATGGAAATCTTTAAGATACTATTTTAAAGGTTTAAGACCCTTTACGATTTGTTACCATCCATTTGTAACAGCCGCCATGGCTCTAATATGAGCAGAAACCTTAATAAATGTGGACAGAACCTTAGGATCCGAATGATAAGTAGGAATTATAAAACCTTGGTTGCAATCTCCAGTTTTCAGAAAAAGCTTATCAATGTTTTTATAATTGTTCATACTTAAACCCTGTAATTGACATCCTCGGAAATAACTGTATATGTTTAATGCAATATTGTGGTTCTTAATTATGTGAACTCATTTATTCGTGAAATATCTGTAGACTAAATAATACTTTTACGTCTTAAAAAGTGTGATAAAGAAAATTAGGATCCTAAAGCCTCCTAAGAAGATGAGTATACTTAAATGATAATATGCAAATGACAGCAAATGCACTTCACAATAAGTAGGCCAGGCCATCCCGACATTCTTTTCCTTATCACGCAGTGTTTCTTGTGGGATATGTCTGTAGCTATCTCTGATTTTCTAATATGTAATTTGGACTTCACAAGTGGATTCGTTCATGATTGACAATGTAGGTTGCATTTAACCATGCTTAAATGCAATATATGTGTCTGAAGAGGTTTTCTACAAAGTAGTTTAAGAAAAAAAAAACATAAATATCTTCTAAAAAACTAAAATGGTATACAGTGGGGGAAAAAAGTATTTAGCCAGCCACCAATTGTGCAAGTTCTCCCACTTAAAAATATGAGAGAGGCCTGTAACTGACATCATAGGTAGACCTCAAATATGAGAGACAAAAATGAGAAAAATTCCGAAAATCACATTGTCTGATTTGGAAAGAATTTGCAAATTATGATAGAAGATAAGTATTTTGTCACCTACAAACAAGCAAATTTCTGGCTCGCACAGACCTGCAATTTCTTCTTTAAGAGGCTCCTCTGTCCTCCACTCGTTACCTGTAGTAATGGCACATGTTTGAACTTGTGCCATTACTACAAGACCAAAGAGCTGTCGAAGGACACCAGAAACAAAATTTTAGCCCTGCACCAGGCTGGGAAGATTTAATCTGCAATAGGCAAGCAGCTTGGTGTGAAGAAATCAACTGTGGGAGCAATAATTAGAAGATGGAAGACATACAAGACCACTGATAATCTCCCTTGATCTCGCAAGATCTCACCCCGTGGGGTCAAAATGATCTCAAGAACGGTGAGCAAAAATCCCAGAACCACACTGGGGGACCTAGTGAATGACCTGCAGGGAGCTGGGACTATGATGTCAATTACAGGCCTCTCTCAACTTTTTAAGTGGGAGAACTTGCACAATTGGTGGCTGACTAAATACTATTTTCCCCACTGTACACTGTGCTAAATAACTAGGCAAATCAAATATTGAAGGTTTGTGTCCATGCTGACCAATAATGTTGCCTAAAGGGAACCTGTCACATAGATTATGCCCCCCTTGCTGAGGGCAGAAAACGCTAGTGTCAGACCTGCTGTTTCCAGCGCTGTGTCCCTTATTCTGTAAGATGCTGTAGTTTTAGAGAATTTAGGGTGACATGTAAGAAAAGAGATGCCTCCATGCCAGTTTTAAGGTGCATTAAATGGGTGAATGCCTGAATGAATGAACAAACCTGTCAAAAATCTGGAGTGTGGTATAACTCGCATAACAACTTAGGCACATAGCATATCGCTGCTAGCATATTTGATGTGCCTACTTTAGGCGCATTCAAATGTGTCATGCCTGGTGTATAATGCGCCCAGTTTTGGTGTGTTACAGTTCGTTTATATAGAGAATAGGGAGACAATGGTTTTTTGGTGAAAAATACACCAAAAAAATGGCACAGTCCTAAGGGGACCGGTCGCCCTTAATCTAGCAGTTTGTAGCCTGTTCTGCCAGAGAGGAGTCCAGCTACTCATGAATATGTAGAAATCTATAAATAAATGGCAGATGGGTGGGGAAAGCTGTTGGTGGGCAGGGCTTACACCTGCTCATGAACACACTTGGACTCCTCCCTGGAAGAACAGGCTGCAAATTGCTATATGTGAGCATTAAATGCTTTGAAACTCCTGCATCTTATAGAATAAAAGGGGCACATTTCTGGCAACAGAATGTCTGGCACTAGCTTGTGCCATCCTCAGCAAAGGCAGCATAATCTTTGGGACAGATTCCCTTAAAAGAGGTTTTGCCATCTGGCAAAATTCTTTCCGAGATCAGCTTGTAGCGTGCCACAAGACAGTCTCATAGAATGGGAAGATGGTCGCATTTTAGCAGCTCTCCCTCTTTTCCAGGACTAGGTTTCATAGTTTCATAGTTTGTAAGGCCGAAAGAAAAGACGTCCATCCAGTTCAGCCTGTTGTGCTAAGGTGTTGATCCAGAGGAAGGCAAAAAACCCCAATGAGGTAGAAGTCAATTGCCTTCATTTTAGGGAAAAAAATTCCTTCCCGACTCCAATCTGGCAATCCGAAAAATCCCTGGATCAATGACCCCTCTCCAGAATCCTAGACTCTATAACTTGTTATATTATTACGCTCCAGAAATGTATCCAGATCCTTTCTGAACTCTGTTATTGAATTCACCATGACAAGTTCCTCTGGCAGAGAATTCCACAGTCTCACTGCTCCAACAGTAAAGAATCCCTTTCTATGTTTATGTAGAAACTTTCGTTTCTCAAGACGTAGAGGATGCCCCTTTCTTCTAGATACAGCCCTGGTTATAAATAAATCTTAGGAGAGATCTCTATATTGGCCTTTGATGTATTTAAACATATTTATTATGTCCCCCCTGAAGCCTTCTTTTCTCTAAACTAAATAGCCCTCATCTTGCTAATTCTTCTGGGTATTGCAATCCACCCAGTCCTTTCATTATTTTTGTTGCCCTTTTTGAGCCTTTTCAAGCTCTACAGTGTATTTCCTGTGCACTGGTGCCCAAAACTGTAGACGATATTCCATGTGTGGTCTACCCAGTGACTTGTATAATAGGAGAATAATGTTCTCATCATGTGCATCTATGCCCCTTTTAATGCACCCCATGATCCTATTTGCCTTGGCAGCTGCTGCCTGACACTGGCTGCTACAATTAAGTTTACTGTCCACCAGGATTCCAAAGTCCTTCTCCATGTCACTTTTACCCAGCCTTTTCCATTTAACATGTAATCATGTAATGGATTTTTCTTCCCCATGTGCATAACCTTGCATTTATCTGTATTAAACCTCATCTGCCATTTCTCTGCCCAGGCCTCCAACTTATCCAGATGGGAGCTCCTAACATAGCTAAACACACTCGCGAAACAAACACTGCGCATTCTCTGAGGCCAGCTCATAATAAGCAAAAAGCTGACCTCAGAAGCAATTTTGCCAGATAACAAAACCTCTTTAAAACGTATCACTATTTGGCAAGGCCTGGAATGCGAAACCATGGAACTATGCTTGCCTTTGGTTTGCTCACTTACATTTCTACCATAGGTGCCAGATATGTACATGTTACTTTATAGCTACTCTACTGATAGGAAACATAACTATCTATGTATCAGGTATGTTATATTTATAATACTGGTTAATTTTTTGGTTGTAGAAGAGCCTTGCACCCTCTTAGGCCCCACAGGCTGAGAGTGATGGCTAGCACTGTACCCCCCTATAGCAACACCCATGTCATTTATATGGATGATGCATGCAAATAGCTCATGACCCCAATGATAAAAATGTAATGAAAAATTATATAATTTTTTGGGTGGTTCTCTAAGTTGAGGATTAAAGTAACAACATATCTCAAAATAACTATAATTTTAAACCAAGAATATCCATATTTACTGTTAAATCATACCTCGTGGTAAAATCTCAGTTAATCCTGGAAAACCAGTATATCAGCATGAAACATATGACAAAGTGGGCACTGCTGCTACAGTGGCTCCAAAAAAAATGGCCTGTGCAAGTAGTAATCTTTTTGGATGGCCTACAGAGAACCTAAATTATAATATATGCAGAGCATAAAGACCAAAATACTCAAGAGCCAACATATCCATCTACCTACCCAAGAATCACAACATGAATTTATATTAATGCCTGTGCCATCAATTGGTTTGTCAGTACATTCATTTTTTTTCTATAGTTTCAGTCATTAACAGAAGGATTATTAAAATATCATAATCAAATAAAGAGAAACAAAATCTTTTGACAGTGGTGGCAGAACAGTACTGCCCATAGTATGCATCCCATCGGCTTTTATGACACCGAACATATTGACATTATAGTGGCTGAGTGGTTAACACAGTAGGCCTGCAATATTGAGGTCTTCAGTTTGAATCCAACCAAGGCAATACCTGAATTCAATTTGCATCTTTTTCCCCATGTTTATAATTATTTCCTTTAGGTTCTCCAATTTTCTCTGAGAAATATAATGTTCCAATAGGGTAAACATAATAGGGATTTTATATTCTGAGCCATACCAAGGCTTCTACGGTCAGTGACAATCGCTATACAGTGCAGCAGAATATTATATATTACATCATTTCATAGTTAGTTGGATTCAACAGTTTTGAAAATCGTCACTCGAGTAATTGGAGTAGGTGGGTAAAAAAAACTTAGTTTCATATGCCCTGGTCTCAATGATTAGGTCCTTTAGGTTTACAGCAAAAACCATATATTTTGCTTGTACACATGGTATGGGATGGTCTAATCCAGAAAAGGTGCTACTGTAGATCTATGGTTATTATTCTTCCTTAGGCTGCAATCACCATTTCACAAGCTTTTCAACAGAGTCGATGCACGATTTGAAAAATGTTACCCACTGGTACACTAAAGTAAAAATAAATAGGCAGTGAACAAGAGAAATAGTTATTGTATATGATGGCGATCAGCAATGTCAGAAATCCAGAAAAAAGGCCCTGCTTGGTTTATCCGGTTGTAATATCACGGGTTACAGATTGCAGCTATTAATATGCTGTACACACTATGAACTCCATATTTTTTCCCATGCAGTCAAAGTAAATCACCTAATTTAATTGAATAAATTGAACTGTATATGTTTGAAAATGACAGCTGTATCTTTAAAGAGAACCTGTCACATAGTTTTTGACCCCCTGACTGAGGACAGAACAAGGTAGTGTTAGACCTGCTGTTTCCAGCACTGTGACACTTATTCTGTAAGATGCTGTAATTTTTGTGTATTTAATGCTCAAATCTGCAGTTTTCAGCCAGAAGAGTCATTCGAAGAGTCCTTCAGAGTGTCAGTTTTTTTCAAACCCGGCCAATCGGAGGGTAGCCCGCCCACCTCAACTGACAAACCTATTACTTTGAATAAGTAAAAACATATGAATAACTGTCAGTGGGCGGAGCTAGCCTTTGGTGGATGGAGCTAACACCTGCTCATGAATAAGATTTAAGGGGCAAATGCTTTAAAACTGCTGCATCTTACAGAATAAGGGGCACAGCACTAGTAACAGCAGGTCTGACACGGACTTGTGCTGTCCTCAGCAAAGGGGGCACAACCTATGTGACAGGTTCCCTTTAATCTTCAATTTAGGGTCATCTATCTGCATACCTAGAAGCAGTGGCATGCTTAGAGGAACAGGGATCCTAAAGCAAAAATTAGACCCTACTGAAGGTCGTCTGGACACCATCAAACTCCTAAATAACTTAGGTCCTGGTGCCCCTTCCCATTTTTATGACAAGAGCTCAAGTCACAAAAGCACCTGTGGTGATCTTATAACTTTGCAAGACCTCACTAAAATGAGGACAAATTCAATCTAAAATAGCCTCTCTCCCCACCTTCTAAGTCCTACAATAGGTGTATTGGCTGCCAAAAGGGTATGTATATAGGCTAGAAGATATAAAGCAATACATTTTCTCTAGGTATAGAAATTCTCTAATTCCATTATTGGCATATAAAATTATGGATTCTAAATTAATACTGCACATGCCTTCTAAAATACCCACTGTATTGTAAAATATACAAAAATACAACGGAAAATAAGGAAAGGTACTTGTGACTATTGAGTATAGCCTATTAGGATTGTCCTGGAACCAAAAGCTAGTTCTTTTATTGAAGTGGATTTATATTGGTAACATTTGACGCGTTCATAAAATACCACCCACAGCTCATAAGCAAAAAAAGTTTCTGGAGAATAAACAACTAAACGTATTTGAGGCATGAACAACTTCTTAAGACATATCTTGAAAAAACAAAACAGAAGAGCAAAACAAAACCTTAGATCTTAAACTTTCCCAATGTCTTCAAAGTTAATGTACATTATGGGAAAAAAAAGTTTTAGTCAAATGTGGACAAAATGCTGCAAATTCAGAATGTTTTCAAAAATAGGATAGTTTTTTATTTTTTTTATCAATTAACAAAATGAAAAGCAAATGACCAAAAAAAATCTAAATCAAACCATTATTTTGTGTGACTACTATTTCCCTTCAAAACACCATCAGTTCTTCTAGGTACTTGTGCACAGTTTTTGAAGGCGCTCGGCAGGGAGGTTGTTCCAAACATGTTGGAGAACTAAGCCTAGTTCTTCTTTGAATGGAACTTTCTTAAATTCTTCCATCTCCTCATGTAATCCCAGACAGACTCAAAAGTTGAGATCAGGGCTCTCTGGAGGCCACATTATCACTTTCTGTTTTGAAGGCCAAGGGAGGTCACACCAAAGAGTGAATCAATTTTGATTTTTCTCACGTCATTAATTTTTTTCATTGATTAAAACAAAGAAATAAAACTTCTTTTTTTGAACGCATTCTTACTTTACAGCTTTTTTTTTTTTTTTTTTTTAACACTCGCCCAAGAATTTCACAGTACTGTATATGCCTCTTACATCATAGAACAACCAATATTACAAAACAAAGCTCGTTGTTAGGCATCACTCATGTTATTTCAGTATCTGTTTTATTATTCAGAGTTTAGGTAAACCTACAAAAGTTATAACATTTACATCACTTTACTATATGTACAATGAAAACATACAATGAAGATGGGGGGGGTCGATTAGTTAAAGCAGAAACTTGTAAATAGTGGCTTCTACTTTGGAGGACTCAATGCGACCATGTTCTAACAAGATCGGTCATGGATTTCAGTGGGAACTATATAGGTCTACAATTTCATAAGGAAAATGCAGACATGTGGGCAGTTTTTCCTGGAATTAAAAAGGGTCACAGGGGGTAGTCAAAGTTTTTTTTTTCCCATTTTAGGTATGTTTATATTTTTAACCCCATGATTAGTAGTGTATTTGAATCTATCATTATGGATTTAATATTGTAGGGTAAGAGCTAATAAAACATAATGATAGTTATTTCTTTTTAACTCTTCAACTATAAGACAACAAAAATGTGAGCATGTGTTTTCAAAAACAGTAGAGAAGGTGGAATCGAACACATGTACAGCAATTATTGTTTACAGTGAGATGCTACATATAATCCAAGCCTTTGTGGTTACAAGCAAATATTCGGTTATTGCTTACAAGAGCCATTCCTTCACTTGTTTCACACTTGCACAGAAGAGAACCTTTACAAAAGGCTGAATACAGGTAGCAAAACACATCAACTACAAGAGAAGTTTGCTTCCCTTGAAAGCTTTTTTTGTTAAACAGTCACAAATGATACTATCCTTAAAATCTGAAATAAGGCCCTCAATTCATCTTAAAGGTCCCCGTTCATTTAACAGATGTACTTTAGAGAACGAGCAAGTGAATCCTAATTGTGTTTTATTTAGCTTCATGTTGTATCGAAGAGAAAAATCAATACCATTTGTACAGCAATGAAGAAAAATGCAATCTATAAAGTGTTCTTATTGAGTAATTAAACACCCTATTATTGTCGAGAGCAGTGAAACCATGAATTTGATGAAAAGCTTTATTCAGGAAAATACTGCAATGATTAATACCACCCTCCATATTAGATAAAAATGACGGTCTTTTGTGCTGGGTAGCCAGCAGCCACATAGGAATAAGAGAAGTAGATGCTAGTAGCACAATAACAGTATAACCTTGAACTGAACTTCCATCCTCAAGAAATTAAATGCTTTAGCGGGACTTTAAATCCTTCCACTTAGAGCTCATTTGTGTTTCATGTCACCTGCAGTTCCTGAAGAGAACTCATTATCTTAAAAAAAAAAGTAAGGGAAAAAAAAAGACAATCCTTTTATAATTTCTATTATAAATGTGAATTTTGTTTTAACAAAAAAAAAAGTGTTTATGTCTGGAAGGGATCACAGAAATAATACTCCGAGGCCGGCAAAAAAGACTACAGCTATTAATGCGCTTTCCTCATTTCCCTGGGAACATGAACAAAGAGAAGCTGCTACAAGACACAAAATGAATAACAGAACAAGAGTGATAATGTAGAAAATGGAGCGTTTTACTCTCTTTTATACAGAAATACTATTTTTATAGTTCATGCTTTCACCGGTTGGTAATTGTGCCGACTTATAGGAAGAGACAGTCAGCACTCTACAATGTTGACCAACAACTCCCGTCTTCCTATAGAGTATTTTATTCAATTTGGCATACGTGAATAGCTTGAGTTTGGAAAACCTTACACTTGTGGTTTCCAATTAATTTCTATGACAATAATTATTATTTTTTTTTTATTAAAAACATTAAGAGCAACATATATGCAATTTTTATTACGTACAATAGTAGTGTAGAATGTGCCTGTATTAATCTGTTCTACTGCATTTCATAAAGCTGGCGCATTCTAGCGCAAAGACAACAATTCAGGCTCAGGTAAACCACTTTTAAAGTGCTCTACTTGTTCTAGCAGTAATGTGCCTGGACTTGCCGTACTGAAGCTATAAATCTGTAGCTTCGTACGGTTGTAGTGCGCCACACCTCCAGCACGTCTCTCGATCTCAGGCGCATTACAAAGTGCTGCGGGCGCTCTGTAATGCGTCTCATATTTTAGTGCTCCTGTTAAAAATATAGTGAACAGGGCTAGTTCTCGTGCTGAAAAGACGCCAGACTTCTGGTGCAGCCTCGGTCATACATGTCGCTCTTTTTTTGCTTTTTATTTCGTATACCATTCTCTGTGGATTGGGTAGGAGCTCTGTTTTTCTGATACAGATCTCCAAATCATCTGCATGGATATATAGTTACAAGAGTGTCCAACTCCTAAAAACACTTGCCATAGATTCTAAGCCTCCAGTACAATTAAGAAACTGCGTTCCTCTAGTGCTCCATTTTCATTCACTCACTTTGAAACGGGGGATATCACTGCTGTAGCTGCTGATTGGCTGCAGTGGTCCCCTGGAATCAGGGACTGAGGAGGAGGAGTATAAGGTGCGATTTTTTTTTATTTTACCGTAGGCCCAGGAGGTATTAAAATAGTTTTTTATGAGGTGGACATACCCTTTAAGTAGTAAAAATCTGTCTAAATCAACAACTAAGAGGAGCTCAAGAGTCCATTGCATACCGTTGAATGATTTGGATTCAATACATCAATAGCATGCAATACGCTCCCCCTAGAGGTAGCAGAAAGTGGTCAGAATTCTATTATGTACGGTCACTCCATTTCTGTGAAAGAAATCTGGAGCTCTGTTAAGAAAAAAAAAATAACTCTGACCTCCTTAAAAATAAATTAGTAACGTTATTAGATTTAAGTAAATAAGATTGTGTTTAAGTATGGCCATTCACTGTAAGGTTAATGTGTTTATGACATCACTGGCTACATTACAAGACAGCTAAATATCAAATGAAAATAAATCAAATCTGTTTCACTTCAGAAATTTTTTTTGGACACAAATGTTCAATTTTGCAGTCATAAGCAGCAGTCTATGTAATGAGTTTTAATGCAACTTCCCTGAGCAGCTATGAAGCCTTGCAGACCATTATTTGGAAGCGCTCTTGAAATTATGGCATTATATATTCTGAACTGCTACACATGCAGAAGTATTTTTTTTTAGTATTGAAATATACCTCAAAAGGAGTCCAACATAATCCCACTCATTCTATATAGTACAGATTATGTGTGTCTCCAATGGTAATTCTACATGATGACCCAAATGCTAGCTAAGGTCTGAAGTAACTGAGCGTATTACAGATCTATGTTGTACAGATCATAACATGATCCCCATAGACTGCTATGGGCATATTCTATGTCTCTGTGTCTCCAATTTTATATGGAGTCACACAGAAGCTTATGGCTATGGACATGGATCTATGCAGTATTACTTGAAGGGGTTGTCTCGCTACAAAGAATAGCTTTCAAATTGTAGGGAACACAAAATAAAGACATTTTCCAAATATATTGCTTTGTTCATCTGTTTTCCTTAAGGAGATACAAGTGAATTTATCACCTCCCTGGCTGTTTCAGTTCCCTCAGTAACAGACCTGTGTATATCTCTCCCCCCTGCTGTTTGTTCTATGTGATAGCAGGGGGTGATGTCATCACACAGGTTGAGGCAGCCTCTGTGCTGCTGGACAGTAAAAAGCTTGATTTATCTAAAATAAACAGCACTGTAATAAGAGCTTTTGTTTGAGGGATCAGATAAAGCCTTCTGCAAGCAGTTTCAGAAGCTTCTGAGCTAATCTGATCTAATTAGCAACTGAAAACACAGCTTAAATACAAGCATGGAGCTGTATGCAAATTAGTCAGTCTGAACCAGAAAGTGACAGAGTATTTCATTCATGCATCCTATGAAACTCTGTAGGGAGACAACTCCTTTAAATATTTTGCCCCAAGGAACATTGCTTCTAGGGATCAATATGGTGACACACAGAGGTGTTATATACCTGAACATGTGTAGAACCTTACATAATCCATTCTGTGTGTATGGACATAAAATGTATATAAACAGGTAAACAGGGTTATGCTCACCTAAATATTAAATGAAGGAATATAAATAAATAAACTGTACAAACCTTTTTGAGGCTTTTAAAAAGTGCAGCCTTTCCAATATATAGAAGCGATAAGCATAACTGTTTGAAATTTACTTTATCTACCTTTAGTAAAAAAAAAAAAAATAACAAAACTGATCAGAGTGTTCCTCTGATAATAAACATTTTGTCCGTGGTTCTAAGAAAGGATCATAAAATACACTGTCTGCCATTGCCCTGCTTGCTTACAGAGTTGGCAAATGCAGTTATTCTTAAAAAAAAAAATGTTGACAATATACAAAATGCTTAACAGGAGTGCATAGAAAGCAGTAATGTTACTACTTCTATTTTACATCTTGTATAGTATGAGCAAGAGCTGTAATCTGACTTGTTGCATAAGATAACATAGCTCAATTTATTTGCTATAGCTTTTATGACATTTTTAGCTAGTTACAACCTGCCCAGTTTTCATAGGACAGTTACAAGGCTTTTTTTTTTATATAGCTCCACACAATGTTGTTAGTGGTATTGCATTTAAGCCCCATTCACTTTATTAGACGAGCTGCAATAAAGCACATATCTCATGGAAAGGTGTAGCACTATCTTTATAAGGAAGCAACCATGTCTTTTTAATCTTGGATAACTCCTTTAAGGAGGCAGTCCCATGAAGACAGTTGCTCTCCATATGCTAAATTTGGTCATATAAACACCACAGAAGGTAACCCTCATTCACAAAACTGTCTTAGAGATAGCAAAGATGTGATAAATAGCAATATTTCACATTCTAGCCATCGTTTTTGAAGACTAAATAAGTTTCATTCTTTTAACCTCTCATCTTAACAAAGATGTTCCATTCCCCTTATAAGTTTGGTTGCTCGTCTTTGCAGTTTCTCCAGCTCCATTACATCCTTTCTATAAACTGCAGCCCACAACTGAACAGCATATTCCAAGTGAGGCCGCACCAATGCTTTATATAGCGGTAAAATTATTTCCTTGTCCCGCGACTCCACGCCTCTTTTAATACACGCCAATATCTTGGTTGCCTTAAGGGCCGTTCACACGGCTTATTCTGGGACTGATTCCATCCGCACTGCGCGCCGTATTTGCGCTGCAGTACGGCTGGAATCCATCCCAGTCATTATGGTAATCCACAGTTCTCATAGAGAACAATGGATTCTGTCTCCTCTCCCCGCTCGGCGAATACGCCGAGGGGGGAGAAAGTGACATGCACATTATTTACGGCGTGTACGCACCGTAGATAATGACAGTCTATGGGGCCAGCGAGCTGCCGGCTCCCGCCACTGCCCCGCCCCTGCTGCATGGCAGTCGGCGTAATTGCCGGGCGAAATCCGTCCCGCAATTACGTCGGCTTTAAGCCGTGTGAACTAGCCCTTAGAGGCAGCTGATTGACATTGCACGCTGTTCTGTAATCTATATGATCAAGAGAAAAAGGGGGGGACAAAGGGGGCGCACAATAGTGAAGTAGGTAAAAATAATGGTTATTAAAAATAGGTATATGTGCTTACCTTCTGAGGTTGCGCTCGTATTATAGAGGCACAACTCTCATATGAGCTTGCGGGGCTTTTGGATGCCGTAGCCCGTATCACGGCTGCCACTGGTCCAATGGATTCCAGGGTTCAGATGAACGCCGGATAGAAACTGATATGAAAAGTAAAAATGGCGGACCCGGCGCACGTGGAATATGGAATGAATAGAGCCGTAATATTGGCTTTGTTAAAAAAGTGTCTTTATTCTTAAAAATGTAGGGGTGTATGACCCTCACACTATTAAAAACAGAGGACGATAAAACCCAACGCGTTTCCTGCCGGATTACCCTTGAGAAAGTGCCGGTATACGGCAGGAAACGCGTTGGGTTTTATCGTCCTCTGTTTTTAATAGTGTGAGGGTCATACACCCCTACATTTTTAAGAATAAAGACACTTTTTTAACAAAGCCAATATTACGGCTCTAGTCATTCCATATTCCACGTGCGCCGGTTCTGTAATCTATGATATACAAGTACACCCAGATCATTCTCAACAAGTGATTCTCCCAACAGATTATTAGTACCAAGATGCAGAACTTTACATTTATCCACATTGAATCTCATTTGCCAAGTGGATGCCCAAACACTCAGTGTGTCCAGGTCTACTTGCAATCTATGATCATCGTCCATAGATTGCTCTATACTATATAGCCTTGTATCATCTGAAAAAATATAAAACAGTGCTATTAATTCCCTCCACTATATCATTAATAAATAAATTGACTAAAAGAGGACCCAATACTGAGCCTGGGGGGTCACTGCTTATAACAGAGGACCATTCAGAGTAGAAATCATTTACCACCATTCTTGAAGGACAATCTGATAGTCAGTTTTTAATCCAAGTACACGGTTACCTGTTACCTATTAACTTTAATTTACCCAATAGATACCCACCTCTTCATAAAAATAGATCAGATTGGTCTTACAACTTCTGTCCTTCGTAAAATCATGCTGGCAATCACTTATAATATTATATTCAGCCACATGTTCCTGTATATAGTCCCTTATGAGCCCCTCAAACCTCAGAGGTTTGTTAGAAAACATTAATGAACAAACAGCATCATGAAAATCAAGGAACACACCAGTCAGCTCAGCTATAAAGTTGTGGCAAAATGTATTGCAGGGTTAGGTTGACACAACTGCTAACCTACCAAGACATGGTCGTCCACCTAAACTGATAGTCCAGACAAGGAGAGTACTAATTAGAGAAGAAGCCAAAAAGCTCTCTGGTCACTCTGGAGGAGCTGCAGAGATTCATAGCTCAGATGAAAGAATCTGTCCACAGGACAACTATTAGCTGTGTATTCCACAAATCTAGCCTTTATGGCAGAGTGCAAAGAAGAAAGCAAGCAATAAGATGCCTCTTTTCCAAAAAAACTACACAGGGGACACAGCAAGCATGTGGAAGAAGGTGCTCTGGTCAGAAAAGACCAACGTTTTTGCTTTTTGGGATACATGCCAAAAGCTATGTCTATGTGAATGCCAACAATGCACATCTGAAGACACCATCTCCACCATGAAGCATGGTGCGGGCAGAATCATGTTGTGGGGATGCTTTGCTTCAGCAGTGGCTAAAAAGCGGGTCAGAGTTGATAGTAAGATGGATGGACCTAAACACAGGACAACCCTGGAGGAAAACCAGTTTGAAGCTGCCACAGATTTGAGACTGGGGCATAGATTCACCTTCCAGTAGGATGACCCTAAACATACAGCCAAAGCTACAATAGAATGGTTTAAATCAAAGCATATTGATGTGTTAAATTTGCCAAGTCAAAAGTCCAGACCTAAATCCCATTGAGAATCGGTGTCAGGACTTGAAAATTTGCTGCTCACAAGCGTTCTTCAACCAGTCTGACTGAGCTACAGCTTTTTTGCAAAAATGATTGGGCAAACAATTCCAGTCTCTAGATATACAAAGCTAGTAGGGACATATCCCAGCAGACTGCACCTATCATTGCAGCTAAAGTAGATTCTAAAAAGTATTGACTGTGGGGAGGGCTGAATACATATGCACAGCACACTTTTCTGTTTTTATTAATTTGCAGAAATTTGGAAAGCTTGTATAATTTTCTTTACACTTGACAAACAATTGCTACATTGTGTTTTTTTGTTACATAAAATATTAATATCACAAGGCATTATGGGAAAGGAGCTGAGAAGCTCAAGCGCCCTCTATTGGATGTAACAAATCCTCAATTTGCTTTTGACCCACTGGGTCTTTGGAAAGCAAAAGGGATATTTAGCCAAGACAGCATCACCCATCTGTAGCCAGCCATTTCGGGGTGTTTTCCCCTCGTCAGTACAGAACAGAGCGATGCTGGCTTGGCTGAGTGGGAGGCAATGAGTCGATGTATAAAATATTAATAAAATATATTTAAGTTTGTGGCTCTAATGTTTAAAAATTTGAAAAAAAACTTCAGGTCATACGGATACTTTTGCAGCTGTGCGTGAGTATTTGTATGTATGTGTATATATACAAACACATATGCAAAAAGGAAAAAGAAAGGGGGCGCACAATAGCGTTATATTGTAACTGGAAAAGTAGAAAAATAGAGAGAAATTTTCTCACCTTCTAGTGTTGCGCTTTTATTGTAGAGGCACAACACTCATAAGCGCTTGCAGGGCTATTTGTACCCCGTAGCCCTTACTACGGCAGCCGATGGTCTCTGTTGCTCCGCTCGGATGACCGGTAGGAGAAAAAGCCACAAAATGGAGAAAAAGAAAAAATGGACCCGGCGCACGTGCAGGTGTAGGTAAAAAACCCAAGTCTAAAGGCTTCTCATTTAAAAGATTTTATTCTTAAAAATGTCGCGGCGTTACCGAGACAAAATTAAAGACATAGGAACTTAAAAAAGACTTTACGCGTTTCGCGCGTGTACCCGCGCTTCATCAGAAGTCTTCTGATGAAGCGCGGGTACACGCGCGAAACGCGTAAAGTCTTTTTTAAGTTCCTATGTTTTTAATTTTGTCTCGGTAACGCCGCGACATTTTTAAGAATAAAAACTTTTAAATGAGAAGCCTTTAGACTTGGCTTTTTTACCTACACCTGCACGTGCGCCGGGTCCATTTTTTCTTTTTCTCCATTTTATATACAAACACACATACATGCACACACCATCAAAAAATGTCAATGTCTCAATAACGTGTCATGCGGCCTTGAGTATCAATTACAGCTTGACAATGACATCTCATGGTGTTTACAAGTCGAGTTATTGACTGCCGAGGCACGGCATCCTACTCTTCTTAAAGGGCTCCCCTCAAGTCATTGAGGTTCAGGGGTACAAAGGGTACTCAACTGATCCCACAGGTTTTCTAGGGGGTTCAGGTCTGGAGAAAGTGCAGCCACATCACTTGAGGAACACCAGTCTCCATCAGCCGTTCCCTAGTGATGTGACTTCGATGAGCTGGTGCATTGTCGTCCATGAAGAGGAAATTAGCCCCGTATTGTCCATACAGAGGCACAATGACTGGATTAAAAAGGTTATTCAAGTAGTAGAGGATTGTCACTGTACCACTCACACAGAGTAGGACAGTTCTGTATTGACTAGACACTTGCCCAAACTGTAACACCACCAAAGGTTTGTCTGGTGACATTGGCTGATGCATAGCGCTGTCCATGAAGTCTCCAGCATCGTTGGCAACCATCACTTTTGCTCAGAGTGAATCAACTTTCATCACTGATCAGCACTGAGGGCCACCGGTTTCCAGTTCAGTGTAGATGCTCCCTGGTCTATCCGAGACCAGGATGCCTGTGCCTGGTGATGTGGTCAGGTACCCTTGCCGGTCGTCTAGCACGCAGAGCACACAGATGTTAATGGTTATGAATGGTCTGATGTGACAATTGGTTACCTCTCACCTCTCTTAAACGTGCCTAGAGTTGTGTGGCATTCATCATCCAATTCCACAGGGCACTGGTTACAATGAAGTTTTCATCAGTGTGTGATGTAGTCAAAGGATATCCACTTCTTTGCCCTTCTATGACTCTTTCAGTCTCTCTGTATCACTGTTGCAACCTACTGATGGCACTCTAAGCTCAGTGGCCACTTCCGTCTGAGAGCATCCTGCTTTAAGCCTCGCAATGTTGAGACACTGATAATCAATTGTAAGCTGTTGTCTTGGTCTCATGACGTGAAAATGAGGACTGTTTAAATTCCTATTCAAATTGATCCCCTAAATGTATTGGGCGATTCATGGGTCAGATACCTGTTGTGAATTTTGCTATTAAGTTCCTTGTCAGAGATCAGCAAGTTGTGCAAAAAGTACTGAAACAATGACATTTTAACCAAAAGTCAAATATCCCTAACTTTCTGTGAGTAGTGTATATACACAGACATACATACACTTAATTTTATATATATATATATATATATATATATATATATATATTATATATATATATATATATTATATTATATATATTTATATATATATATTTATATATATATACTACATACATACATACATACATACACACACACATAAACATACATACACACACACAAATTTGTCTCCTAAAGAAAAGTTCCCTAAATGTATGATTTTTAGGCCGTCCCCTTGTTTTAAATTTTCAGAACCAAGAGGATCCTGACACAATAAGAGGCCTCAGAAGACACCCCATTTGGTGTTGATTTTGAAGCCAAATCACTTGTCACTATTATTTTCTTTTAGTATAAATCCCAAATAAGCTGCTATAATAATATTTACATTGCAATTAAAAATGTGACCTGCATGAATTGCATAGATAGAACGTGAGCCCTCAGAATAAACTCTACTGATGAATTTAGAAACCAAATGGCACAGGTAATCAGTCAAATAAAGCTAACATTCTTCTACTCTCCACCCTCGCGATTCACTTCTGACAGGTGGACGCACAACTTCTTTTGACTAGCCAACATATCCACATACAGTAAATCACAAATAATAGAAATATAGATTTATTGGCATGCCAATATACATCATTTTCTATTATTAGCACTCAGATATTCGGATAACTACTACAGACTTAAAAAAGATATTCCTACTTCATAAAGTGAGAGCATATTATAAGCATACACCAGTACTTTATGATCATATAAGGTTCAAATCATGGTATCCTTACTGTTCTGCAAAATAAAGTGTCAATCAGCAATGCAGCCCCTTCAATGTTTTTCCTGCACAGTAGAGCTCCAAGCTACCTGGATGCAAAGGGCAGTGACCCCATTCACTTGTAGAGGTGTGCAACAGTTCCCCTCAACAGCAGGTAGCCATGCGCTTCTCTGCAGGGAAAGACTGTCTAGTGGTTTTAGTATTGAATCAGTGTTGTGGTCCCTTTATTTTCAGTAACAGTAAAAGTCTTGGAGGTAAGGCCCCCACTGATCATTTATAGATAGAACATCCTAGGGAGGTTGTAATCAGAGATTACATTTTTACCATGACTGTTACTGTTCTTTTTTCTGTTTCTAAAATATGTTTTTTTTAAAACTTTTTTACACAATAAAAAAGCAGTTTCACAGTCACATGACCATGGTGTTTACTTCCTGACAGTATAAGGGTCTAGCACTCTGATAATATATTATTTGCCATCCTATTCCTTCACTGTAGTACTGAAAAGAGCATATCACATGCTTACACTGATTCTCGGCTTCCCGCCTCCTCCCTGTCTCAGGAGGAATTGTGTTTCACATGCTGGGCAATAGCTCTAATGGGTAAAAGAGCTGTGTTGTGTGTAAAGACAGGGAACAAATACAGTACCACCTTACAACTTGTATTAGGGCGCGCCCCAACGGCACAGGACAAATACCGGTCGGTTTGTCCGGTTTTTGTGCTGTGCACACGGCCACAGGGGGACAGCTTTTCTCCGCGATGAGTGGAGAAAAGCCCTCCCCCTTCACATAGACTTGTTCTTCTGCCGCCTGAAAACCGGACGGAAGAATGGACATGTATAATGTTTTTCGGGCCGTCAGCAGGGGACTGCTGCACATCTTTTCCATAGAAGCCCATACACAAGTTTGCGGCGTGTTTTTCAGTTTGCAAAACCACAAACCGCCTGAAAAACCGGCTGCAAAGCGGTGCCGTGGGGACATGGCCTTAGAGGATTATGCTGGCGGCTGCAAATGGAGGCAATGTCTGCAGTGGGAGAGAGATCTTGAGAAATTATAACTCTTTACAAGGTAATCACACACACAGCAAACCCTGGCAGCATCAAAACATAGGTGCTTTACAGAACTGGGCAAGATAATGAAAATTAAGAATGACGACTTCTGTTCTTTGGTGGCCAGAAACCACTTAAAAAGTCAAATCCTTATTCACAATTTATATTTTAGGCCACAAAAACAAAAGATCTGTTGAAAGTTTACAATTTCCCAAGCTTAAAACTACCTTCTCCAGAAGATAGCATAGTAAAATTATGAAAGGGCGTGCCTGTGTCTTTCAATATATTAGAGGGTGATGTAGAGACAAGTCTAAATAAACAGTAGCTGAAAGGCTGGAGCGATAAGGGCACATTTAACATTTTTCATTAAGACAGGTACAAATTACATTTTGTCTGTTTGTGTGTAGTGATAAATGCTTGACGCTAGGTTCGGTATAAAAATCTTACAGCAGAATCAATGGGGAAAAATAAAATAAAATCACCCAATTTAATACCCATATTTAATTTCTTAGGTCTGAGGCCATAATTTTTACTAATTTCCCTCTCAAGGATTACTGACAGGATATTTGTAATTAGACAGAATATAAATTAATAAGCAAGATAAATATAGAAATAATGTCACAGAGCAGGAAAACAAAGAAAAAAAATGAAATAAAAAGAATACAAAATTAAATAAAAAATATATGTTAAAAAATAACAAAAAGAGTTGATTGTGTCAAATTTGAATGCTTCCCTGAAGCTGGATGATGGCAAATGGAGGACTTTAAGCAGCACAATGTGGATAATTCTTAGCTGTCGATGAGGGCCAAATGACCACCTGATACGTTTCGCTGAGGTGATAAAATGAAACGATTGCTTTGTTTTGCTTCAAGGGTTTTGCTATACCGTACGTTATTACAAAGGAAAAAAAAAAAAAAAGTACGGTCTGGAAGAAAAAAGAGGAACATTATCAAGGTTATGGTACAGCCTGAGTTAATTGCACATTAATACTACGGACAAAAGCAAAATATATATTTGCTGGTACATACCATTACCGTGGCTGATGTTTTCTACCTCACCGTTACAGCAAATAAGCTGAATTTCTAACCAAGTGGCCAGCTCGGGCACATACATTACTCCTTTACTGGTCCATCAGCAGTGCATTTTGATGCAGAGAAACAGCATACCGCATCCAGTTTTACAGTGCAATTACATGGCAACTCACATAGGTGCAGCTAGACGATGCAAAGACCCAATGCAATCTGCCTTCCCTTCAAATGTAATACTGCAAAACATGTTCATATTAATTAGCATCCTGTATTCAGCACTGGTATGCAAATTCTGGATGCACTTATTTTGCAGATATGGATGACTCTGTGGGATTTTGTATAGAACCGAGGACAGGGAATAAAATGGATACATTGTACAGTAATATATTTGTTGGTTATTCATTACATATAAATATATTTCACACACATACTACAGCAATCAGTCTTGACTTTTTATTATTATCATTTATTTTAGAGCGCCATTGATTCCAGGGCGCTGTACATTCAAGGGGAGTTACATACATAAAAAATGTCAAACAAGTACAATGGTGAAGATAAATGACAACTGATAGAGAGGGACTTATTTTGGGGAGCATTTCGCCACGTATTTTGCAGCATACTGTGCTCTAATACGAGCGAAATGTGCCCCAATCATTACGGTAATCCACAGTCCTCTCCCCGCTCATACAATAAGTTCGTATTGTACGCGCGGGGAGATAAATGACAGGTCTATGTCAGCGTGACTCTGCGACAGTACGCCCCACAATTAAGCCGTGAAACTTACCCTAAGGCTTACAAACTACAAGGGCTACATCTACATTAATGACTTGGCCCCATGGCAGGATTTTTGTCAGATTTAAAGACGTTTTTGGGATTTGAAAGCTATCTGTAAACCGACTGTCAACCATCCCGATAGACTTTAAAAGAAAATCCGTTCAGCAGTGCACACTGAAAAGATTTTCTGCCGGACAATTTTTTACACCGCCGGTGGTCCAAAAAACTTAGAACATGTTCATTTTTCCACAAGATTTTCGGGCAGCGGTTGAGGGGGACGGACAAATCTGCAAACCGCAGACAGAACGTCCCCCAAAACCATGTACAAGATATCAAAATACCAGCTGGATTCTTTCATCAGAATCCAGCCAATATTTCCATTCTGCTGTGTGGATACACCCCGATACTGCCTATCTGATGTTCTACTAACTCTTTAGGTCTAGACTCTACAGACCTCTGAACCTTAAAGGGAATGTGTCATCAAAAATGTCTTATTGTTTAATTCACATTTTTATGTTCAACACATTTTTTAAGAACTTTTGATTATTTTTTTTTTAATTTTCCATATAACTTTCAATATTTTTTAATAATTCTTAAGTCCTGCAGTTTTCACTTTGGCCACTAAGCCTAATAATAGTCTGACACTTCCTGTTCTGTACAGAAAGTTTCTCAGTTGTCTGCTCATTATCAGCACAAAGAGGGTCAAACTGAAAGGCGACACCAGTGTGAATAGATAACACAGGATCCACCAGTCACAAGAGGAGATGTCACAGGTCCCTCTCTCATCCCTGCACACTGATTTCTTCCCAGGTCACAGAGCATGACTAGAAAAATATCCTATAGAAGTGAATGGGCCTGAGTCATTCTAAAGTCTCAAATGTGCATAAACAAATTCACTTAAAGTCCTTGCACATGCACAAAACTGAGTTTTTTGTCCACTGCCTGTCAAAAGCTGCTGAAAAAAGTCAGTTTTTTGGCGCATTTAGCTTTTTTTGTGCATTTTTTTTTTTAGCAAAAATGCAAAGCATTAAAATTGCTATGGATTTCTGCCAAAAAACATCCAGCACTTTGCATAGACTACAATAGTAAATTTCGGCCCTGCTCAGTCGTTTTTTTGCAACATGGTTCAAAAAACAACCAGAAAAAAAAAAACGCTCTGTGGAGACTACAGAACGTTTTTACTATTAAAGTCTAATAGACCTCTTTCAGTTGTTTTTTTCAGTGTTTTTGAAAATGAAAAACGCTGAAAAAATTATCGCTTTTGTGCGCAGGGTAAACATTGCCTAAGGTATAACAGACTGCCGTTATTTTTCGAGCAAATCCCACAGATGTTAAAATCAGATCTGGGGACTTTAGAGGCAAAGTCAACACCATGTATTTGTCATGTTCCTTAATGTATTCCTGATCAATTTTTACAGTGTGGCAGGGCCCTATATCCTGCTGAAAGAGGCTACTGTCACAGCTACAAAAGGGTGGACTTTGTACAATGTTTAAGTAGGTGTTACCTGTCCACATGAATTCCAGGACCCAAGATTTCCTAGTAGAGCATTGTTCAGAGCATCACACTACCTTCACGGCTCTCTTGCTGCCTAAAATATCCTATCCCCTGACAGGAGTCATTGCTATAAGATAGTCAATGTTTTCCCTTTACCTGTCAGTACTTTTGATCAGAGAATATCATAATAATCTGCCAATGAAATTACAGGTTTGATATAAAGACCACTAACCAGATTTTTTTCAAGGGGGGATGTCAAAGGGGTTGTCTCACTACATTGATCCGTCCTGTTTTCTTGGTTTCACTTTGAATTCAGGGGCATGTTTACTGGCTTCCACTAGGCTGCCGTAGAAGCCAGGTCTGTAGCTATAGCAACCAGTGCTGGCAGCCAATCAGGAGAGATCAAACAGGTCTGTAGCTATAGCGACCTGAGGAGCTGATGCAGATCATACAAGAGGGGATATCTAGGAATAGGTAGGACACTGTTAATGGACATATATTACAAAGTGACTTATTTTTGCAAGATCTTTAACATAAAAAGCAATCCTTGTAGTGAGACAACCCTTTTAAGCTGCAGATCCCTGACACAAGAAGAGTCCAATGTCACTGGGCACAGAGAAGAGGAAAACGTAGACATACAGGAATACCTCTTTGAGACAACCACCAAAAGTTGCACTTTAAATGCAATGCTTCAGGGCTAGTTCACTTAAACAAGTGACCAATATACACTAAAGACAGGAGCATTAAAATCAATTACAGAAAATTTTAGTTTATATGGGGAAGAGGGATGATCTCCTTGAAGAAGTTTCACTATATTCAGCAAAACTTTTTTACTCCAGCATCTGATAATCTAAAATTCCAGTAAACCAGAGCTTGTGTTAAGCACAGATATAAAAAAGAAAGATTGAGGAAGCTGCATGCGAACATTTTAATTTGAGCCTTTTTGCTGAGTGTTTATTACTAAAGATGTATGTTCACACAAGATGGATATGCTGCACATTTACTGCTGCGGAATTGCATATGGAAAATCTGCAGTTGCAGCAAAGCAAGTGCGATTATCACATGCTGCACATAGAAATTGGCCTATGGTGTAGGTTTCTAACCCAATTCAATTTATGTTGCAGAAACATTGCAGATTTAAAGGGGTTTTCTCGCTACAATTTTGAGCTTTAATAATGTAAGCAAAGGAAAATAACTATTACCAAATGTATTATGGTTCTAAGTTTATTTGGTGTTAGAGATGGAGCAGTTTTTATCTCCTGCTTTTTTACATAAGCTTCCCTCAGTTAGGGCATGTCCCCACTGCACGGGTTTTCGGCCGGTTTGCGGTTTTTCAGACCGCCTGAAAAACCGGCCGAAAATGAGCACAATGGTCCTCTATGGAAAACCCGTGCAGCAGTCCCCACTGCACGGGTTTTCCGCCCGGCGGTTTTGACGCCGGCGGACCGACGACAAAACATTGAACATGCACAATCTTCTGTCCGGTTTCCGGACGGAACATGTGCATCTCAATGGAGGGGAGAGGGCTGTTCTCCGCTCATCGCGGAGAAAAGCCGTCCCCCCCGGTGGCCGTGGGAACGGCCGCAAAACCGGACAATTACCGGCCGGCAAACTGGCCGGTATTTGTCCACTGCCGTGTAAACGGCCCCTTACTGACCAGGTCTTTCTGCTCTCATTGCTCCAGCTGCCGCTTCTGTCCATGGTGACATCACTCCATGCTGAGTGTTATCAGTAAGGAAGAAGCTTGTTTATCTATGTTACTGACAAACTTTAACCCTTTACAGCTCTATAGCTGCTTGACTGTTAACACACTTCTGTTAGCAATGTCACTAACAGTATCAGCTGGAAATAGTAGAGCAGTCTAAAGAAATCATCCAAGATATTAGGAAGAGAATTGTGGACTTCCACAAGTCTGGATCATCCTTAGATGTAATTTCCAGATAGCTGATGGTGCCTCGTTCATCTGTACAAACAATTGTATGCAAGTACAAAAAAGATGGGAATGTCCAGCCATAATACCGTTCAGGAAGGAGATGGTTTCTGTGACTCAGAGATGAACATGCTTTGGTCCAACATATGCATTTCAGCCCAAGAACAAAAGTAAAAGACCTTGTGAAAATGCAGACGGAAGATTGTATCATTATCTACAGTGAAACATGTACTGTATCAACATGTGCCATGTGCTGAAAGGCCACTCTGCCAGGAAGGAGCCAAAAAGAACATATAAAAGCCATATTAATGTTTGAAAATGCAAACAAGAACAAAGAACTATATTTTTGGAGAAATGTCTTGTGGTCTGTAGTAACTAAAAATTGAACTGTTTGGCCATAATGACAATCGATATATTTGGAGGAAAAAGGGAGAAGCTTGGAAGCCTAAGAACACCATCCCAACTATAAAACATGATGGTGGCAGCATCATGTTGTGTGGTTGTTTTGCTGTATGATCGACTGGTGCACTTCACAAAATAGAGGGCATCATGAGAAAAGAAGTTTATGTGGCAATACTGAAGCAACATCTCAAGACATCATCCAGGAAGTTAAACCTTGGGCAGAAATGGGTCTCCCAAGTGGACAATGACCCGAAGCTACTGCCAAATTGGTTACAAAGTGGCTTAAGAATAACCAAGTCAATGCTTTGGAGTGGCCATCACAAAGCCCTGATCTCAATCCTATTAAAAGGTTTATGGGCAAAGCTTAAAAGGCAGGAGCGATCAAGGCGAACTACAAACATGGCTCAGATATACCAGTTCTTTCAGGAGGAATGGGCAACAATTCCTACCAACTATTGTGAGAAGCTTGTGGAAGGATATCCAAAACATTTGACCCAAATCATACAGTTTATGAGCAATGCTACCAAATACTAATGAAATGTATGGAAACTTTTGACTTTGCAGAAAGTAATAAAAATGCCTTATTCTCATTATTCTGGCAATTGGGAAATATAAATAATTTTGATTCCTAACTGACCTAAAACATGTAAGGTTTATTCTGATTTCATGTCAGATAGTGAGAAAAACATGCATATGTGCCTTTTTATATAGTGTAAGTAAACTTCTGATTTCTACTGTATGTCCTCTGAGGTTGACTCCATAGAGATACAGTAGCAGCTGGGAATATTCCTGTTTTTTGTTAATCTTCATCTCTGTCCTATTTCTGTCAGCTGTCTCACACTACACGTAACCTTTATTAACTCCTTAACACAGTCAAAAGTGGCTTGTAGTTAGATATTCCCTTGCGGTCAAAGCCTCACTTGCCAAATAACATGGTCAGGAGTGGCCGTACTAGGTCATGGTCTGATCTGCTTTGGCTTTCTATCTTCTACATCTTTATCACAATAGCAAATTATGTATGATCAGTCTCTGTTGTGGATTCCTTCACTTCTGACATGAAAAATAGCATTGCATGTAGCTCTATTTTTCCCATCAATATGGCAGAGTGTGTGGTGGAACCCAAAAGACCCCATTTTTAGTCGGTGGAATCTGCTGGGTTCCGTCAGTGTCCATCTAGCGACGGATCTTCCACTGCATTATGGTTTTACCTTTAGAACAAAAATGTCTATGTACATAAACCCTATAAAATTAGTTCCAATGCACCCCTATTTGCCAAATCACAAAGGCGCTAATTCTATGTAAGATAAAAAGAATAAAGGGTTTTCTCACCATGCAGTTTCACAGTCAGATTTTCTTTCACTCTGGTCAGGCTGTGATTTGTTCTATAGCAGTGATTAGCATACTTAGCTTCACTGTAGCTAGCTGAGACATTATAAACAGCAGTGCGGGAGTGCTAATCTTCAGAAATCAAAAGCTACACATGTTGTAAAGAGTGAAAACAATTGCTTGTCTGTAAAGAATAGCTAATCTTGTTAGAGATAATTAGTCTACTGGGAGTGAGCTCTCCTGGCCATGGTGAAGTCAGTCCCTGCTATCTTCTCTAATAAGACAGCAGTTATGGTCAGGTAACCATAAAACCTGTGTTCACTCAGAGCTAATAAAATCCCTCTCCTGAGTAAAAGTAAAATTCAAAGGCCAATGTATTTAGAAAAAGTCTTCAATTACCTTTCCCTACATGTTGGAAGCTGATCTTTGTAGTCAGAAAAACCCCTTTAAGTTTTGGGTTTTATCAATGGGAACAAGGAGCATTTTTGGCTTCAGTTTACCTAAAATATACGAAATATGCAACCGCTTGCCACTATCATCATCAGTTTCCATGAAGGATATCTCTGCAATCACAGCAAACAAGCACAGTGACAACCAAAGTGTAATTATTAAGCCATTATTGATCAAACTGTAAATTAATAACCAAACATAAACCTTGTCTGTAGATTCTGTTGACACAATTTAAGACATAGAACATTCACAACTATTGCAAAAAGTTCAGCACAAGTACAAAATGAAGTTTCCACAGTGTTTTATTAGTTTACCACCATGAAATTTATACATGTATATAGTGCTAAGACATCAATTTATGGTTTTCTATACAATTTATTTGATATTTTGTTTAAAAAAAAAAAGTACTGTTTATTATTTCATTTATAGTGAAAACTCTGAGACAAATCACCTAATATTACATCAAAAATGGTCTTATAGAGAGTTGGTCTTCTGGAAGAAATGTCCTTTATGCATATCTGATGGAACCGAAAATCTATTTCAGTAAATTTGGGCAAGATACAGAGAGTCTTCCGGAAAGGTTTCACTGCAAATCGTTGTATAACAAAAAGATCTGCAACTGTCTTATTTATTTATAATCCATATTTAAAGGAGTTGTCTCACTACAAGGATTGCTTTTTATGTTAAAGATCTTGTAAAAACAAGTCACTTTGTAATATGTGTCCATTAACAGTGTCCTACCTATACTGAGATATCCCCTCTTGTATGGGGTGTATCAGCTCCTCAGGTCGCTATAGTTACAGACCTGTTCAATCTCTCATGATAGGCTGCCAAAACTGGTTGCTATAGCTACAGACCTGGCTTCTACTGCAGTCTAAGTAAACACGCCCCTGAATTAAAAATGAAACTAAGAAAACAGGACTGAGGTGAGATGAATCTATGTAGTGAGACAACCCCTTTAAGCTCCTCACCGTTATGAAGATCTCCGTTTGCTAACACTGAATAAAAACATCCTTCTTATTTAGGCCATGTCTACACAGGTTTTTGGTTGGACTTTTAAGCCGATTTAGTACTTAGAATCCGTAAAAATCCAACTGTAACCAATGCCCATAGACCTCAATAGAAAATCCGAGCTATAGCCTACACAGCACAGATTTTCTATTGTCGAATTCCCAAACGGCTGCTTTATTGAACATGTTCTACAATCTACCGTATTACGACGGATTCTAGTAGAGTTCCATGTACTGGTCCAGCCGAAATCTGAAAAACTTACTGCGGTTTTTGGTGCAAATTGGTGGTAAATTTTAAGTATCATTTGAATAAAGAGATTAATTTTAACTCTGACTGAATGGGATTTATTGTGGTCATATTCAGTGTTCTGTATCTGCCTGAGGTAGTGCGCTGCACACACAAAATGTATTGCAGTTTTATTGTCAATTTTTTAAATAAAAGTATAGAAATAGTTCATTTTAAATTGGGATCCTGCTCTATTTATCCCACCAATCTTTTAATGCTATTGGATTCCGAAACTTTCCAAAGAGGTCTTGCTATGATGCACTTCCAATGTACTAGTTTATGGTTAAAGTGCCATAACATTAGAAGGTTATCATTTTGCATCCAAGCGTGCACATAACTTATGTCTTGCAAACTTACTAAGCCAGACGGTGCATTTATTCTTTCTATGCATGTCACCTTACTGGAAGAAAAAACTTTGACGTGAGATTTTTATTGTCTCATTAAATTCTGTGCAGTACCAGTGTGGTAGTGAAAACCCATCTGAGTTTGCAATAAAGTGCCTTGTTATGAAGTTGTGCAATTAGGTGAGCATGCTCATTACATGTATTTATCACCATCTAAATATGTATTAAAACTTCTACACAAGGTTGTGCTTAGGTTCCATTTTCTTGTTTATGCATATAACATACTATACATGTCTGTACATTTAACATGCATTAAAAAAGTAATTTAGCAAAAAGTTCACATAGATATCTTGCAAACATCTTGATATCCAGCATATGCTATAGCCTATTCTCATCTGCTTTTGAGCTAATTTTCCCATGAGTGTTTGCTCTAGTGATCTGTAGTAGTGTTGAGCTATTGCGTTGGCTATCGAGATCGATCAATAGTCGGCCGCTATCTAAGGTTTTTCGATAGTGAGCGTCGATTATAAGCGGATGACATTAAAGTTATGGGGAGAGCAACAACACCTTTATTATTAACACCCAAACAGAGGCTGGAGAAGCTGAAATTAACATCCACAACAGTCAAATGGATACGTTGCTAATTAGGCAACACACTTGGGTTATAAAAGTCACAGAAAAAAGGTCACAGACCATTTACTATCCCTGTTTGTACCACAGCCTGACCCTTAAACCTGCATACCACAAAATTAAAATGTGCCAGAAGGCAGTTTTGATTTGAACCATCATCTTACTTGAAAAACTGGGAATTGGAATATCCTGTCTGGGCCCACAGCATGAGCCCAAACCTTGCATGACCCCCACATTTAAAAGTGCCGGGAAGAATAGGAGTCTTTTAACCACCATTTTAGTTTCACTGGACATTGACTATACCTGTCCTGGGCCACAGCAGAGCCCCAAACCTGCATGACCCCACATTTAAAAATGTGCCGGAAAAAAAGGAGTCTTTTCAACCACCATTTTAGTTTCACTGGACATTGACTATACTGTCTTGGGCCACAGCATGAGTCAGGGCCGGAGTTTACAGTGGGTGCGGTGGAGCCCCAGGCTGGCGTCCGTCAATCTATTAACACGCAGGTTAAAATGCCCTATGACGCAGCATCGTAGATAACAGTCGTGCTGAGAGCAGAGTGCGGAAGCGGAAGTGTGAGAACTCCAGCCTTCCTCGTACACAGTCATTACCTGGGTAGGCTTGTCCTCCGTAGGATGTGTGGACAATGAGCTTCACTTGGAAATCTGGTGGTTAACGCTCAGTTACACCAGGTGCCCTTTTCGTGGCATTCTTTTTCTCATTTTTACTCAACGTGCCGGAGGGGAATGTCTCTGTACTTTGTTCTCTGTCCGTGCTCATACTCCATGTCCTCTGAATAACTACCTCTGGGATATCAAGTTTTCCTGTACCTCACTTTTACAATTCAGAGTGAATTTTTTAACAGCTATTTGTGTACATGCAAGTTTCTTAGTACGTTAATTCTAGAAAAACACATTTTAAAATTGGATGGAATCCACCATGTCTTTGTGTTCTCTTTTTTTATTGTATTAAATGGGTAGTCTCAATCTGGGATTGATTAGCTATGTTAAAGATTGCAAAAACCAGTAATTTTGCAATATGTGTCCATTAACGTGTCTACTATTCCTGTTTCTGACAGCACCATCACCTTGAGCACTCTTGATAATTGTGAAGAACAAATGCTGTTAGAAACAACATTTTTTAGAATAGGACCTGGTAGTATTGCTGGCATTTGTTTCAAAGCAAAATGCCCAAAAATTCAAAGCATGACCGTGAGCCACTTTGGACAATTGTGAAGAACAAATGTCTTTAGAAAAAAACTTTTTTTATAAGAGGACCTGTAGTATGGCTGCATTTCAAGAGCGCATGAACCAAAAAATTATAAAAAAATGACTTTATCAGCCACTGTTAAAAAAATTGTGGAGGGAGAAAAAATTGCACTTAGAAAGCCATATTTCTGTTCCAAAGGACCTTGATTTATTGCTGTATCTACAGCAACTGAACCTCAAAGCTATTGACAATGCGAAAACTTCTTTAAGATAAAGTGAAGTAAAATGGAAATCCGGTGTTGTCATGAAACCTTGCTGTCTTTTACCTTCTCCTCACCGCAAAACCAGCAAAATGAACTGTTGGGAAAAGAGAATAAAAATTGCAGTAAGAAATGATCATTTTAAAAAAAGTTTTCAAGAGGCCTTTCTGTTTGAAAGGAATGTGAAGTAGACGGAACTAACCCGGTGACCTCGGCAATTGGGGCCACAAACATCATCAGAGATCCTTGCGATTCATCTTGATGAAAGTCAAACGACCCCACATTATCTGTGAAAGCCGGATGGGGTTTTGTCTGTAATGACTCCTCCAGCTTTTGCTGAAGGTCCCGTTTCAGATATGACGTGGCTGTGGGCAGGACAACACCTCTATGGGTGATGAGCCAGCTCGGGCCATTCGTCATTTTTGGATCCCCAGAAGTCTATTGGGTCCGGGGAACACATGCAAAAACATCGTGTTGAGAGGGCAGATAGTCGTGCACCATGATCTTAAGCTGTCTCTGTGTGTTGGATGTGTGCCCTGCATTGCATGCGTTGGTGAGGTGGGTAAACAAGATTGCCAGAGGTCACCCATTAGGCTTCTCCCACCTTGCCTGCTGCTGCCGCTCGCCTACTTGGCACTCTACTGCTGTCACGTCGGTGTTGTTCCACCGTGACATTTGGGGAACGTGAAGCAGACGCAACAGATGTTCTCAGTTGATCAATCAGCAAGGTCCCCTTCCTGCATTTTACTCTCTTTTTGGGTGGGTGGAAAGGGAAAAGTGCTGATTTTTGTTTTGTACCGGGGATCCAGGAGGGTGGCCACCAGTAAACTGTTGTTCATTTTGATGGCCTTAATGCGAGGATCATGTTGGAGGAAATGGAGCATCCAAGCATCATGTGAGAGATGGAGCCTTGATTTCCCAAGCTCTGGGTCGAGGGGCACTAGCAAAATTTCCCTCATCTTCCTCCTCAGCCTCAAATTCGCGCCAACCTTTTCCAAGGCGGGACGTGGTACATCGGTTGTCTAGGATTACCCTCCCTCCTCTCTCCTCCTCCCGCTGCCTCCGGCACAGCTTCAACACACCCCTGACTTGCCTAGATGATGCACCCTGGAGCTGATGCGCCCCTTGCACTAGCTCTGGACCCGAACCATGCCTAATGAAGCCCGATGAAATTGTGAAACTGTCGGGCCTTGTGGATTTGACGGAGGAAAGGCTCCGTGTCGCATCTGTGCCCGTCTCCTCCTCCGTCGCTGGCGGGACTGTTGTTTCAGAGTGTCAACGATCGTTCCAGAACTAAGATCACCACAATGCTCATGCTGAAAGGGCATTGTCCACACTGACCATTTTGGTGGCTTCTTCAAAACTGGCAAGGATGGTGCAGAGCTCTTTCACCTGCCTCCACTCTCGGTGGTTCAACACCCCGAGGTCCGTACCGCTGCTTGTCAGTTCATGTGTCACGTCGTACTGGTAATGGAATTGCGCTGCTCAAAATCGCTGGAGCATGTGGAGGGTGGATGAATTCCGCGTGTTCCCAACGTCAACAATGAGACGGTTGACGGGGAGGCCGAGTGACGCTGAAACGCACCCAGGCGGGCCGAAGCAGGGTGCGAACGGCGGAAGTGCGAACTCAGCCCTCGAGCCTTCTTCAGCAGGCAGTCCAGCCCCGGGGTTTAGCTCTTTAGAAATTTTGGACGACAAGGTTCATGACATGTGCCAGGCAAGGGATGTGCTCCAGCCCACGATTTAAGGGCGGGCCAGCAGATTGGCCGTTATCGCACACCACCTTGCCTGGCACAAGGGTTTTTGTCACCCAGCCAGCCTCGGGCTCGTTTTCTTAGAGCCGTCCACAGCTCCTGACCTGTGTGTGGTGGCTCTCAAGGCGATTAAATTTCAAACGGCTGGGGTCTTGGGCAAGTGATGCCACCAGAGGACTTGGGGGAAGAGCCCTGCAACCATCCCTGCGGTTTTGAAGAGCGTGCGCCGAGCCCGAGAGCCACCGTCACCCCCAGAGACATCACCCAGCTCACCCCGTGAGCTGTCACAGAGATATAGGGCCTTGGCGTGCTTATAGTCCCTGTGTCGGGGGTGAGATGGATTTTTTGGACACAGATGCAGGGCAACGCGCTTGAAATTTTTGATGACACGTGGCTGGCCGGGCAGGGACGGCTTTTCTGGCAAAGAAATGCCTGCTCGCTTTGGTATTGGGGGCAGGCGAGGGCCATGACGTGGCGGAACCATCTGTGTCCACCAGACGGAAAGGCAACATTTTTCCCAAAGGGCCCAAAAGCCCGGGAATGCCGACATTCAGGCTTTTGGCTTTGGGATGGTTTGGGTTAAAGTGTTTCTTTGCTCCCAAACCTGGAAGACAGAAGGCTGGCTGCTTTGACTGGCCGCTGTACCCGGGGTGCAGGTCGTCAAATGGCGGAAGGAGAAGGGGTAGGATGGGTCTCTGGTGGTGTGTGGTGGTACTCGGGGCGACGGTGGAGGCTGAAGCGGGGCTGATCCTATCATGATCTGAGAGACATGGGCAGCTGAGGAACGCTTGGTGGTGGAGGAGGAGGGGCGGAGACAGAGGGTTGTGACAAGTGGTTGGAGGCCCCCGGGGTCGGTCTGGCCTTTTTTGGCCAAGCGTTCCTCCATTTCAACTCATGCATTCGCTGCATGTGACTAGACATGTTGGTGGTGGTTAACCATTAAGGTTCTTGCCCTCTTATGCGTTTACGGGAAAGGGGCATAGACATGCTGGGTGAATCAGAGGCTTGCTCAAAGAAGGCCCAGGCTTGAGAGGTCCTGGCCTTTTTGACGGCGATAAGCGAGGAGGGGGTTTGCGCTGGGCGGGGTGGCGGGAATCATATCAGCGGACTTCTGCGACCGCCCCCTCCTTTTTGTGGCGGGACCGTATTGACACTACCCATCGTCTTCTCTTCCACTGATGAAGCGCTCGCAAGCAAATTCTGCGGAAAAGACCAGGATGGAATCCGCATGTCGTATCATCATTATCATCATCATCAACACAGGTGACTTGGTCGTCCTGACTTTGCATCCCAGAAGCTGCGGGCTACAAGCAAGGGGCCACTGCAAGGCAGTTGCCGACCGCCAGGATTTTTGCCGATTGACCGGCTTCCTTCACCTCGCTCTGGAAGGGCATCAGTAACCTGGGCGTCAGAGCAGGACTAAATCATTCTCTTGATCTTTTAAATGCCTTCTGACCCAAACCGCATTTTGTCATCCAAACGAGGGTCTTCATACAATGGATTATCCACAGTGGTGGGGTACACGAGTTGACATTTGGGCTGCTTCATGTTGGCTGCTTCATGCTGATGATGATATGACGAAATTTGGTGGCCGTGATCCGGAGGACGTGGAGGAAGACTGCTAGATGCAGGTTGCCATTAACCATGAAGGACTGATAGGCGACGTGTTCGTTTACTTTAGATTAAAAGGCCCATGGACCAGCGATGACAGGCCTGACGGGCCTGCAACTGACGATCGGTGGCATTGCGTGTTGTCGCCAGTACTGGAAAGGAGCACCTTCTATGTACCTCTTCTCCATGTGCTACCCCCTCTTTGCTCGTTACCACCTGCATTTCGCTCCATGTTCAGAAAATATAAAAATTTGAAGAAGAGAAGTGTTTTGAATAGTTTTGGAAAAGTCGCTTATTAAAAGACGGCAAAATTCAGTATTCTCAAAATCCCTCTATCAAAACAAAATGCTGGATTCAAATTTAAACTGCAAGGGGTGTCTATCAACAAATCTGGACTGGGCAAAGTCCAAAATACACGTATCTGTTATGTTTTGTTATAATAAACTGTTTTTTTTTGCACCTTTCAATTCACCTGTGGTGAATTTAGAATTGCTGTTTTAAGTTTTACGTAAAAGCTGCGTCAATGAACAATGGGGGGTGCGCAAAAGTAAAAAAACCGAAACTGTAAATTTTTTTGTACGATACACGGTTTTTTTGGAAAACAAAAAAACCTGTGCTGACTAAAATTGCTGGTTTTAAAATTTAACGGGCAAGGGGGGATATATCAAAAAAGTCACAGGTTTTTAATGGGTAAAATTGAAAATGAACCCATCTGAAAGGGTATCTGATAATAAAATGGGGGTTTGCAGCTAAAAAAAAAGAAACCCTTTGCAGTTCTAAAAATTTGATGTTTTTATCCAATAAAAAGTTCAGGCTCCCCAAAAACCAAAGGAAAAATATTTCAAAGCAAACGGGTTTAAAATAAAGATATTCCACTAAAATTTCTAAAACTAAGCCCTTGGTGAATTTTAAACCCCGTGTTCTTTATAGTTAGAGTTTGTCTGTGTTCGCCCGGGGGCCCCCCCCCCCCCGTTTCCCCACCCCCGTAAATTTTAAACAGCGGTGGGAATGCTGTTTTAAAAATTTTCTCTAGCTAATTTCAAAAAAAATCTTTAAAATTCTCAAATCTTTTAAAAAATTTGGGAAAGGGAAATTCACAGCTAATTGTAGAGGTTTCTTTTGTGCAAAAATAGACAAATTTTCGCTACTTTTTGGGCCAAGGCAGAGCGCAGGCCCCTACCCCTTGAGAAGCTGAGAGACCCCCTGGGGTGAAACGGGAAACGTTTTCTTTTAAAAACCGGGTCATTGTTTTTTTTCCACCCAATCGCAACCAAACACACCCCAAGCCCATGACGTCGCACACAAAACCTCACCCTGTCTATTCTTTAATCTCATTTGTTTGGCCCGCCAAAAATTTTCGGGAAGCCCCCGAAAAAGGCGCGATTTTAAATTTAATTTGCAAAATTTTTTTAACCTTAATTTCCCCCAATGATCGGGAAAATTTCCAAAAAAAACCTTCCCGATTTTCAACTTTTGTCTTTAAAAAATTTTCGCCCCCAACACCAAATCGTAGTCAACATCAACACCGTGGAAAAATTCCCCCATAATTCATTGCAAAAAACAAAACAAAAAGACTCCTCAGCATATGTCAAAAGGTCATCCAAAAATTTCTAACTTTCCCTTGGATCGTTTTTTATTGGGCGCAGATTTGCGAAAAAAACCCCAAAATTTGGTTTTTTATTTGCTTTTGGGACTGCAAAAATTTCCCAATTTTAAGGGGCCCATATTCCTTTTGGTTTTTTAAACCGGGTTGGCAAAAAACCTGTGCTGTTTATAGTTTTTAGCATGGATTTTTCATTGCTGTCAAATGCACAAAGTGTACCGGCGGATTTTGGGGGGGTTTCCAAAAAACTGAATCTGTAAAAATCCAAGGGAAAGGCTAAACTCGAGACTTTTGGCTAAGCAAAAAATTTTAAAACCGCGGGAAAGTTCACAGAGCTTTTTTGCAACGTATTTTGGGCATACTGTGAAATGCTGCAAAACCGCCGCAAAAACCCCGGGTGTTTTTAAAAGACACGCTGGAAAGTATGTACTTCTGAAATGCTCCCCCTGACTTTTCCCACTTGTGCCCCCATCAGAAGTGACATGTCACTTTTTCCCCTCTGGTGGGTATTGTTTGCCGGGGGGAAGCAGGTGAAAAATGAATTTTTCCTTTTTTGCCCGAGCATAATTAAAAGGGATATTGCAGCACAATTATGTGCCGAAATACGCTCTGTAAATACGCTGCGTGAAAATTTCCCCAAATTTCCCGACAACCAAAAAAATTTTACACACATACATAAACACACACGAGCACGTGGGCCCTTTTAAAGTTGTCGGGTCTTTTCTCAAAAAACCCATAAGTAGAAAGGGGGAAACAGTGGGGCAAGCAACCTTTCTCTCCTGTTTTACACTGGGGATTTTTTGGGGGCCGTTTTTCCCCAGATGGGGTGCGGGTCCCCCGAAAATTGGGATCCGCACCTATCAGTCAATGTCCTCTCCTAGCGATTTTTGCCCCTTTAGGGTTTTTGGGGGCAGAAAACCCTTTAATCTGAAATTTAAAATTTTGCCCAAAGGGGGCAGGGGGCCAAAGTGAAAAAGGGGGACGATCTCTGTAAAGCACTTTGGAACATAAAATTGCTATATAAATGGAATAGATCCGTCTATATATTTATATAAGCTTACACATTTATACATAAACACACAAATATAGATGAAATTGGTAAACAAGAATATAGAAAAGGTAAACAAAAAAGGACTAATCAAATAACTTTTTGTATCTGTCCAACACATACAGAAAACTGTATATGTTATAAATGGTCTACATACCATGTTATATATTTTAAATTACAACTAAGTTTTTAAATTAAGTCTACATACAGTAGGAGTGTAATTAAGTAGAGACAACTAATAAATTACAAGTACTGCTAAGTGGACACTATAGACAACAATACAGTGTTTGGCTCAAAACTTGTATATTTTGCTTTTGTAAGGTCATCATAATAGACCTAAACAATTTTATAACATTCACAGTAAGATATTAAAAAAATACAAAACTATGGAAATGAATGCAGAAGTGAGTCTGTGTTATAGGTTCACACAGTAGATCAAAAGTGCATTGACCCTTTGTATCTCCAACTCATTATCTTGAATCGGAGTTCTGCTTGTAGGAATTGGGATTTGAATTTGCACACCAATGTGGTGCATTTCAAGATCTTGAGCACAGTAGACAGATGGGTCACAGTGAAGTGGAGGACAGTTGCCCCTCGGGAGGCAGAGGCTGAATGAGTGACTGTCGCGCAGTTCAAGCAGTCGACATGCTGCTGACTCAGGAGTGGTCACTGACTGGCACCTCTGCTGCCACTGAGCCATCTCTACTGGGAGTAGTTACAGCCCAGTCACGCTGACAGGTACATACTGAGCAACTCCGAGTCCTTTTAGTCATGTTCAACTAGCAATATCATTGTGCAATTAATAAACAGATCTGTAAACTGTCCACATGGAGGAATAAACTCAAGAGAAGGTAGGAAAATGCAAACATGGAAGGTTTATTAAGGTTGGACTAAAAATAAAATTGTATTCATCTACCACTAGCGCTATGTAGTCAGTAGAAGAGGGTCGACTATAAGATTTCAGTAATCCAATTATTCATATCAATTAAAGCCTATATACAATGCTTTATTTAATCATTAACAGAATCAAACAGTTTAATTGGCATTGCCTTTCTCTGCTCGATAGAGATCACAGCTACTGTCAGTCTTCCGCCAGATGGATGGTTTTCCTCTGAATCATGTCCTACTACTCCCTTATTTTCTTTGGAGAATAGACTTATTTGTGAATTTAGTTAACTTTTAGTCAAAATAAGATTTTCTCAAATTCCTAAAAATGCAAGAATTTATCATAATCCATAATAAAATAAAAAAATAACCTTCGAGCCTTGGCAATATCAGCTGCAGTTTTGTTGAACACCAGACTTGCCTGTAGCCAGAGGTAGGTAATGCCAATAAAACCGTTTAATTTTGATAATGATTAAATAAAATGTTGTATATGGACTTTAATTGATGTGAATAATCTGCTTGCTAAACACTTGTAGACAAAAGCAGATCTCTACATTGCACTACTGTGCATATATATATATATATATATATATATATATATATATATATATATACACACACACATATATACATATATAATCAGTTATTTTTAGTGCAACCTAAAAACACACTGCCTAATGAACTTAGGAAAGAAAACCCTGGGAGTTGTTATTTAACTGCACAGTAATGCCCGTAATTGTAACTTACCTGTAGCTGAATATAGGATTTCTCACTGCAGCAACTGGGTCCTGCCTTTTGAGTAGCTGAAGCACCTAGCATAGTTATGTGACCCTGAAATAAATCTCTCTATGTATTACTTTGGGAGGTTTAAAGTCAGTCTCATGAGAACGCATAGAGTGACAGACCATATGACAGCATCAAAAGCACAGTGTCTTTCAACTAGAGTGCAAGTCATGTGACTTAACAGAATACTACTGCATCAGTCAGAAATCCTATATTCAGCTACAGGTAAGCAAACCAACCGGCACCTTAAAAGGGGTTGTCTCACTACATTGATTCATCTTACCTCAGTCCTGTTTTCTTGGTTTCATTTTGAATTCAGGGGTGTGTTTACTGGCTTCTACTAGGCTGCAGTAGAAGCCAGGTCTGTAGATATAGCAACCAGTGCTGGCAGCCTATCATGAGAGATTGAACAGGTCTGTAGCTATAGCAACCTGAGAAGCTGATGCAGCCCATACAAGAGGGGATATCTAGAAATAGGTAGGGCATTGTTAATGGACACATATTGCAAAGTGACTTGTTTTAGCACGATTTTTAACATAAAAAGCAATCCTTGTAGCGAGACAACCCCTTTAAAGTAATGTCTGAAAGTCTAGAGTGGTCCTTTAATAAACCAAAGGGAACTATATATTATAGAGCATAGACAAGTCATCTATAGAAGGAGCGGCTTATTTAGTGGCCCACCTTACAAAGAGGGACCACAATACACATGCCCCAATTAAATATATGAGTGATGTTGTCTTGATGTTCCTAAAATGTATTCTATGTGACTGCCATGATTATCACCGATTACTGCTATGACCAATTTATTTTTACATTAGTGAATAATCTGATTTACCTAAATAGACTTTGCTGTAAACTCATGCAACTTATGCAATGCATGACTAGCTTTTAATTACCTTCTACTTCCTTCTTATGAGAATCTAAATTATGACAGCATAGGCCCTGTATAATTCCCATTAAAAGCCAAATGAAATTGCACCTGCAGAAATATCACACATAGATTATACCCCTCAGTCCAACTCCCCAAAGTGCTGGACTGTAAGCTGACCTGGCTGATATCTCCCTCAATACCTGAAACAGAGAATGGTGCAGGGAACGGAGCCCAATAGGTGGCTTCTGTGTGTTTGGCTCAGCTCAGCAGACACCTCTCTCCCAATATAATGCCAAACAGGGAGAAACATGTTGGGTAAGGTGAACCAGGTTGGTAAAAAAAAAAAGACCAACTTGTAGGTATTGTTGAGGAAACTTGTAGGTTTTCATTCCAGCCATGGTGCAGGTAGCATGAAACAGCTGACAGGTTCCCTTTATAAAGTATTTCAGGCACTGTATTATTGACGGCCCACCCTCAGGTCCTAAATATCTGATCACTTGTGGTCCAGATCGCAGCATCTAGAGAGATCAGATATTGGGGGCCCTTTTAAAGGGGAAAACCCCATCAATACTGTAGTCCCAGATACATGAATTGTAAAGCATTTTTTATGTTAAAGACCAAACCAATTCAGCTCTTCACCATGAAAAATAGTTTCTGATATACGAGTAGATTCTTCAAGGGTAATTTATTAGGAAATTGCATAATTTGCAGTTTCCTAAAATTCTTTCACTAGCACTTCTTTTGCTGAAAGCTGGGGTAAACCAAAGCTAAAGCAAGCAAGCCCCAGGGAAATCTAATTCCCTCCAGCCTTTGAACAGGCTAGAGAATATTTTACAAGAGTCTGTAAGCTGCACTCCAAAGGCAAACTACAGACCAGCATTTATCAATAGGCTACATAATGTATGAAATTTGATTTCCACACAGCTGCTCTTCTGTAGCTTTGGGCCTATAGGCCTCAATGCAAGAGATATCAATTCATTCATACTTTCTTCCTCACTCACATAATGGTCAATAATATGACGGAACGCTTATATGCGTTTTAGAGATGTATTCAGATTCATACAAATTATAAAATAAGGCAGAGTCATGGGATCCTCTTATAAGAGCAACCTCACAACTGGCAGATATTGCTTGTAAATTTAGGCTAATTGTGAGGTTACTCACATAAATATGTATATCTATCTATATTATATACACACACATCCCCAATTTAAAAATCCCCAATCAGCCTTTTGAATGCGCAAAAAAATGCATAAAATGAATAAGTGACTCCCTACACCACCTATTGGTTATGAGTGGTACTGCGCTGTGTAGGTTTTGTGAGAAATATTTATATGTGTGGGGTGATCATTGATAATAGGAGTAATGAATATGTGCCTTTTAAAGGGGTTTTAAAGGGGTTTCCACTACTGTTTCTTTTCCCCCTCATCCGGGTTTTCAGTTTCTTTTTTAAATTTTTGTACTGTTTCCCGTTTACAGGATACACTTGCCGCGTGATGAATGGGGGACACCGGGTTTTAGTTTTAGAACTGCACAGCACCCTTAAGGAAATGGAAAGGTCTGTAGCTTACACCGAGAGTGATGCACCCCATACAAGAGGGATTCTGGGAATAGGGGAATTGTTAAAACGGACACATATTGCAAAGTGACTTGTTTTTGCAAGATCTTTAACATAAAAAGCAATCCTTGTAGTGAGACAACCCCTTTAATTTTCATTTAGCAGAAGTACATAAAATGTATAAATGACTTTCAACACCTGTTGGCTATGGGTAGTACTGCACTGTGCAGGTTTTGCAAGTCACACTGTATTAATAACCTGTATAGTATAACCAAAAAGGAGCTTCTTCTCCTTCAGCTCTTGCCTTCTGTAAGCTGCCCCACATGTATTTTTCACTATGTAAAACAGATGTCTGTCTTCACTTTAGAATTTATTGTATCCCAAAGAAATCCTTTTAAGTATAATTGTCCGAGTGAACCAGTAATATTCAGGCTTCTAATTAAAATGTAAACCAAGTAATGAAGACATCAGGTTTTTAGGCAAATGTCTTTTTCCTTGCCACTTGAGGTATGGTAAATTTTTGGAGCAGATTATGGTTCCCTGGATTGCAACAAGTCAGAAAATGCATTACTGATAAAAAACCTTGGGTTTTCACGGGGGGAAATTGTAGGGTTAAACCCTTCCAACACCGAGGATATTTATCAAGAAAGAAATGGGCAAAAAGTAAAGGAAGATTTGATTTCTTTCTTAATTTCAGCTACTGGAACAATTCAAGTTACAGAAAATTATATGAAAAATATTGCATGTGGTACAGTCTTCCAATGATTCAAAACATACCATTTTTTTTTTCACAAAGTTTAAGTAATGATGAATACATTCTGACCTTCTAGCTTCCCCTAAAAATTATATTTATAGATGCACCTATGTATATTTTAACTAAAATATAAAATATCCCTCTCGGGTTCCTGCACTCTCTCCATATTGAAAATTAAAACCTACATTTTTGGGGCACATAAGTTCCTTTGAAAAGTAAAGGGGCCAACTACACTCAGGGGGCCCACTTTATTAGGAAACCCCTTTGCCCAAAACTGCTCTTAAAACATTTTAATTTAATCGGCCAAAACACATGGGGGGAAAAACTCAGTGCTTTTTGGAAAAAGGGAAAGAAAAGGGTCAAGACAATCCCCCTTGCATTCCCAAACCCCCAAAGGCATCTTTTGGGGAAAAATTAAATTTTTGGAACCCTTTTGGGAACGGTTGGCAGGTTTTTGGGGTTCCCAGAAGGGCTGGTTATATTTCAAAAAAACTGCTGATCTGGGGGTTTTTTCCCACCAAAACCAACTCTGGGGGTTTCAGAGAATGGTTCCAAAAAAAAAAACCCACCAGGGGAGGGGCCCAAGTCCTTTTGGGCGGAAATGCCTTTTTTTGACCAAAGGGTAAAAGGATAATGGGCAAAATGGTTCGAGTGATAAAAAAGGGCCCAACAGTGATCAAATGGGCCCCTTTTTAAAACCAAGGTGGGCCCCCAAAGGGAGCATTTTTTGGGAACGCACAGTACGGCGAACTTTTAAAGGAAAGTTTGGGCATCAGCGGGAGAAGACCAACCGGGTGCCATTTCCTTTCAGCTAAAAAACGGGAAAAACTGAGCCCCAAAATTTCCCCAATTTCTTTCAAAATTTTTGGACAGTTAGAAGTTTGGAAAAACGTTGCCGGGTCTAAATGAGTTCCCCGATTTCGCTGCGACATTCGGATGGTGGGGGTCAAAATTTTTGGCGCAACAAACCCAGGGAAACCCAGGGACCCAAATCCGGGCCTTGTATCAACGGTTCGGCTGGGGGGTGGTGGTGTCATGGTGGGGGGAAAATTTTTTTTGGCATCTTTGGGCCCCTTTGGAAAACCAATTGAGCATCTTTTGAAAAACACCTTGTGGAATCTAGGCCACGAAAATTTTGGGGGCCGGGTTTGAAGGCAAAAAGGGGGTCCAACCCGTTACTGGGCAGGGTTAAACCCTAATAAAGGGGCCGGGTTGGGGTGTATAACAGAAATTGAGTATATGTAATTTTTGCCTTTAGCCCAAATTGCCCCTTTAAAACCATTTTGATAAAAAGTTTTACTTTTAAACCCAATATTTTTTGCCCCAAACCCAAAAACCCTTCAAGGGGGTCAAAAAGGGGACTTTTCCCACCAACAACTTTAAATCGGGGAAAATTTTTTTACAGAATAAGGCTAGTTCAAAACGGTTTAAATTTGTGGGGCAAAATGTACAATTACCCCGGGGTTTTTGGGAGTCGCCCCCTAAACGCCCCCAGACATGCATTACCGGGGCGCCCAAAAGCGCCAAAAAATATTGATTTTTTCATTTTATCCCCCTGTGCGTAAAATTTCGATCGAAATTTTTGGGCCCGGTAAAGAGGGGGGCGTAATCCTTTAATTCTCTTTTGGAAACTTTTGGTTTAAACCCGCAATGATTGGGGCGCATTTCGCTCGTTTTATAGCGCAGTACCCACAAAAATTCATCCCAAAAAAGGGCCGTTTGAACATCCCCAAAAAGCCCCTTTTGGCCAGCTGACCAAATCAAAAGGGGAGCCTGGTCAACCTGTTTAGTACTGCCATATATGTAGTAGAAGCAATGCTTCGAAAGGTGAATACCTCCAATGAAGTCCAAATAGGTTTGCATGGCAGCTGACGGAAAATAAGACCTGAATGATACTGGAGGCATATAAAACTCTGTGAAAACCATAGTATAGCGCTCTACAACATGGAGTTGTTATGCGGCCATGTGGATGGATGGATGGATAGATAGATAGATAAATAAGATTAGGATAGACAGCTATAAAAGGAGATACATAACAGATAGGAAGACAGATGAGGTACATACTATAAGGACAGACAACTGTAAGAGATACATAACAGATATATTAGATAGATACCATACTTGTAGTGTAAATAGAAAGAATATAAAATACTAATAAGATCATGAATATATGAAGATAATCGGGGATCTAACCACTGCTCCCCCCACCAATTACTAGGACGATCGATGTGACTAATGGGCGCGCTTAGTTGTATCAGTATTTCTCAGAGTTGTATGGCAGGCAGTATATACACTTAGCTCCCACCCTAGAACTTTTGACACTTGGGGCCACATGTATGAAACTGTTTAGGTCTAAAACTCACTCTTTTGCCCATAGTAACCTATGGGCAAAAAAGTGAGTTTTAGACCTAAACAGGTTCATACATGTGGCCCTTGGAGTATACGGAGATGGTAGTGGATGGTTATCGGATGGTGTGCCCACGTGCAAAATATAATCTTCAGCTCCGAAACACCACCAGCATGCATGAAAATAAATGGAAACCTATAATGTCTCACATTTCCTACATCAGCACAATCCCACAGCATTGCTCCCAGTGATGGCCGCTATTGAGAAAACCCATAAATTAAATTAACTGAAACAAATGTATACAAGCTGGACACCAGCACTGCTCACACCACATATTTAGATGAACCAGGTGACTTGAATAAAATGCATTTACCATCAAAAATGATAGGTTTGATTCTGCTGAAGTAAATCAATACACTTTATTACATATTGGATAACTTTTCCTGTTGACACTTCTCTCTGTTTTGTGGCAGATACGATACGGTGTTATTTTTGCTGGAAATAATATCACATGATGGGAACGCTGATACAGTACTTTATTTCCTGGTAACAGGGAGAACTGGAGACATTCACAGAAATAATTATTTCTAGGTCTCAATGTCCACAATCTGACGGCTAAAGCCAACCCTCTTATTATTTTTACATAAATGCCGGACAAGCTTGTCTGCCTAGATAACCTGGCTCGTGGATACCCAAGTGACTGTTCATGGAAGAGTGGGTTAAAAAAAATACATGGCTATAAAGAAGTGATTGAATGCAGAAATGAAGTAATGTATTGACAAGATTATGAAAGCTTTTTGATTTTGCTTATTTTATACTTATTATGTAAACAGAGACAACTATAAAAATGTAAAACAAAAATAATTTAAAAAAAAATCATTATCATATTATTTTAACCACCAGCAAACTATTGGTCATGTCACGTTTTCCTGTAAGGATATGCAATAAATGACTTAAATCTAGGCAAGCTAATGCAAGCTAACATTCATGAGAATAAAACAAAATAACATTCTACATAGTTCATTTCTATTATATATAAAATACATACAACATATTATAGTGTATGTGTATATGTATATATATATATATATATATATATATATACATAAACACACATAATATACATACACACACTATACATATATATATTCATACTATACATATTTTCATTATATATATATATATATACTACCCCTATCACACACACTATATATATATATATATATATATATATATATATATATATATATATATATATAATATATATCTATCACACACACACTCATATACTACATACATACACATATTATATATACACATACACTAATATATAATAAACTTATATATATATATATATATATACAATATATATATATATATACACACACACTAATATATATATAATACATAATTTATATACATACATACACTATATATATACATACATACACTATATATATACATACACTATATATATACATACACACACACACTACATATATATATATATATATATATATATATATATATATATATATATCAATAATATAATACACACACACACACTCACTATCACACAATATATATATATATATATATATATAATATATATATATATGATTATATAGTAAATATATAGTGTGTGTATATATGTACGTGTGTATATATATATATATATATATATTATATATATATATATATATATATATATATATATATATATATATAATATTATATATAAAAAAAAATCGATAGGAAAACATATCCTTTGGATAAACTGTGTTCTAGTAGTGCTGTATAAGAAACATTATACAATAGGAACCTAATTAGGTAACAAAATAAAATAAAAAATTACATAAATACTAATTTGCTAATTTGGCATCCGTTTACTTTCATGATATACATGTTATTACATTATGCGGTTTGACAATTATTTAGTCTTGAGTTTACATTGAAATGTAAATGTTCCCTTAAATAAAGCGGAGGACTAATAAGGGAAAACGGTTACGTTCCAGGCAGGGTGTAATATGTATTTTTTAAATTTGCCTGTGCCAGATGCTGTCAGTCAGAACAAAAAACTGTCCAAGCAGACGATGTATGCGTCTGAATGTTGATCGTGTTCGAGTAAAGGGGGGAGGGGGAAGAGTGTGTCAAGGATTCGCGGTCCTTCATCTTTGCAGTACAGCAAACACGTCTCTCAGTATAGCGCAGACAGCTGCTTCCACTTCCTAATGTGCCCGAACTTAGATCACTGAAAGAATTGTCAGCACTGAGAGAAACACAAAGATAACACAGTCAGCTGCCATGAAGGGGGGGACGCACAGCTCAGAAGAAATGGGATTTGTTCCATTTGCATGATGTGGTCTCCCTTGGGCCCCTTTCTTTCATATCCAGAGCACAAAAGACAACACTTAACATATTTGCTTAAAGATGACAACCTCATGTTGATTTGATTTGGATGTAACAGTGTCAGGATTACAGATATAGGAATACATTATATCTATAGCTAAGCTGACAAATGTATCCATCGGTGCAACTGTCTGCTTCATTTGCTTATGCAGCCATTTTATCCTCCCAAGGGTGCTGTTTAAGTAGTAACTTTAGAAGACTGAAGGTCTAATTTTATTACGCTGCTTTTCGTCCCACTAAACAATATTATTTCTAAAATAGATCATTTTTATTGGAAGTCTCCCTGATGAAAAATCTACTGGCCACTAGAGGATTTATAAACTGTGAGGGTCTTCTGAACCTAATACGTTTCACATTTGGAGACAACTTTATTTCACATAGGGCTAAAAAGCAAAGGTTTTATAAAATGTCAAACAACAGATCTACTTTTTGGTTTTACATAAAAATGATCATGGCCAATATGCTTAGCAAAGGTTTTGGCTTATATCAAGCTTCACGTCTTTGCAACAGGAATTATATCTGTAACGAGGAATATCCTGTTGCTACCGTTTTCCTACTTTCATTTCCTGTGACTATTCTATGGATAGAGAAAAGAAAAATAAATTGTTAAAGTCATACGGTGAAGAAAAATAAATTTGCCACGACACAGATCCCCTTTAAAAATAAAAGGCAAAAAAAAGAAAAATATATATTTTTAAACTAAATAAAACCAAAAAGGTAAATAGCATGCATATTTTTTATTTTTTTTGCTTCTCTAAAATAGGTTCTATTGTTACAGAGTTATTCTTCTGTGGGCATTTTTTTTATTTAGTCAAAGCAAAGCGCTAATTTACTGTTTAGTATATAGCTCTGATAAAGCGATGATATGCTCTCCCAATGGACTTGTGACAGTTGCAAAACCTACATTGTAATCAAGCGGTTTGTACTTTCTATCTTGCGAGTTATTATAAATTAACCATCACAGTTTAGTTTAATATAGACACAAACACACACATATATATATATATATATATATATATATACTATAAATCATATATATATATATATATATACACACACACTATATCTGTATATATATATATATATATATATATATATACACATATATACACACAAACATACATACATAACCGTATATAATTTTTTTTATTGCCTCACACTAAAGACAATATACAAGAATAAAGACAATGTATAAGCAATCCAATAATTTTGTTATTAATAAACTCACACGAGCAGCAACAATACAATACTCCCAGGTTTAATAAGAAGAATGCTTTTAATATCAGAATTTATTGTGCGCTTACAGGAGCCAATTATTGTCTTTATTCACAGGTTTTTTTTTCTGTGGTTGTAGATGAAGTCATTCTTACATGACTATAAGGGGAAAAAGGAACCATTTATAGACAAGTGCACTTACACAGAAATTAAGCTGTAAATATCTGGGCAGGGCCATTACTGAAGCCTAGAAACATCTGGGGCTATAGCCCAAACCAGGTCCTACTCCCACAATGTCCTCGTAATTGCTTATATGATTTATAACTTGTTATTTCTATTAAAGCCGGCTTTGGAAGGAGCCATTGAAAAGGTGAATTCTGTAATAAAAAAAAAGCTAATCTGTGCTCACAGTTTAAGAAAGCAGATTCGTCTAACATAGAAAATAAACAGTTTTTCACGTAACTGAAACATCTGAACAGTTTATACTACTGACATCTTTCCCCAGCGCTATGTTATATAAATAACATAAAAACAATCACCTACACACAGAAAACACACAAATAAATGGCATTCTTCTTTAATCCAGTGGTAGTGCCTCTGACATTGAGGGAAGTATAGCAAATGGAAGCTATAATGCCAATTTACAGCAATATGGTAAAGAGATCATAAGATTACCGACTGCAAAATGACTATTTAATTACCCTTTAATGAGATACAGTTCGGCTGAGTTGGCGTCCTATCTCCAAATGTCACTCACTGAGCAGCACAATTCTTTTGTCTAGTTATTTGATGAAAAAGTCGGTGGAGCAAAATGCTTTTAAAATTTAATTTAGTCTAAAGAGCATTGTTTCCAATAAAGCAACACAAAAATAAAAAAAACTTATGTTTTATTTTCCCAGGTTCAGTTCCAAATCAGCGTTTTACAAAACTATTAAACAAGACTCTAGAACAAAACAACAAACTTGTCAAAATAATGAGAATGATAAAAAAAAACATGATGACAGCCATGTAAAGCAACATAGTAAACTACAACTGCATAATACACATTCTATTTTCATGTCCAGCTTTATCTAAGGGCTCGTTTACATGGCACTGGACAAATACCGGTCGGTTTATCCGACCGGTATTTGTCCGGTTTGTGTGCCATCCCCAAGGCCCCGGGGAAGGGTGGGGGGGGGGGGCTTTTCTATGAAATTAGCCTTCCCCCTTCACATTGACTTGTTCATACTCTATCCGGAAACCGGACCGACGAATGAACACGTAGAATGTTTTTCGGGCGGGCGGCGGTCTGAAAAACTTCTGCATGGGTTTTCCATAGTGGCCCGGTGTGGTCGTTTGCAGCCGCAAACCGCCTGAAAAACCGGCCGCAAATCGGTGCTGTAGGGACATGCCCTAAGTGATGCAACCTTGTAGCTGGTTCATCACATAGGCAACATTTTGCAGCACTAATTCTGTCTTCAGATTCAAACTTTGTGTCACAAAATACATAACTCCTGTTTGTAGATCCACTACAGTCACCCAACTTTAGACTGGGAGCAGAATGCCATATCTGAAAAGACTGGCATTTGGGATATGTTATTAAAATGGGTTTCTTACATCTCCCACTTCCATATTTATACAGAACAGCGTTGCAGAGTCAAATTCAAAGCCAAGGAACATTGCTGAAGAACTGGAAGCACCAGAGAGCGGGTAAGTTAACCCAATACCAATAAAATAACCCTAGTACCAATTTACAGTTATGGTTAGGATTAGGAATAGGGCAAGGTTTAGGGTCAGAGTGAAAAAAATTGACTTTGGAACATCTTCACAAGTTTGGTCGAATAGAATTGGCACAGATTGCAGCAATACCAATACAGAAGCACCGATTCCTCAGATATACTGTGGTCAGTTCAAAAGTGTTGTTACACTTATACACGATTTACAGAAAACAGAACGGACGATGAAAAACCAACACTTCTGGAGGTAAGAACCAATTCTTTACTGTATGCCTTATTACATTACAACGTGGGAGGCTAAAACAGCTGACGCGTTTCGGAGCAAACAAGTTATCTCCAACTCGTAATGGCTATATACTCTCTGAGGGAGTTATGTGATGAAGGCCAAGCAGTAAAATTCAGCTGCAAGAGTCAAAAGGACCCAAGATGGAAAATGTCTTTCAAAAAGAGAGACTTAAAAAGAACACTCCAAAGCAAAACTGATACACATTTTTGTGCCTTCTACAGAGGCTGTGGGCGATGTGCAAGACACAAGGATTCACTCTTCATACAATATCGCTCTGCACTGAGGGGCAAAACCCTGAAACAGCTGTATGAAGAGGAGTGATGCTGGCTTAGCTAACATCCCTTTTGCTTTCTAAAGACTCAGTGAGTCAAAAGCAAATTGAGGATTTGTTACATTCAATAGAGGGCGCTCAAGCTTTCCCATAATGCCTTGTGATATGCAGATGCTTCGTGGAGTGCAAAAGGCAATTTCAAATCTCCACACGCCTATATGTTGCTCTCCCCAACGAGAGATATTCCCCTTTCTGTACCTGTAAGTAGAGCACTGATCCAACTGGTGGTGAACAACACTGGCCCATATTAAACATTTTCAGGGACCTTATGTTCCTGTTAAATTGGTTGCAACAGTGGCTCAGTAATTCGTTTAAATCCCACCAAGGACAAAAGTTGTATTCAGTTTATATTTGCTCCCTGTGTTTGCATAGGTTTCCTCCAGTTATGGTGGTTTTCATCACACTCCAAAAAACATACCAATTATCATTAGTCACATTGGGGCTCACAGTCTAAATTTCTGATTAACCAATCTCTTTATAGCGAAGTGGATGAGAAAACCAGTATCTAAATGGTTAGTCCTGTTTTTAATGTTGCTGCACAGACATACCAAAATAAGGCATAGAACGATCAATGTGTATGTTTTTTATGCAGAATATATAAGCAACCACTACACATTACGCAGAATATATAAGCAACCACTAGAAACAAGAGCTGCAATCAAAATGCAGTCATGATGTTCTACAGGGAAAAGCAGCAGGACAGCATCTACTGTTAAATTATTTCTGTTTAAATGCAAATGTAACATTCCTTATTAGCTTTATCAATGAACCAGTCAGGAAATGAGAAAACATATCCTAGGCCATTACTGTAGATTTTCAGGAATGCATTCAGTTTGGAGGGTTCTTCGATTTACTCTTCAGCTTTTTTTCAAGTTACATTCAACTGCACCTAACTAACTGGTGATGCAAACCTTACAGGCAACACCTCATTATTAGTTGCAGTGTCATGTATAAGGAAAAAATATGACTATAAAAACTCAGAACAGACTTTTAGAAAAATAAACTATAAACTTTGTGATTTATTTTTCACAGTCATAAGTGATTGCTGCCAAACAAAAACAACAACAAATAGTTCACAATTATTGGCTTTAGATTTAAAAAAAAAAAAATGGTTATTGGACCTTTAGTAACACTCAAAAACTTTATGTAGTGCTTCAATCCTGTAAATCCATATTTAATTTTTTTTTTTACCTGGAACAGCCATGGGTGCAGCATCCTCTCTGCATGAAATATGCATACAATATAAATCTATCTTTAAGGCTCTTTAACATTTGTATCATTTAATCCCATTGTTTTGCTCAATTGTAAATGCAAAGCAACAAAATTGATGACAGTTCCAAAAAACGGACACCCATCACACCCCACGACTATAAAATAGAGTCATTTTAGTGGAAAAATAGTGATGCCTAGTATGCAGATGTGAACAGGTTGAAATAAAATCAGAAAAAAAAGAATCAGGTTTTTTTCAGAAACAGTGCCTCCCTAGTCCAGAGGTTCCCAACCGTAGTCCTCAAGGCACACCAACAGGGCATGGGTTGTGGTTTTGCTTATGATTGCACTGGTGAAGTCATTATTGTCAGGGCTTTCTGCACTGGTGATATCATTATTGTCAGTGCATTCTGTGGGAGATCCTGAAAACATGACCTGTTGGTGTGCCTTGAGGACTGGAGTTGGGGAACACTGCCCTAGTCTATTGGCTGGCTGTGGTATTATAGCTCAGTCTCAAATTAATTGGGCTTCTAGATATAGGCATAGCTGGTAAGAGTGAAGTAGTTACTGGGAAACACAAATTAAACCTTGCTTTCTGAACTTAACCCCAAAAGTTAGTATTACGCCATTTTATGGAGAAAAAAAAAAGTTGGCCCGGCTTCAAGTTGGAGCACGCCATACATTTCTTCTAAAACATGTCCCTTCAATGTAAACTTATTATATGCCAACAATTCAAATTACAGGGGTTGTCTCACTACATTGATTCATCTTACCTCAGTCCCGTTTTCTTGGTTTCACTTTGAATTCAGGGGCATCTTTACTGGCTTCTACTAGGCTGCAGTAGAAGCCAGGTCTGTAGCTATAGCAACCAGTGCTGGCAGCCTATCAGGAGAGATTGAACAGGTCTGCAGCTATAGTGACCTGAGGAGCTGATTCAGTCCATACAAGAGGGGATATCTCAGAATAGGTAGGATATGATTAATGGACACATATTGCAAAGTGACTTGTTTTTGCAAGATCTTTAAAGGGAATGTGTCATCAAAAAAGGAGTCATTGTTTAAGTCCCATTTGTATGTGAAACATTTTTTTAAGAATTTTTTTTTTTTTTAATTTTTCATATCACTTTCAATATTTTTTAATAATTCTTAAGTCTTGCAGTTTTCACTTTGGCCACTAGGCTTTGTTTGCACTGCTTTAACAGCAGTCAGAGAGATGATTTACAGTAGCTTCAAGCACATAGGAGACTTAAGACTGACTCAGTCCCTTTCACTTATATAGGAGAGTTTTCTAGTCATGCTCTGTGACCTGAGAAGAAGTCACCGTGCAGGGAGGTGAAAGGGTGAACTGTGACTATCTCCTCTTATGACTGGTGGATCCTGTGTTATCTATTCACACTGGTGTCTCCTTTCCGTTTGACCCTGCTTGTGCTGATAATGAGCAGACAACTGAGAATCTTTCTGTACAGAACAAGAAGTGTCAGACTATTATTAGGCTTAGTGGCCAAAGTGAAAACTGCAGGACTTAAGAATTATTAAAAAATATTGAAGGTGATATGGAAAAAATAAAAAATAAATAACCAAATATTCTTAAAAAAATGTGTTAAACATAAAAATGTGAGTTAAACAAGTAATTTTTGATGACACATTCCCTTTAACATAAAAAGCAATCCTTGTAGTGAGACAACCCCTTCAAGGCGGTTTCTCAAAGAGGGGGATCCTTGGACCCCCTTTATGATGTCCATCTTCTTAGCAGGACAACCCCTTTAGTGCAATAACAGCAGGGGTTCCAATGAAAAACAATTTGCTAAATGATATTAAGTATTCTGGTTACTAGATAAGGTCGTACAGCATGATGCATGAAATTCAGAGTGAAGAAGCACGCTCAGCGAGACCAAGACGATTGAATAATACTTCTCTATAAGACCCGAGGAGATCAGTGAGAGATTTAAGACAGTTTTCTTTAAGTTGTGATGATTTGAACCTGTCAACCCTAGACTGTGTGAATGTTACAAACTGACATCAAAAGCCAACCCACAATCCCTTCAGCATCTATCAAATTAAATGCAGATTACATGTGTTTCTAGTACTGCTGTCCAGTTCAACATTATTAACAGAGCATGAATCTAATTTGCAAATGTTTTTCCCTGCGATATAGACACAAATAGGCTGCTGTTGTCTACAAGGTTACTCAAACAAACTATTATTCCGACACTCAGCTTTTATTTGAATTTTTCATGTCAGTCATCAGCAAATACCTTAATTTATTCACAGCGCTACAAATTAGAAGTACAAAAGTGTCAACCGGCCCAGCTGGTATTTCAGCAGTGGTAATATTCAACAAAGTGACATTTAGCAGAAGTGGATAAAGTCAGTGACGGTGGCGAACGTTAGGTTACTTACTTCTCATACTATTGTCATCTCTCCTTCGAGAGGTCTTAAACTAATTGTCAGTTCTTTCCTAGAAGTGCTAACCCATGAAATAAAAATGAATACCAAAGCAAAGCGACAAAATGTCAGTTGTCTCATAATTTATTTATTTACCGAAAAATAGTTGTAACCCCCTCAAAACCAAAATTTCAAAAACAAAACACTAAAATTAAAGCATAATATAAAATAAGTGAAAATATTCAACAAATAGCACTTTTGATCTGAAGAATGATTTATTACAAAGTAAATGTGCACAAAAAGCAAGCTACAAAAGCTAGCTATGTAGCTATGAAAGTACACATTTCAATACCAGCAGCACACTATCCACTAAAGAAACTATCAAAAGGCACATAGGAATTTTTGAAAAAGCATTTCTGCTATTTAAGATACATGAAATTTTTTGAGGTTCTAAGTTCACATTTTTAATCAAAACTGCTTAAACTCAGCTCCCATTCTTCAAGGGGACCTCAAATGCAACTGGGTTCCTACACTAAATGTTTCCTCTCTTTAGGGCCTGTTCAGACCTCCATACTTCAAGGAGTGAAGGCACCAGCTACTAAGTACACTGCATTGATATAAAAACCTGTGAAGGTGGGTGGAGTGCGAAAGACCAACGAGGAGGCAGCCACTCCTCCTTACACAAGCTAGAAAACAATATTTGGCTTTGTACATCCAAAAACTTTTTTGAAGAAAATGAGCATAGGTGCACACTGGTGCGGCAGCAATATACATGCACATTCTAATATCAGCAGCACACTATCAACTAAAGAAACTATCAAAAGGCACACAGGAATTTTTGAAAAAGCATTTCTGCTATTTAGGATACATGAAAATTTTTTTAGCTATTGAAGTAGCCATGTAGCACATACACGGGAAATAGGACAATTAGGTTGTATCCCCACAAGTTCACCAACACATAGATTTGTTCCTATACAGGTATTCCTAGCCATAGGTTGCCATGTATGTCTGATCGCTGGGGTCCAGCCTCTGTGACCGCCACCTGTCAAGAGAAAGGCACTAACTGAGACGCCACATCCGTAAAGGTGGTTACGCTGACAGCTCTACCCAAATTCTGATACTTAAAGCATAAGGCTACAATCATATCTGTGTCGGAGGTTCCATTACGAATTTCCATCACAGGTTTTGCCAAAAATAAGATTAAGAAAGAAATATTACATCATTCAATGCTGTTTTTTTCCATTCAAATGATGGAAACCCTGACGGAAACCAGATGGACCCAACAGTAGTCAATGACATCAGTCAGGATTCATTGATATCCGTTGGGTAACAAAAGGCAGGCGTGGACCTAGCCTTAGGGTACGTTCACATGACCGATTTAAAATCCGATTCAAAATCCGATTCTGGGGCGGATTCAGCACTGAATCTGCCTCAGAATCAGTATCCAATCCAACTTTAATCCGCCTTACATTGTTTACAGTATCGTTCACATGATGCCAATTTTCCTCGCAGCTGATTTCGTTTCAGCACTGAAAAAGAATTAATATGTCGATTCATCACCTCATATTATAGTATAGAGGAGGCAGAAAATCTGCCTCTGAAAATCAGTGTCAAATCCTTGTCTGAAATCTGCGCTAATTTTCCAAAGATGGATTCAACACAATGAATGTCTGCAACTACACTTAAATACATAAATGTACGTCATTTGTAAAATCACAACCATTCCACGGGGTGAGGTCTTCAACGAGAGCAGGGAAAAAAGCTTTTCTTTAGCCTGTAGCTTTTTCCCAATAAATTAGAGGGACCTAGAGACAAGAGTTTATATAATCTGTTAAATTCTGGGGAAAATTTTTCCACTTCTTACTAGAGCAATTCTGCTTGGGAAAGTCTACAAAGGAAGTAAATTCCAATACATGAGCTCCAATACCTCCACACTGCAAGTACCATGGTTTCCCCGTTATTTATACAGCAACAACAATATATGTAACATTGTAATATAAATAAAAACAATTTCAGAACCACACATGCTGTAGGGCTATGTTCACACGGTGTATTGCGGCGCGTACAGTATGCACCGCAATACGCCAGGTGCTTTGGAAGCACGAGCTGATCAGCACGTAATTCCAAAGCATTAGGGGGGGCAGCTGGGGGCTGGCCCCATTGACATGCATTGTCAGCGGTTCGTATTCACCGCCAACAATTAACACGTCAATTCTCCCCCTGCGTGTACAATACAGTCTTATTGTACGTGCAGGGGGACGATGCGTAACCCATAGCTCTCTAGGAGTGCTATGGATTACCAGAATTGCAGCGCGCATTTCACCGCGTATAATGCGCAATACGCAGTGAAATGCATGACAAAATAAGCCGTGTAAACATACCCTAAAGCTCAGACAAGGCACCTACATTAAATCTGACCCCAGAATAGGCCAAAAAACAAATAAAAATAATCTGTCAATCTACCCTGTATAACCTACAGCCACCATCACCCATGCTACGGCTCAGCCTCTTGGTCAACCTACAGAGGACAAACCAAATACAGGAGACCGACTAGTGCCAATGCAGAGTAACTATATCAAGTCTCACTCTACAAGCTGTGTATGGATAGAAAAAGGGAGACTGCAGTAACCCTATAGACCAGGACTAACCTTAGTTTACTGTATATAGCGCTTTGTACAGGGCTGTAATTTAGGAGCCCAAGCCCACAAAGTGGGGTGGTGTTCTCTGTTAAAAGGGTTGTCCACTCTTTTTTATTATTTTAAGCATACTGCTGCCCATTAAAATATAATAAAAACAAGACTCATACCTCTCTACTCACTGTCAGTCGGTCTTCTATTTCCTTCTTAGTTGTTCTTAACAGGGACGTCACCACTGCAGCAGTCATGAGCGAATGCCTGACTTCCCCATTAAAGGAGTATTCCCATTCAACTGATTAGACTAAACATGCAGACAAAAGGTAAAAGACTATTACCAAATACATTACTGTTCTGATTTTGCTTTCCTTTGTAGCTAGAGTAGTTCTCCTCCTGGTTGTGTACTCAAGCTTCCCTTGTTTACCGACCACCTCTCTCGGCTCGATCAGCCGATGAGTCTGGACGATGAGTTCACGCCCTGCTGTTTCTGTTGCAAAGGGGCTTGCTTAGGTTTCTTACTGACAGACTTTAACCATTCAGAGCTCTATAGCCTTCTACCCTGCTGTTAAACCCTTATATTAACAATGTCCTTTAACAGGCTCAACTAGGAATTGCTATTCTGAAATGTCAAACACTACTGTAAAACCACCCACAGCCTGAACAGAAAGTGATAGGCTGAAGATGGCATCTCTGTGAAACAGCATGGTAAAAACACCCCTCTTCGACAACTCACTTCTGTGATGTAATGCAGTGGCACATGATGTCCCCATCCAGAAGAAGTAAAACAGAAGACGCACACAGAGTGAGGATGACACAGTGCTGGATCTGAGGTGAGGGGAGTATATTTTACTTAAATAGGCGTCAGTATGCTTAAAAAAGTTATAAGCCTTTTCTTATATCTGCTTCAAAATGCAAAACCCCCACAACAGAAACTTCATGACCCAATAGACTTTCTAGATGTGATAGTGATATTATAATGGCCAGCTTATGGCACTGGGAGTATGTGTCAGGAAAGCCTATGGTGATTATATCCATAGGGCTCCATGCACCTGGCATATACTCAAAGACATTCATTTTGGCTTATGCTGGACTGAAATTATACCACTATAGTATATGTTTTCCAGAGTATCTAAATAACATATAGTCACATAATAGTACCATACAGGGATTTAATGATAGCTGCCATAAAGATAATGACATATTCCACAAAATGCCTAAATTATACCTTCATACTCTTCCAAAATAAATTGTTTTCAATGTCCAATAACATATGAAAATCAGGTAACAATATCATGCTCTAAAAAACTATACCCTTATAAAGTGATTATACATATCAATGGCCCAATGACTGCCATACTAAGTAACTATCATTCATTTTATTTTAAAAAACATCCCCCTTTAAAATATACCGTACTTAAACCAAGTCTTTACCCTTTTAATTTTCTCAAGGTCTGATTTTAGCATTATGGGACGCAAGAATACGTTTCACAGTTACAGGTTTGATGCCAGAAATGTCACCAACATCCATTTAGAAACAAAAAGTGGCTTTATCCAATTGATGATGATTTCTTAACAAAACAAAATTAATTCATAAAAAATTAAATAAGCATATTTCTAATATCTCATGCTATGAATCACCAAAAAGTACATTTCTTCAAGCAGGGCTATAGTCCCAGTGTCCAGGGTTTTACCTTTCTTGCTATATTGGAAATAAAACTAAATATATACAACACCGAAAAATATGACCCGTCAGTAAATTGCATAAATGGAAAGTCTTGCTCATTGTAGTACATAGAATTAGTGTTACATTGCATTATTCATGTTAATACAAGTTGCTAATGCAAACTTAAAAAAATAAATGTAAATGGCTGTTGCCCAACGATTAAAAAGGTCCGACCTATACTTGTATTGTGCACTTAAAAATGATGACCACAGCATCTTACAGGCTTCACCCCCCAGCATTCTCTCACAATAGGAGATTCTTCTGCTCCTGAGGAATGCTGGCTTTCCAGAGGAAATGGAGCTGAGATAATTAAAACTTCCCTTTGTTTACTACAATCTGACAGAAAAAAATGCTTGTTTTCAGTATGTTTGACATCTAGGTTGTGCTAAAGACTAGAATAGAAGAAAGAATTCCATTAGTGTAAGGTGTAGTAACAAATGCCAAGTATTTTATGTTGTTTTTGTTTTTCATTTTCCACAATTTCTTTAAAATTTTAGCAAAAATACACATAGCAATATATGTGATGTGAAAAAAACAGACACCATCCAGGACGAACAATTCATTATTTAGAGACCTTAAATTACCACTGGTTTTGTCAATAAAAATAGGATGGGAAACACAGTTTAGCCCACATAATAAGACTCCTATTTAAAAGTCTTGTATTTTACCCCAAAATTAGGATTAAAGTTGGTGGATCCCTTCATTGGAATTAACTTCTACCCCCAGAAAACAAAACTTTTAGAAGGGAATGAAAAAAAAAAAAAACATATCATGGTAACTATTTACGTTTTTGCTGCTACATGTATGGTTCCCACATGGAGCCTTTATACATATACATCTAAGTAGATCATAAAGTTCTTTCCCATCAAAACACAAAAGGACTTTAGTACTGCGGTATTAAATTGACACTACTAAAGGCGCTAACTTACCCGAGTCCAAATTCATGGATTCCCCAATAGCAATATGGCAAAAAAGGTTATAGCACATTAAAAATAGAATGCAGTAAGTGATACTTTATTTATTCATAATTTCCTATGCTTTAGTTCATGCAGGACCTTTTAAGAAAGTTAAACTAGAACAATAGATGTTATTACTTTATATCCCCCATTATGGCACATTCTTTCTTTTTTTTTTCAAAAATGTGGAGTCTCCAAACCAAGTGCTGGTTCAGAAACATAATATATGATTGTCAAACATGAAGATGATCATGGATAAGGACTCTTCCGTCAGCTCAAAGACTCCAGCACTGATCTTCAGAGGGGTCTCATTCTGAAACCCAACTAAGTTTACTTTGAAACAAAGAAAGCTCTATATGCGTAAGATACCTTCCACCAGTCAACAGAACTATAATGCTCTATATATAGAGGATCATATATATCCCAAGTATGACTAGGTAATCACAATTAATATTTTCAATAATGCAAAGTAGTTTGACAATAGCCAAGGTAATTATACATAAACACATCTTACAAGACAGGTCCACTGGCTCTACATATGGATTCTAGTCCGGCTCCTCTCACTCAGGTTATGTTCACACGATGTAATTTTGAAGCGTAAATTTAAGCCTCAAAATACACCCGATAAGACGAGTATTTTGAAGTGCATTTTTTAAAAAGTGTGGAGTGGATTATGAAGCGTTTACGGGCTGAAAATATGCTCCACCAATGTTTCTATGGGAATTTCATTGGCATAATTGACAAGGCAATTAAATTTATGCAAGAGAATCATCCCAAAATACACGTCACAAATACATGTCATGTGAATGACTGTGCATATTTTACATTGGAATCAATGAGAGCTGCAAAGAACATTTTGGGACATATTTCAGCGCAAAATATGTTCCAAAATAAGCGTAAAATTACATTGTGTGAACATACCCTTAGTGATCACCTGCTAGCACCAGTGAAAGCCCCAAGCAGTCACACTTTTCCTCAGCAAATCAATGGTCATTAATGTAATGCATGGACATGGCTGGTCCACCAGAGCAGAAGTGCTCTTAGAGAGCAGCTGTATGTTTCGGCATATAGTGGGAGGACCCAATTGAGGAAACCCCTCTATGATACTGCAAGAAGACATATGAACAGGTATAATATTACATAATGCAAAAAGAAAGAAAAAAAAAAAAACTCACCGCCTCTCCAATTCGTGGTATTTTTTAAATCCAGTGCAAACTCGCCAGTCCAATGAGATTAATTAATAAGCCATAGATCCACACTTAGATGAATATTTTTAGAATTTAGAGAAAAATATTTAAAATAGCTACAGCTATAGTAGCTTGTATAGTAGCCATGAGTAAGAACGTACAAGCTCAAAACGCATAGGCATCTCCTATGGAGCTTAAAATAGCTACAGCCATATCATTGTATAGATAGTTAAAGGTCCATAGGAGATGCCTACGCGTTTTGAGCTTGTACGCTTTTACTCAGGGCTACTTAAGAGTACAAGCACAAAACGCATAGGCATCTCCTATGAACCTTAAAATAGCTACAGCCATATCATTGTATAGATAGTTAAAGGTCCATAGGAGATGCCTACGCGTTTTGAGCTTGTACGCTCTTACTCATGGCTAGTGGAACGTACAACCACAAAATGCATAGGCATCTCCTATGGACCTTTATCTATACAATAATAAGGCTGTAGCTATTTGAAATATTTTTCAATAAATTCTAAAAGTTTTCATGCATTACCACATGAATGTGTGGATATCCAGGTTCTTTAACATTCACCTGAGTGTGGATCTACTGCTTTGAAATCTGAACAGGAATTGTCCTGTTTGGACAACTAATTTTAATTAAACAGCATCAAAGCTCAAAGTAAAAAAATTCACGCATTATTGCATTCTCAAAAAAAAGCCAAGATCCCAAATCAGTACAGCCCCATACAAGTATCAACTAGTAGAACATGGAACCAAAAACTGAGCAATTACCACAAGGACCGAAAAATACCTTGCAGATTTTAAAAACCATCTTAGACCTATATAAATACCTGAAATTCCACAATGGTGAACAAACAGGCCATGAAAATGTTTTTGAGCTTAGTCGTCTATTCACAGGCATCTATGGTCAGCAGGAAATATGAAGTGGAGATACCTCTATCTGAAAGATCCTCTATAGGTCTTAAATTAGAAAGGGTCTGACAGTTTGTCAGATGTAGACATTAATTAGGTAGATTGCATTAGTAAATTCTACCACACATTTAATTTGTTTTCTTCCTCAGGTACATCCATACAAATAGAGGACTACTGAATTTCTTTAGAATCAGGCATATAAACTTCAACAATGTGACAAAAAAATTATTACACAATATTTCTATTTTGTTTGAAAAAATGCTCCAAAATTTTAACTTTAAATCTAATAAAGAACCAAAGAAAGAAATATATATATATATATATATATATATATATATATATATATATATATATATATACACACACAACACACACCACACATACATACATACATACACATACACACACACACACACACATATGCAGCCTGCAATTGAGTTTAAATGCTTAATCATCTTGTAATAATATTATAACATTATAGTTTGGACTCCCAACAACTTTTTTTCCCTGAAAATCTGACAAAATATACAAACACTTACACACTTGGTGAAATAAAAATAAATATTTCAGCCACAATAAACAGTTTTCAGCTACGCTTCCACTTCTGATGGCGGCTAATTAGATCCTGATGTGAAAAGCTGAAACTAAAAACATTCTGTATCCAATTGTTATAACTGCAACATCTCTTCCTATTTATCTGAAAATTTGACTTCATTTTGCCCTCTCATTTTTATTTCTTCCTTTTTTCCCGTTAAGCATTATTATGGGCAAAAGGTTCCTTCAAAATTGGTGAAAATCCCAGTAAAATAGAACAGTACAATTCTTTATTCCATCCTTATGGGAAAAGAGACTTCTATTTCTTTAATGCATTCTAACACTCCCAGCCTAAGGCTGGTGCTGTATCCCAATCTTTTTTTTTTCCAGAAACCAGTTCACCTACACTAGCACTGCTTATCGTTGTTTTCTGTTTAGCAGAAAAATTGCTTTTATAAGCCAGAGGTTTATAGAGGCATCAATCCTTTCTAAGTCAGCACTTACACTGCCTGTATCCAGACTTTGCTCTGTAAGCAAGCAATACAGAAATTATGTTAAACCTAGCACTACAATTCACATACTTGGACACATTTTTCTAATTTTGTTAATTATACAATATAATGCAATATCCATCCTCGGGCTACAAAGAGCTAGACAGGTATATTTTGTACCTAAACAAACAAAGAGGGATTCACCAGCTGGGAACAAAATTTGGACCAAAGAGTTCATTATATAAACCACAGATAATAGGAGCACACATTGGTTTTAAAAGGGTGTCCCATAATGCTCCCATATATTTATTAACACAGCAATTTTTGCCTCGGCTACCAACTTATTCACATGCAATAAACTGCCCATTAATGCTATGATTAGCTTCTATACAGGAATCTTGCAATGTGAAATTCTAAGCCACACTTGCATCCATCCATATAACAGATTCTTGCCATATAAACCAAAATGTATGAACCATGCAGAGCTAAACCAAGTCTTCTCACCACAGGGAAAAGTACAACATTTTGAGACTACATAACCAATAAATACAATGATTGCATATTTAAGTGAACAGTAAGGCCACATGCACATGGCCGTATTACAGATCCAAAACACAACTCACTTAGACTACTATGGGTTCATACATCACATCCATTTAATTGAATAAAAATGGATTTAAATAAGCTCAAGGGAAAAAGAGTTAGGATTCTGCAGCGCCACCTATTGGATGTATAGTTCTTCCAAGATGACTGGGAGTAAAAGCCATACCAGATACTCCTCTATAGACTTTACTCCTAATCACATTGTAAGGTTTCACAGATCAGATGTGATAGAAGGAATGCTACATCCTATAGGAGGCTCAAAGGCATATCTCTTTTCTCTTGAGCTTATTTGAATGTATTTAAATTGTAAGAGAGGGATCATTGCATGAGAGCTTCCGTACAGGTTCATAGTGCCTCTCTCGAATGAGGAATCTTACCCCTTTTGAGCTTTAATTTCATATTGAATATATGAGGGACAAAAAGGTGACCTGTTCTATTTCTTTCTGTGTTATATAGTAGGTGCCATAAGGAGACATCATACATGGGCATAAAGAGTAAGGGCTGTTTTGCATAGTTATAAAAAAAAAATTAGGTTCCATATTCAGGGTGCAACACTCAGTTCCACTGAACCAAACTCATTGGACACGAAAATGTACTTGCTTCACTGCCATATGAAACCATCCCAATTAGCATTCCATTGTGAAGAGCTGCAATTTTCACATTTTCTTGACGGTTCTTCCACTTTTAAAGCTATGCAGAAATACCTATGCTTTAATGACCTCCAAAATAGCCTGTCAATTTGTTACGAGCTAAAGCCATCACTTACTAGGTTTTCTTATAATCACAACTTCTCAGGGACGTGATCAAACATTATAGGAAAACAGCATTAGGATACTGGCCATGTCCCAGTTAAAAGTTTACACCTACAAGATATCAGCAAGTATAAGCAAACTTATTGATGTATTTTTGGTAGTCCCCGTTACATTTTGTAGAGAGGTGTTAATTTTTTTTTCTCAAAAATTGTCAAAACAAGGTCACATACTGCACAATGAAAAAATAAATCCAATTGTAGGTATTAGCGGGTCACATAAGCGTTCATATTGGTAGAGTTTATTTACCGGTGTTTGGAGTATTTTTAAAGGCGTTCTGGTGTTTTTTTTTTTAAATGGGAAGATTCTCATAGTCTGAAATGCTATTCTTCACAATAACCCAGATGAAAACTATGGCTGACATGTATGAATAGTCCTGTTCTATAGATGTATGAATAGTCGCACTCCATTCTTTGGCACAATCAGCGCTGGCCCGACACTTTGTAATGCACCAAAGATGTGGGGGCGTTCTGCACAACATTTGTAGAATTAGACATATTTATGAATGTTTGATGCCAAAACTAGACACAGAACAGTTAGAACAACCAGACCAGGGTAAAGGTGGTGCCTGAGCCAGACTTGTGGTATTGGCTCTACACTGCCCTGAGGCTACCGATGTTATGACCTGACGGAGGAAGGAAGACTCAGGCCAGACCAGGGTAAAGGTGGTGCCTGAGCCAGACTTGTGGTATTGGCTCTACACTGCCCTGTATGTATGACCTGCAGAAGAACAGCCAGACCAGGGTAAAGGTGGTGCCTGAGCCAGACTTGTGGTATTGGCTTTACACTGCCCTGTATGTATGACCTGCAGAAGAACAGCCAGACCAGGGTAAAGGTGGTGCCTGAGCCAGACTTGTGGTATTGTCTCTACACTGTCCTGTATGTATGACCCGCAGAAGAACAGGCTCATATATTCTGGCACATTCTACACTGTCTTAAAGCTATTTAGAACTGGCCTGTCAGCGCCAACGTTCATATATGTCACCCTATTTTTTTTGTTAGGTCAAGTCGAAAAAAAAATATAAAATCAGACTACTTGGCATAATAATTTCAGCAGATATTAATTACACTTTACTTGTGTTAATAAATAACTGCATGTTCTGTATCCAAAATTCTTCAACAATGCAAAATTAGTAAAAGTAAAAAATATTTTTCATTCTTTTTAAAAAGGCACTTGTAGTAAAGCCATCAGTTATCTTATATGTTACAATATATTTTAATATTCATCACAATTATTTATGAGTAAATGCCTATACAACACAGCTAAATGCTGCCAAACACAGATGACAGTTATGCGGCAAGCAAAAGTCTCACAAGGTTCTGCTGCTAGAGGCTTTGCCCTTAATGTGAGATGCTTAGGGCGATAATTTAGAAACCATTCTGAAAGGTCAGGGATGCCAAGGCCCCTCACAGTGTGATCGGTTTCACTTACATGTCATAATTGGGACACACTTTAGCTAAGAACAAGATCTTTGCTCATTGTTTTTTTAAAAAAAAAAAAAAAAAAAAAAAAGTTGTGTGGAGGCTTCAATCCTTTTTCCTTAATCACGTCCAAAATAAAAAATAAAAAGTTTTGTCTCCTGTTAAATACATATAGTGTTGTGAAAGGAAGAATAACTGAAGCCAGGCTTGACTTTTCTTTACTGTACGGAAATTTAAAATAAAATAAAAAAAATCTGGTTCTAAACAGGTCAGAAAGATTCATAGGATGTTCCCAAAACCTGCACAGATTATTATTATTTTTTTTTAAAGGAAGTAGTTTTGTTCTGACAAAGTTTTAAAGAAAGGCAAGGGAAATTTTTCTGCAGTTTTTTGGAAAGATATAAGCAAAGACGACACAGGTCAAAAATATTATCAGGGACCCCAATAAGATAATACTGGCTCCAAAAAAAATCAATGCAAGCTATCTTAACCCTAACTTCCCAACTTAAGTGTAGACTTTGTTACCGAGATGTAAAATATAGATAGTGGACCCCAAGGCAACCTAAGAAACATGACCCCAAACATAACTTGCGTCATTAAGCATACTGGTTTCTCAGACACCCTCAAGCACATGGGCCTGCTTACAAACTTTGCAACCCCCACAGATAGACCCTAGTTTTATTAAAATATAGGATCTTCAAAAAAATTAGGCCCTGAATCATCAAGAAGATATATTCATTCATGGAATAAGAAAGGATTAGAACATCTGGATTGTTTTATTTCATACCCGTTTTGTGTGTTTATGCTTTGTTGTCTCTGCAGCCATAAGCAATAGGAAATGTTGTACAAACCACCTCATAAAAAACAAATATCACAACTTATATCAATTTTCACTCCGTCACATCTCTGGAGATAAACACCTCTTAGAAGACAGCAAAAATAGTACAACTAGACTTTTAGCTGAGCTTTGTAAATAAAATTTCTACTCATCTTCCTTTCAATGATATATCTGTGTAACTGCTTGTTTTTAGCATCACAAAAGACATTTTCCATAACTGCACGAACCTCAATTAACTGAGCTTGAAGAATAAAGTTTAAAAAAAAAAAAAAAAAATCTATTCACTGCATTCAGAATTTTTTATGTAAAGGTTTTTGGAGTACTCAATAATTTAGAGCAACATACCTAGTTTATTCCAAAACAGTGCCATTCTAGTCATGTAGGCTATATCTGTTATTGCATCGAAGCCCTATTCACTTCAATGGAGCTGACCTGTACAATGGACAAAAGTTACCCTATTTTTAGAAGAAAGCCGCTATGTTTTTCGAACTACTTCAGGATATGTCAGATCAGGAGGGCAGATATTTAGGAAAGATTTTCATAGGTTATGTAAAATTAATGTAATTGTTTGTATGATATTACAGTAGATTAAAAAGGTTCACTAGAAATACACATTGCTGGCCTATTCCCAGGCTAGGCCATCAGTGTGTGATTTGAGGGGGTATGAATCTATTGAATGGATGAAAAAACAGGGCTGCAACCATTTGCTGCTTCATTCAACTGATCAGCAAATGTCTTGTGGATGGACCCCCCAAGATCTCTAATCGACAACCTAGAGAAAAGCCAATCAATGTGCAGTCCTGAAATACCCCTATAAGAATATATTGCTTGTGCCGCAATCATCATCCAAAGAATCTTCAGAAATATAGAAATGTATAGAAGGTGCATATTTCATACAGGCCATATTACCAATGAACAATGGCAGAAAAAAAAAAGAATCATTCTACAGTATTTGGTTGATAGATTTAGCAGCATTTGCAAAATTTTCTGTATTCGACCGAGTACTTATAAAAGGTAATAATTGGACTCCCAAATTCAATAAATATTACTTCTAAGCATAACTAAAGAGGAATTTCACTAGTAGCATGCAGAAAAAGACAACACTTCATTATATATATTAAACAAAGTGATTTCCTGCTGCTTTACTTCCTGAAATCACTTGCAGGCATTTAATCAATCATGAACCATATTAACTATACAAAGAGAAATGATGCTAAAAAGCAAGGTGTAATTGGAAAAAGTGCAGTGCATAGACCCCGGTGTCCATCGTACAGTTGACTAGAACACAAACTCATGACTTCTCAAATCAAGTCTACTGTGATTACATATCAGATAGCTGCAATAGACTTCTTTTATGTAAACGGTACATGAAATGCATCATTTCTTGCCATGCAAGTTTTTTTTTTTTTTTTTTTGCAAGCCCTCTCTGAATGGAATAGTACAAGTACGGAACAGACTATGCATATAGTTGATGCTACTTTTGCGTCCATCGGAGATATACATCAGAAATATTCCACGACATATACCATCAATGGAAGTACCTAATACATGAATGATCATCCATATAACACATGAACAGCCAAAATGGATGCTGCTGTAACAGATTCCTCTACTGTGGCTGACAGAAGGTGGTGCAGAGTAGGGGACCACCATCTATGGTGTCTATATGCTCTAATAGGGTATATGAACAGGCACTGTCTGCATGATACAAACCCTGTAGGTTTACTATACTGAACATCTTACATTTACTCAATGGAACAAATACATTGAATAAATGATTGTTGATGGTAGGTATCCACTTCTCCTAGGAACCAGTGACGTTACTGAAGATTGTTGGCTAAATGATGCACACAATGCATTACACATATGTTAACCTCATCAATCACAAGCATAAATGGGGCACAGCATTGGTTTAGTGCTGCATACTCGTCATTTTTTCCCCCTGCATGTTGATGTCAAGACTACCCTCTGTGTAGGAAACTGCATTGCGCCCCCTTTAGAGCCGGCTGACGTTCCTTGCACAATTGGGGAATTGAGAATGCTGATGTGCAGGGAAATATTGGAAGGTGATGCAACACTAAACCAGTGCTATATGCTCTTCACTCTCATGTCTGGTTGGGGTCCCAGAGATCAGACCCTTAGGGTCACATGTATGAAAATGCTCTGGGTCTAAAACTCTATTTGTTGCCCATAGCAACCAATCAGAGCACCCCTTTCATTTCATATAGTGCTCTGAAAAAATTAATGGAGCGCTCTGATTGGTTGCTGGGCAACAAAGAGTTTTTTACCTAGACAGTTTTCATACATGTGGCCCTTAGCGATCATAATGTGATGACATATGCTAGTAATCACTGTAATAGATGGGAATACTCGTAAAAATATACTTTATATTCATGGAGTCATTTCTATAATGGGAACATAAAAGTATCTTGTGAAAAGTTTTATGCATGCTGTGTTCACATTTCTTCACAACATCAAATAACCACATAGATATTTTTTTGTGATAGATATAGCAATGTAATGAGCATAATTCATAGTTTAATGAAAATTCTCCAGACAATATTTCAACTATTAAATTTTTTCCCAAAAACTTATAAAAAAAAAAAATCACATGTAAAATTTTCAAAACTAAAAAGATACATGTCAAACATTTACAGTGCTTGGCTACTTCTATACCGATATAGTTTTATGGAGCTGCATCATGGATTGTCTGGCATCACTTCACAGAACTCTTGCCCACCACCCATACCCTGCTGCGAAAAAAAAAGGCAAATGTGGGAGTCTCTGGTTATAAAACAGAAGGTCCCAACTGTTGGACACCCCCCAGTTCCACCTTACTCTGGGGTGATTAAGGATCACATTAAAGGGGTTGTCTCACTACATTGATTCATCTTACCTCAGTCCTGTTTTCTTGGTTTCACTTTGAATTCAGGGGCGTGTTTACTGGCTTCTACTAGGCTGCAGTAGAAGCCAGGTCTGTAGCTATAGCAACCAGTGCTGGCAGCCTATCAGGATAGATCAAGCGGGTCTGTAGGTAGGACACTTAATTGACACATATTGCAAAGTGACTTGTTTTTGCAAGATCTTTAACATAAAAAGCAATCATTGTAGTGAGACAACCCCTTTAAGGATACAGTCACACCTAGAAGTAGTGGTACTTATGGAATATTTGACAATTTTTGTTAAAATGCACCAGAAGACAAAATCCATGAAATGAGATTTGTGTTTGTACCCTTTCCCATTTAAAAAGTCCTTTAAAGTTTAAAAAACAAAGTGGGCTGTTCAAATTTTAAAAAGCCATCATTTCCGTTTATTTAAAATTGCTATTGGCCCAAAAAGTGAAAATGAGGTTAAGTATACAATTTTGTATATTATATACACATTTTATGTAAGGTATTTAAATACCCATCTTGTATTTGTCTGCATTAAAATTTTCAACACATCTTCATTTTTTTTGATATTGCAAACCATATTATCAGCAAGGATTCTGCTTTAGAGACCTCCCCTGATCACTAGAATTATGGCATGCAGTCATCAGCACCCATTGGACCACTTGGGAAAAAACCAGACTAAAAAAATTAGGAGTCCACCCCCTTTTTTGTGATCTTTAGAGGTTTCAGTGCCCAGGACTTCCCTTCCATAATTGTTTTGACAAAACAGGAGGGGTTGAATTATCACAAAAAGTAGCAATTTATTAAAAGGAGAAGGATTTTCTACAAATTCAAGCCAAAAATAACAAAACCTAGATATCTTTCACCCAAAGGCTTCTTATAAATAGTGATCAATCGACCACACAAAAAATCAAATCAAGTTTATTTTATGTGTATGCTGTTTTTTCCTACCCCGAAACTTTAAAAACTGCAATAAATACCATACAAGCAACTGTCAGGTGTAAAACATCAGATTTCCCAAGAGCCTTTGAGTGTGGGGCAAATGGGCCATATCAGCTTAAAATCAACCCGATTAAAATCTTAAAGGATTATTTTATTATATCCTATAAAGGGAAAATGGCCAGCAAACCCATCTGTTTATTCTGCAGGTGTTCAAAAAAAGCCCTCATCTGTTAAAGAGGGCTCCAGAAGCAAGTGTCACATAGCATGTCCCTAGCTGTCCCTTAAACACACAGGCATCTTCACTTCATTTAAAATGTTAACTGCTAATTATTGTTCTTTCCACTTAATGTCTTTAAACAAATGACACTGCCAACATTAGTCAAACAACTCGCAGGTTCTTTCTTTGATGACCAATGTCTGCCCATGCACCAGATTACAAGCAGTGTTATCACCAGAGATAAGATTTAGATTGTACAAACACTTCAAAGCATATCAGTTGTCATGGAGAAATTAAACATTCTAAATTATCGGATGAATACCTGTATTAAGGGGAACAAGAATGGGATTATTTGCATTCCAAAACTTGTGATTATTTTTGGGGTTGGAAGAAAGAATGGCTATACTTTTTTTAAAGGTCATCATTTATTTTTTTTCCTGGGGTCCCTATTTTATTGTTTGACAGAATAACATAAAGGAAAAATAAAAGGCAAATAGTGGGAATTATGCTTAAAAATTTCTGAAGAAGCCAAAATGTTTCTATCAACAACGTAGCCTCAAGCTGGAATTTCCCTGTTGAGACATTTTGCTGTTAATTGCCTCATTGTAGCGAAAGATAATTCCACGAGAGAAAAAGATCTCATCTCAACTTGCCTTTTGGCATTTAAACCACCTGTTGATAGTTTTAGCCGTATGCAAGTAGGTATTTAAAAAGAAAAGCCTGAAGAATCAACACTTTTTGATCAATTAGGAAGAAGAAAGCCATGAAAAACATAGACTCTTTCCCCCAAACTTAATCTTTTCTTGGCATGAATCTCAATGTAAAACTTTTTGACGCACTATATCTCGGGTCATAGTCTGTAGTGATCTACTACATGAAATGTCAATTGAATTTGGGCTCTTCATTCTCATCAGTCCTATAACAATACAGATAGCACAAAACACATTTCTCTAGATGGCCAAAAGTTGACTTCCACTGAATGGGTTTACCAAACATCCCCAAGCCTAAAAGTTGACGATTTTAAGGTTTTACAGACCATTATCAATTAAATTATTAAAAGTAGACCATCAACAGAGCTTCTAGATCTATGTATGAATTCTTTCACTGACCACTTGATGTGATTTATCTAAACAGTATGTTTGGATCCCGAATGATTACACCAACAGTAAGAGACATAACATCTACCATATGGTACTCAAGATGAACTAGAATAGAATAGTAATGGAATTTGTGTTGGAAAATGAAAATCAAGCACATTAAGAATCTTAAATTTGGATGTATGACAGAGTTAACACTAAATGGTGGTCTAGAATCAAAAAGTTATTTGAAATAAAGTTATCAAATGGATTCCTTTGGGGTTTTTGGTTTCCCAAAAAAACTAACATAAATGTGAATTTAAAATTTACACACATATAGATTTGGAAAGAGGTCCATGGAAAGTTGTCCAGCCATGTGTCATTCTCTCAAATGCTTCAGGAAAAAGAAAAAAATAGAATAGTGACTGTGTACAAAAAACATCCGATGAAATCATCATGAGAGATACAGCACAAATATTCTGTTATGAAGGCTTTTTCCAACATTCCTACACACAGCAACAGAAGATTAAATATAGGCTCAATTCTTTCTGTTCACTGAAACAATCTTGTAAGCATCTGGATTTCCGAAGGAATAAAAGAATCTAGTTACGTTTTCCTTCGCTCTCTTTTTTTTTTTAGTTCTTTGAGCTCTTTTGATTTGACTGTTCATAGCTGAGCCCTCCTTGAGTGATGTCAAAAATAGCTTTTGAAAATAAATGGTGAGCCAAAGGCATTCAGTAATTCTTGTTGGATTTCCACTGAATTTCTACGAATTTAAACAGCTGCTTGATTTAAATGTATCTCAGGCATCACATTGTGATACCAATAGCCTGTTAAGTCTGTGGAAATGGCAAATGTCCCTGGTGAAGTCTACAAATGAGCTTCACAACAAGCGGGTACTTAACCCCCTTGTCCATGGTGTGGGGGCCCAAACAAACAAAAGTCCCTTTTTGTATCTTTGGAAGGGATGAATAGTTTCTCAAATAAATTTAAAAAGCTTGAGGTGATAAAAATAAAAAAAATGCCTAAAAGTATTTAAAAAAAATGTGCGCAAAAGGCCTAGTGGCCATTTAGGGCCTTTAAAATTAGACTTTTAGAAAAAGAGGGCCGCACTGAATGATAAAACATAACTGTCCTACAATTATACATACAATAACATAAGAGAATGACCAACAAACCCCTTTTATATATTGAACGTAATAGGATATATCTTAGCCCATTAGAGGAGTTCATTCCTTTGAAGCAACCTCTAATAATTCTATGGTTGATGAAATAATAAGACCTTGCAAAAATTTACTTGAAATATTAAATCTTTCTGTGCCTTTAGTCAATGACCAAAAACTTGCAGTATTATTGGCGAATTAAGACAATGTCAGATAGCAAGTTTCTGACAGTGATGGTTAGAACACTGTAAATGTGTAAGCCTTGTTAAGAGTGCATTTGCAAAGAATACCAATTAACAGAATATGAAGCTATGCATCTAAAGGGGTTCTATGCAATGATATCCTGGTGTATTCCTTGGGTTTTTTTTTTGGATTGTGGTTAAACCCATTCCACATGTTCTTTAAAAAAGTCATCAGAATAGAGCCAAGGTTAAAAAGTGAGCCCCCTACATTTGGGGCTGATTTTCTTCCCATGGGTTATCCTTTATCCCAAAAGCCCCCTATGACAGTACTGCGGGTTTTTTTTTTAAAAAAATTTGTGGATTTCTTTCCCTAGGGTAACCCTTTGAGGGACGACAGGGGATTAAGACTAAATTACACAGAGTCGCTGTCTTAAAAAAGGGTTAAATTTTTTAAATTTTTTTTATATATTTTTTATATATTTTATATATATTATTTAATAATATTATTAAAATACCACACAGAAATTTTTTTTATTTCAAACAAACGTTATAAAATATAAAATTTTTAAATTACGCTTTCATAATTTTATGGCAGTTTTTATGGTGTTTTTACCAATTTTTTTTAATGCCACTGACCCAAAAAATATCACAAACCAAAATGAAATGTGTGCATTATTGTTTTATACTGCACAATCATTTTGGGCCGTAAAACCAATACCATTGAAAGAACCACAAAAACCATGTGTGAATCCAGCCTAATGCTAAACTATCTCATCATGGGAAATACTACAGCTCCAGCTCAGTAGTACTGTCAAAAAGCTTGAACCCAGAATAGATCATGAAACAAAGAGGAAAAAATTCAAACTCCATACATTTCAGTTTTGTGTCGCGGATCGGTACCAATCAAGACAAAAACTGAAATTTTAAGCACCCTAGAGGAAATGAACATAGGTCAAAGCTTCACCTCAATAAACAGACCAACAATTAGCACAGACTTCATCATTTGTAAATCTATGGTTATTTGGATGCAGGATAATGATCTACAGTCCATACACATATAGTAAACCGCTTTACTAACTCTTGATGTAAAAATAGTTCTTTAAATATTATGTTAACAACCGATCTAAAATGAGCAAAAATATCTTAAATCCATAAAACAACAATATGAATACAATATATGGGTTACTCTATTTGACTTCAATTATTAATATCAATTATCTTTTCAGTGATATTCTAATTTTTTAAGAAACATACTGGAAATATAATAAAGAAGTGTTTTCAATGTGAAATTGAGGAATAAATTAGAGAAAACAACATTTTTCTCCTAAACTTCAGCTGCAACACGTGGCACTGGAATGATATATATGCGGATATCAGTGATCACAAAAAACATAAAAAAAAAAAATCACATCCTGTACAAATATAAGTTCTATATGAGTAAAAATGGCAAATACAACAATTTTTCACACAGGTGTTGTTTACTGATCAGACTTTAGAGGTGAAGAGGGTTTTTGTCGACATGAAACCACTCTACTATTATCTGAATTTAATAGCACCTGATGAATACATAGCCCAAAAATAATCTAATAAGCAACAGGAATCATAGACAGGTGCCCAGATATTTGTGAAGCGGCAAAGAAAAATCTGTTAATGTAAGGGGGGGGTAACACAATTATTTGTCTCTGGTGTTAGCAGTGCACTATAGCAATAGAGGGGATGGAGGGGGACGTGGAATGGCTCTCAATGAAGAGGTCTAAAGCTATAATGAGTGATAGACGGCAAAATTCCAATTACTAAAAAAAAAAGAAATATACAAAAACGTTGATTAAAATTAGTAAAATTAGAAAATTCATGCCGGAGCGATGATTCTGTGTTACACTGCAATCATATAGCACAGAGGAGAGTGTGAATATTTTATTAGGGAAATCATCTCTGGCTTGCCTGGATGGGGTTAAGTGAAGTCATTTAAGATCCTCTGCATGTGACATAATTTAACCTCTTTCCTACAAACAGGTATCAGGCGAAACTATTTTCCTTATGAAATATTTACAGACCCAGTTTCATTGCAGGTTCTGTGCTGAATGAGGAACAGAGATGCCCTTTTCTATTTAAAAAAAAAAGAAAAAAAAGCTAGTTAACCTCTCAGGGCCAATGGTCTACAAAATATTGTTTTTCTGCAAAACGCCCGATTATTAGAACACCTATTAGGTATTGGTTTACATAGTGGTATAGCAGAGCTGAATTTGTCATTTTGCACTGCAGAATAGCACATTACTTACAGTCCTATGTAAAAGGTCACAATATCAGAATGTAGTGTTCAAAATCACAAACCCAGCTCTGCTGCATCCTAATGTACGTATCGCCCATTACATATGGAAACATGTAAAATATAAGCACCCAGTTTTATCGCAGACCCTCTCTCTTGTGAACCTGTTCAGTGCCAGGCAATGGTTTATGGTGGAAATATTGTCTCTAAGAAAAATAATGAGAACATCTATGACATTTTAGCTTACATACAGATAGAGCAGAGCTGATTTTGTCATTCATGTTTTACACTTTGTTGCCTGCGGTGCTATGTCAAATGAGTAATATGACATGATACTGCAATGTGTTCTACCACATGACAAACTCAAATCTGCTGCATCCGTTATGTACATAAGGGCCAGAAATGGGCATCAAAGTATGGGCAACTTATTAAGCACCTATACATGGATCTAGATTTACATTTTCTTTCCCGACCTGATCTCTCTGCAAAGCATGTGTAGGGTAACAATATTAAACCACACAGCAGCGGTGAAGGGGTTAAAGCCAAGGATTGGAGTAAACATGCTGGCATGGAAGATTTCACCCATCCAAGTCCCATTATGTGACAAATCCCAAGCTTTAGAATGATTCTTTCATAGAGAGAGCCAGTGTCAAAAAAAAAAAATCCTCTTTTGTTCAGGCAAAACAAAAACAAAGAATTAACAGCAGTTTGTGTCTAGCTGTGAACTAAGTTAATATCCAGCGCCGCCGCTGCTGCTGGAGACGTGAATGCAGAGTTCCTGGCAACAGGCAGCATTTTCATGCTGAAGTAATTACAACACATTTTCGTATTAGCGTTTCCTAATTGCAGGAAATTAGACTCATGCTTTATTAAGACATGCATTTCATATAGAAAAGTAAAAAATATACAAAAGGCCTGACATAGTCTGTAGCTACATAGAAAACATGCAGAGAAAACGACATCAATAAACTCCAAAGGTTTGAAGGGATCGCACGTTATCTGCTACAATGTAATATGGGAAAGAGTAAACAAGTTATTCTATAGGTGGTAGCAAGGCAGAAAATATTGTACAACAATACAAGAAAGGGATAAGATATATCATGTAAGGAAGGAGACAGATACATAGATCATAATGAGATGGATAAAGGTAGATAGATAGATTTAACAAGGTATAAAATATAAGAAAATTTAGGATAGACACAAGATATATCATGTAAGGAAGGAGACAGATACATAGATCCTAATGAGATCTATAGATAGACAGTAGATAGAGTAGTTCAATAGATGTAACAAGGTATAAAATATAGGAAAATATAAGATGGGCATAAGATATGTACTGTAAGGATGGACAGAAATAAATAGCTTAGACAGATCAGTATGAGATGTATAAGGACAGATATATAGTGGGGTATATAGAAAACATAATTCTATACATGGTAAAAATGAATACAATACATAAATTACAAGATAGAGATATTATATAAATTGTAAGGAGGGACTCAGATAAGTATATTAGACAGATCAGAATGAGATACACAAGGCTAGATAGATAGATAGATAGATAGATAGATAGATAGATAGATAGATAGATAGATAGGTATGGATGGATCTATTGTTGGATAAATAAGATAAGGATAGACAGCTATCAGGGAGATACATAATAGATAGGTAGACAGATGGAGATACCTGATATAAGGACAGACAGCTGTAAGAGATACATAACCGATACATCAATACCATATCTGTAGTGTAAATAGGGATATAAAGAATATAACATACTAATGAGATCATTAATATATGAAGATAATCGGCACGTCACACACAGTACTAACTAGAAGTAGCAGAGCTGACCTTGCCAGAATTTAACTAGATAGTCCAGTAGTTTTTACAAGCAGTCCTATATAAAACTGTAGAAACAGGATTCATGATGTCTAAATAGAATAAAACAAGTCTGTCAGGCGCGCTGTGACACTAGAAGGAGAAGAGTAATATATCTATTTGTTTTCCCTTTTTAATATTGTGCGTCTATTAATTCGCTTCTGCCGTTTAAGTAAAGACATTATCAGATGTCATGATATAAACCTACGTTATGTATTATGCTGAGGTATATGGTTTCTCGTCCTCACATTTACCTATTGATGTAATCAATACATTCGGAGAAGCTACAAGTGTTACTACTAACTATACATTTGGATCATTTGTAGCCTTGGATTGCATTGTTCTATGAGATATCCAGAAGCATCATGGAAGTCACATAACATAAATGGTTACAATGCATATAACAAAGGACAGTTAATATACCCTGTATTTCATTGCAGACACAGAGCATTGATTAGCCCCTATAGATAGCTACACGCTTCTTCTCCTGACTGCCAACCAGCAGATAAACTGCATTGTTGTGCAATTTGCAAACACGTGGAGCTTCCATTAAAGTCAGCAGAGGTTCATGAGGGATGTCACACCATCTACCAACTTCACCCACATGTCCCTCCCTGTACTGCAGCATTGTTCGTCAGCAAATCGAAGGGTTAACCATGTGTCCTGTGTGCACACTTATGTACATATATAGGTCTGTCTAATTGCATTGTTGTTGTGACAACTTCGGCATCAGCTTTTATCCATATTTAATACAGGCAACATGAAAAGAACATCTTCTAATTGCTCAGTCAATCCCAGTGTTACATATTTTGCAGTGAATTGTGCTACTGTATTCTGTAAAGTCCTCCCCACCCCCCTTTGTGGGAAATGATTTTCTCTACATAACGATTCATTATTCCATGGACTATAGAAATTCTCAGGCTGCAGATCCATTTTCTACCGTTTCGCTATCAGTGACTCAGTGAAAAAAAAAATCTACAGATGTATCAATTATTTAAGTTGTGCTAATCAGAAGCATACTGCACCTTAATGCCTTTCAAGGGTTTCTGGGCAAGAGAGCTGTTTTATCCCTAAAAATCAATATATCATGATATAATCCAAGGACTCAATCAATACTCTGACAATAAGTATAGATTAACCCTCTTGTTACCTCTTAAAGCACAACTGTATCACTGGCAACACAGTGCTCCTCTACGTCCCATTGGGAAGGTATTGCAAAGTTGGTCTCGTTAACCCTTGGGGTCCTGGACAAAAGTGACTATGTTTGCACCCGGATCCTGGACAACAGCGACAAACCCTCACCACCTTTATCCCGCTTTATTTATTTATTCTTAAAGACTTGATTTTTTTTTGGACCGCTGCGCTGATTGGTTGATTAATTGTTGATTAGGAATGCGGCAAGATCAATCATTTTCTCCAGCTCTGCATGAAGACTTGCCACTAATTGAATCTGACAGTCCAGATTTTTCCTTCCACTAAATTTAAAATACAAACACATGCAGGTCTCTTGCAAGGTCTCTGGTCAAAATGAGTTCAACAGTCACAACAGTTCCAAATGGGAAAAAAATGAAAAATTCTCAGCTCCCAAACTAAAAAGAGAACAAACGATGCTTGCAGTTAACGGGGCTGGACTGGAGAAAATTACTGACACCTAAGTAAAGAAAGACTAATTTAAACAAGAAGTCATAGATTGTATTTTAACCACAAATGACACAATGCACCACTGGACACAAAGAATTCAACTAAATATTATACTTCAGACTGGGGATTGTTGCCCATGGCAAACAAAACGCCTCTTGCCTCTAAGCAATTAGGGACAATTATATGTCTAATTAAGAGATTTTAATGTGCGTGCCTGCAGGGGGAGGGGTTGTTAATGTAATGTTAGACATCAAATAATACAAAACTTCTCCTCAAGTTTTTGTAAAGCCAAAAGCAGCAACTGTGAAAGTGTTTAGCAGTAAATACCCCATCATTAAAACGAAACAGTAGAATATCAACACATAATAGAAACGTTATATAAACTACAACTAAACAAATAAAAGAGATGGAGCTTAGCAACCAATCTGGATTTCCTGTGAGCAATGAATGACTACAACTGGAAGGGCTGTCAAGGAGTTAGGCCAAAAATACAAGTTTGATTTTCAGCCATGATAGATAAACGTTAAAAAAAAAAAAAGAAGATAGCAAAAAGGAGTTTATGTTTTAGGATTTTGGTTTATAATGAAATGATGCACCCAAAAAATTCTAGTTACTTAGGCTTTTTGTTGACAAATAAAAAAAAGTATCTAAATTACAATCAAGGTCTTGCATTCTATGAAAAGTATCAGGAGACTGATGATAAAGGTGTAAGTAGCATTTACACAAGACAAACAGTGCAAAATGCGGTTTAGATTTGTGTCCCTGCATGCCTTTTCATAAATGACGCCTAAATTCCCTATTTTCACAGCCAGCATTGTTATCTCCATGTAAATACCCAAACTAATAAAACAGGTTTCAACCATAACTTTAGGGTTTATTTCATGATAATATAATCAAGCCTCATAAGGGGGATATAAAATATAATCATGGCTACAGTGGATTTTACAAATTCCTCTTTTTTTTTTTTCTTTTTACTATCTCCTTAAGGACAAAAAAAAAATTCCAAACAGAGAAAAAAAACACACACAGACTTAAAGTCTTTAACTAAAGCCTGACATAAATCACCAAACAAGATGCGTGACACCAATGTAAACAAACATGGAAAATACACACATAGACCTTCCACCATGTGCTGGATCCTAAAAATGCAGCCCCACTAAACAAAACATTCTTTAACAAAACAACAACTTGGCTCAGTAAGTGAGGGCCATGTGATTCTATTTATTTTTTTGTTAGCTATTTTTTTTTATATATTTTTTTTTTTTTATACAGCTCTGAGCAAGTTCTTATTTTTGTTTTCTCAACTTGTTTTATAAATTTGGGGATTAAAAAACATCAAAGCAGTGTCCACATAGAACCCAAATTTTTTAGGGGGATCGTGTGACAAGTCGCGCGTTTATTTGGGTTTCTTGAAAAACGTTTTGTTCAAAAGACACACTGTAGCTTTCATTTCCTGACCAAAACACACTTTTAATTTGCAACAGCAGAAAAAGGGGCAGGAGTGTTTTTTAAAACCCCTTTAATTTCCCATTTTTTAAAAGGCCCCAAAACAAAATCCCAAACAACTGCCCTGTTTTTTTAATAAAAATTTTTACCCCTGGGAAAACCCTTTTTTTTCCTCCCCCCACTATTTATTAAAAAAATGTTTTTTTTGAACTGTGGGGTTTTTTTTACCCTTTTTTGGCCCCTTGCCTCTCACATGTGAGCACATCCATCTTTACATTTTATTATTTTTTTTTTAAAAAAAAAAAAGCTTATTTTTTTTTGCTTTCCCCTTTCAATTTTTTAAAAATATTATAAAAATAAAAACCACATTTTAGTGACAAAAATAATCCCTGGGCCTTGCAATTAAACCCCCCCCTCCCCTAAATGTACAGTGTACTATTGCTTATTTTAAATTTCTAAATGTAATATCCTTCTCATCACCAACAAAAGGGCCCCCAAATCTGCTCAAAATATATTTTTTAACATTTTAAGATAAACACGGGGGAAAATTCTCCCTTTGGGAACCCAAATTTCCGTTTAAAACAGCTCCGGGAAAAAAAAAAAAAAAAAAAACTGGCTCTTTTAACAAAACTTTTCCCCCAGTGCAAAATTAGTGCATGAAAAATTAAAATTCAAATTTATTGATCTTTTCATGTCAACAAGTGCCAAAAATTTGAAAAAAAGGGAGAAAAATAAAATCCCAATTTATTTTTCTTTAAAAAGTGTATGCATTCACGTCCTCATAGAAAGTTAACATCAGATTTATTCAGTATATTTTCATTTAGATTCACTTTTGAATACTATAATATCTTACTATGGTCTGCATAGCAGCTTTTATGATAAGCTTTTAATAGCTAAGAATTTATCTGGCAAATTTAACAAGCCTTCTATAGCAGTTTATTCTCACTCTCTCTTTTTTTAAACAGGGTTTTAAAAATAAAAACAACCCCCAAATTTCCCCTCAAACCCTTCCCCTACTGATCTCCCAACTGCCCTTTTGAAAGTAAGGTGGGGAAAAGAATGAGAAAAAAAGAAAAAAGGGTTTAAAAAAAATGTCAGGGGGGGTTTTTTAAACTTTAAACAATTAAAAAGAAATTAAAAAAAAAAAACAACAAAAAAAACAAAATCCCAAAAAAAATTCTTGAAACCGTTCATTAAGCAAAATCGATCACCACATTCCGAGTTGAAAAACGGGAAATTTTTCCCAAATTAAAAAGGAAATGGTTGAATGAAAATAACAAAATTGAGGCAAGGGCAAAAAAAAAAAACAAAAATAAAAAAAAAAGTCTATAATATAGCTATAGTGTTAGAGAGGAAAAAATAAATAAGAGAAGTATTAACTATCCTACCACCAGGTCAAGTTATAAACCCTTTAAAATGGGACAATTTGGGCCCATTGGGATAAATTTTTAAAGGAAAACATTTTTGGAGTTTTTCAAAAAATTAAATTTTTCCCTAAAAAAGGTGAAATGAAAATTTGAGAGAAGTTTTTGGAGACTTTGAGTATTTGCATACATGAAGTGCTAACAGTTCAACCTCCCTCCAACCCCCAAATGCTATTAAGCTGTCATTATTATATTACACACATGTGAAGTAAATTCCAAAACTGACATACCATAAACACTGCTGCTGATCATGTCTTTAGTGCCAGCACAAGATGCGGAATGAGATTTTTCACAAGCAGGAATTCCAAAGGTTGATTTTCATTAAAGCCACTTTTCCTCTCAGCTATCAAATGTCACTGCCTTGAAACGTGGGCCCTTTCGTCAGGTATTCATTTAACCTACATGCATATAATTAAGGGTGGAAAAACAACATCAACACAAGAGATCTCACATCACAAAAGAACAGGGAGAAGTGCAATAAAAAAAAGCAGAGGAGATACAAAACTGTTACATTCACTCTCATTCAAACCAAGAGGAATAACATGACTTTATTAAATAAGGCATCTCACCCCACCACCACCACCCTGCACAACAATATGCCCACCATGCTGCCCTACCTCCCCCTCCTAAGGTTGATTTCCTATTAACACAGCCCAGAACTGTTGGAGTCCTAAACTTTCTTTGCAAGGACCCCAAACCCAGTTGTGACCCACTTAAGAACTTTAGTTGCACTTTGGTCTTGCCACACCCAACTTTCTTAAGCCATATTTGCAATAAAATAGCCATTGCAACATAAATTGCTCTCTATCCATGAATGAGCAGCTGCTGCTCCCAGGAAGGAGCCAGAAGAGACAGACACAGAGCAGAGATACCTGGGTTCCTATACATTTCCTGATTCATATAAATATGTACAAACTCATTAGATACAATGTAACTGAACTGACTGCAAAGCCAGACTCAGAACAAAACACTGACTGCAGCAGCCCCACAATAAGGATACAAGGAGTCACCACTTACCTGCATGTGTAACACTGGCAGCAGATGGGTTACTGAAGCATCGATCTGCTGTATTAGCTGATGAATGGGGAAATCTCTTCAAGTGAAAGCAGCAGTTCATGATTTGGATCAGCAGCAGAGAGTTCTGCACATGCTGCAACAGAGGACACTCACTATAGCAATGGGGATGTTATTTGCAAGCTCCAAAGGAAACAATCAATGCAGATTTAAAAGGGGAGGAAAAATAGAAAAGCCTTGAAGTTTTAATTTGTGTTTCTAGCATAAACCCCTTACCACCAGGGTAGCAATCTTGTTTTCCTTGTATGTGGGGGTTGGACTGGTGGAAGCATCAGGCTGGCTTCTGATGGATGTGCAGTGGTCACTCCCCTTGTCCCTGCCCCTCTCTCTCCAGCTTGAGGTATGCACGGTCTGCTAGCACTTCCTCCTCTGTGCAAGGCTCACTGACCAAACGCTTAGACAACAAGCCTCCACGTATTTAGCTCAGGCTTTGCATTGTGCAGGGACAAGGGGATATGAAGCTTTCTCCTTGTGATCAGCAGCAGCAGCAGCAGCAGCAGCAGGGATACAGGAGGCAGCAAGCCTGCACCATGCAGTAGGGGGTGTTTACAGAAGGGCTGATTGATGGCTGTGCACTCACACTGTGGGATTTTCTACCAGAGGCTTTGCATGGGGTACTTGCCAGTGATTTACTGCAGTACATGTGTGAAGCAGGGGCAGCTATGCTGCTCTTTTGTCTGGGGGAGAGTGGGACAAATGATACTGGATGCTGCACATATCACTAAACTTAACACTTGCACTGTTTCTCTAAGACAGGACTGGGAGAGAACTGCAGTGCCAGGAAGACACAGCTGCTTCAGAAGCTCTTGTGGCTGCTGGTAAATGATTGCAACATTTTAGTCAGATTTAAAAGTACTTACCCGAGATGTTCTGCAGTATTAGGTATGTAGGTAGGATGGCTGCATAAATATAGAGACAGATTTCTTAATTTAATTTCCTCACTTAGCTATATTGGTAATGCTACTTTATGTGTTGGGACTTTTGCATTAGGTGTGTGTGTAAGTATATAAATATGTGTATATATATATATATATATATATATATATATATATATATGCATGTAAGCACAAATGTGTGTGTGTGTCTGTGTGTATCTATAAATGAATGTATTTACATATGTGTGTATATATATGTATGCTTCTAAGTATATAAATGTGTGTGTGTGTATATATATCCAATTATGCACAAGTGTTGTGTATTTTATTTTGTAAGTATACAAATGTGTGTGTGTGTATATATACACGAATGTAAGCACAAGTGTGTGTGTATATGTATTTTTGTAAGTATACAAATGTGTGTGTGTGTGTGTGTGTATATATATATATATATATATATATCTCCGAGTGTATCTATAAATGCATGTGTGCATGTATTCACCTATGTGTGTGTATCTATATATGTATGTTTGTAAGTATATAAATGTGTGTAATTTTATATTATATATATATATATTTATATATATATTATATATTTTATAATTATATATATATATATATATCAGGGTCTTAGGGAACTAGAAATGTGTAAATATTGTAATTAAAAAGTAGAACCCTTCCTCCCCCAGCTACAAAGCTTGAAGTGCAGTTTTGTCAAAATTTGCTACTACTCTCCTAGATTTTAATTGGCAGAATCCCCCATTTTTGTTTTCTACTTTCAGATTTTTGTTGCATATTTTGTGAGATTTTTATACAGAATTTCTGAACTATAATACACCTTAGAAATGTCACTATATGTACTTACATTTCTCGCTATCAATGGATAATCATTCCTAGAAGTATTTGTAAAGAAAGACAGTTACTAAAAGGGTTAAATAAAGTGAACACTTATAGATAAGATCAGATTGATGCAGATACAACTATTTAAACTCTAGTACAGTTGCCCCTATAAAGGTTTTTTCCATTGTTTTTTTTTTTTCATTGTTGCTCCCCACCTGGGGCTATACTGCAGTTTTCTGCCCAGTGTGTATATTATTTATATTCTACATTATATTATTATTTCTATATGTAAAGTCCTGTTTGTAATAATATTACCAAGAGACTCATTGCCATAAATCAAATTTTGATACATAACTGTAACGGGTATGTTTCGTACTTTCCCTTTTCTTTTTTTTTACTTCTTTCCTGGTCACAAGTTGTGTTGTATACAGAAACTGTGAAGGCATGCATTAGAATACATATAGATTTGCTGTAGTTGTGGCTCTACGTCTGCTTTTTTTTCTAACATACATATAACGGGTTTTCACATAGTGACAACTTGATACCTTCCCACAACATCATTGATAACTGTCTGATCTGCGGGGGATGTTCACACACCGTATTTTGACACTTAATTTTCACCGAAGTTTGCGCCAAAATACGCTTTAAATGATATTCAAGTGCAGCATTCATTGAGTGCAGTGCGAAATCGTCGTTGTGTAGACGACAATGATCTTAGATGTGTATTTTTCAGGATATGCTGTGCGCGCCGTAAAGTAATTGTCATGTTAATTCTTTAAGGTGTTTACACGCCAAAGAATAAAAAAATATAGGAGGCAGAAATCTGCAACGGGCCGGTGCACATCATTTTGATGTTGAAATTCTGCGCTTGCAAGTGCGTACTTTTAACAAGTAAAGGAACACGTTTTTTGATGTGCACAGGTACGTGCCGCAAAAATATAGTCTAAACATGCCCTACGGGTTTGGCACCACAGGGATCCCCACTGATCATGACAATGGAGGTCAGAGGGCTCCTATGTTAATGAAATGACAGTTAAGAATGCACACTGCCTCTCTATACAAACTCCTTGGGAGAGCGGAGCTGTCTTCAGCAGTCCCATAGAGTTTATAAGGGGAGCAATACAATGCTCCATTAAGACAGAGGCACTTGGGACTTCCATTCTCCTGATTTGTGGGGGTCCAAGCAAGTGTTAAGTTGTCATTATAAGAAAACTCCTTGAAGATGGTCATTACATCCATAACGGTAAACTAGATACATGGAACAACTTAGAGAAGAAAATTTTTCTCTAAGAGTGACAGAAAAAAATTGAGAGGCTAAAATACTTCATTCCTTTCAATAGTTAACTGAAAAGATGAGAACAGCTTGAAGGCAGGGGCATAGCTATAGGAGGTGCAGCGGTAGAAGCTAAAGTGCCCTGCATCCTGAGGGGGCCCAAAAGCCCCTTTGACACATAGGAGATTTGGAGATGGTGTGTTATACAATTACTGAACCCCCAAATCTACAATTACTGAACCCCCAAATCTGCAAAAACTGAGCTTTTGGGCACTGAGTATGACTTAGCAAATCCAAGCACTCTGTGTAATATATACCCATGTATATGAGAGCTAGGCGTTACTTGAGCCTGCAAATGTCGCCAAATAATAGCTTCTGGGTGTGGGTAAGATGCAGCCAGCAATACCAAACTCCCTAACTATTGATGCCTATGAGAGGAAAATGCTATCTAACTAAGAGCAGTCTGTACAGTATAGAGAGTGAATTGAAAATAGCGTTCACAAGGCAATAAAGTGAAATATACATAACATGGTCATGTGATTTGAACAGCCACTGAGAACCCTACACCTCAGCTATGACGATTTTGACACTTCTCTGTGCTCTGCACTGATTGGATGGCCGCCAAAAGTGCAGAAAGCCGCTGAAAACTAAACTGAAAATGGCGTGTCAAACTAGAACTTTACTTGAAAGAACAGTAAAATGTTCGAATTCTAAAAATGTGAGAAGTTCTACTAGATCTTAAATATTCTAGAACAGTTCGATCAAAACTAGTCCTTGGTTCAAATCCCTGCAGGAACAAAACCTGTGGATTTTTTTTTCTCTTTATCAATGCACAAACCTCATAGAGAGTTCTTTTTTTATTATTATTTATTTGCACTATTTGACTGATTACTAAGGAGTACAGAGGAGGGGAGTAGAGTGACAGCACCTGGGTTTGAACACTCAGTAGCTATCTGAGAAGAGAGATGATGTCTGAGCATGTCAGGCCAGGACTGAGGAGCTCACAGCCCTGGTCGTATCCCCTGGAGATGAGCTGTAAACAATGGATCACTAAAGGAGCAGCTAAAACAAAAAAACAATACAGAATTTTTAATAATGATGAAAATGTTCTGTTATCTGATTTGCAAGCTTCCCACGTCAATTTTACTTTGTGGCAAAACCCCTTTAATCCCAACCCTAGGATATTCCATTAATGTGTATAATTGTTAAATTCAAGCATAACAAACTTTTTCATTGCTTTTTATCCTTCTAAATGGTTCTATACTGTCCATGTTGTCTGCACGTCACCTGATTATTGTGCCCGACTGCTGTACAAAAAAATTCTAATTTATACCCATCCATAGCACTATAGAAAAATGTGTGAATAGCCTGGGGTTGCTGGAGATGTAGATTGAGGAGATTAGCCTATTGCTTAAGTCAAACCCCTTTAGTCACTATAATTATGACAATTTACAGTCTACACATGGTAACTTTAACCAACTAATTTCATCAGAAATACTGGTTAGACTGGACAAGTGTGTAATTAATCCATATTGTAAACCTAGAGCAGCCTATATGGAAGCTTCCAAAAACCCTTTTTAGTTTAGAATTAGAGATTCAATATAAATTGAGCAGTTATATTATAATTGTTTGCTACGTTTGCATATTTTAGCCCAAATCGTGATGAAGAAAGACTTATTAAAAATAAGAAAAACTGTACTTTATTTGTCACAGAGAGGACCAACAGTTATATGCATATAATAGCCTAAAAGAATGAACCATAAAAAGGTTCCCATTGGTGTTCCCATCTTGAGTATTTATCACATAATTGCTGCCCTATAGGTTTGGTTTCCGTGGAAGAGAATATGGCTTTTATGGCACCTGTTTGCCAATTCCTATGGGTACAATGTTCCATTCTAAAGCCCTCACCATTGCATTCTATGAGAGTTAGGCTATGTTCACACGGCTTATTTGGGGGCCTATTTGCGGAGGTAATTACGTCCGTAAATACGTCCCGAAATACGTTTCAAATAATGAACAATTAGATTAGCATTGATTCCAATGTAAAATACGCCTTGTCGTTCACACGAGGCGTATTTTCGCGACGTATTTTCGCCATGTAAATACGATCGTAAAATTTAGTCCCCTGTCACTTATTAAGGCATATTTCACGACGTAAATACCCATAGTAAAGAATGGGGAATGTATTTACGATGCGAAATACATGCCACACTTTGTGACACGTATTTGAAACGTATTTCGGGACGTATTTGCGGACGTAATTACGTCCGCAAATACGCCCCAAAATAAGCCGTGTGAACATAGCCTTAAGGACCATGTGTGCTGCATAATGCCCACACACTGGCCAACTTACTTATGCATAGGGTGCCGTTATATTTCACAGAGCTGTACAGAGAGTGATATCGTTCACATTGGATCCCGGCGCCACTGGGGCTCACAATGTAAATTTCAGATCTATCAGTATGTGTGTGTGTGTGTGTGTGTGTGTGTATATGTATGTATATATATATATACAGGCAGTCCCCAACTTACATTGTTCTGACTTACATACGTCCCCTTGTTACAAACGGAGACTTATGGGGCGTGCCTGACATTCAACACTGAGTCACACACCATGATAACCAAGTGCCAGCATGCCACAGCTGCACATGAGGTACAGAAAGGTGAAATCTTCTAAAAAAGGGCACAGACAGCAAAACAAATGTAAAAACTGTTCCCTGCACTTTCCAAAACTAAAAAAGTTTTCTGCTGGAATTACAATTAATAAATATGCCTGTTCCGACTTACATACAATTTAAACTTAATAATAATAATAATACTTCAGAAACAAACCTCCAGTCCCTATCCCGTTTGTAACCTGGGGAGTGCCTGTATGTATGTATGTATGTGTGTGTGTGTGTATATATATATTATATATATATATATATATATATATATATATAATATATATAATACTACACACACACACACATATATGTGGGTATTTTTATTTTATTTTTTTCTTTGGGGGGAGAGTGTAGGGGAAAGCCATGCAAACACAGGGAGAACATACAAATTTGTTGCCAATGTTATTAGTGAGATTTGAACCCAAGACCCCAACAGCACTAACCACAAAGCCCAAATCTATTCTACTACACAAGTTTTTTTTTTTTCTATAGCTACTTCAATCACTTAGTAATCACATGGTTATGGATGAAATTTTTCCAAAATATTTCTAACATTCTGGTCATTTGAAATGATTTATCTAAATTCTAATTACTAATTACTTTGTTACAATCCCCAAAATCCTGTTATCTCATTACTTATGTTTGTATATAGATATGGGGTCATTTCCATGCTAAATTGGGCTCAGGGTGGGCAGAAGAAAAATCTGCCCCATCCCCCCAGACCTCATTGACAAGTCCCATAAATGTAAATGTATCACATGGCCAATACATGTATGTAATCTTAGGTCAGGAGGACTGTGTGGCACATATAACAAATTATATACATATAACGGCTGTGTGTGGAACATTTACATGTATATGTCACAAAAAGGTACCGCTAACAGCTGTCACATGTGTAGCCCACTATATGAACCAGGGATATAGTGAGGTACCATACACATTGTGAGGTATCATACAAAATTGTGGTAACTAGTTGAAGTCAGCTCATCCGGGTATAAGTCTTGGATTCAGCTGCAGGTAGGACAGAGAGAACTGGAGCTAGAAAACCTGAATCATGTAGTAGATTAAGGGCATGTCCCCACGGTACGGGTTTTCGGACGGTTTTTCAGCCGGTTTGCGGTTTTTCAGACCGCCTGAAAAACCATCCGAAAAAGAGCACACTGGTGCTCTATGGACAACCTGTGCAGCAGTCCCCACTGCACGGGATTTCCGTCGGGTGGTTTTTCCGCCCGTGGTCCAACCGCAGAACATTGTGCAGAGAAAAGCCCTCCACATTGACATGCAGATTTCGTCCCTAAACCAGACGGAAGAATGTGCATGTTCAGTGTTTTGCGGTCCGACCGCGGGCGGAGAACCCGTGCAGTGGGGACTGCTGCACGGGTTTTGAGCAGTTTATATTGACTCCTATGTTAATTTTCCGTCTAGAAACCGGTCGAAAGAATGTGCATGTTCAATGTTTTGCGGTCCATGGGAGAGAGTTTGTTGCAGGTTTTCCGACGGTTCCTAAAACCGCAAACCGTCGGAAAAAATGTCCAAAAACCCTTGCCATGGGGACATGCCCTAACACATTACTCCAGCTTTCAATACCAGCCAATGTCATTTTAAAACAATCCAATTTTTTTTGGCAACATAGTAGAAAAAAATTAATATATTGCTGTGAATGTTCATATTCATCAGAAAAGCTGACGCGTTTCGGCTGGTACTCCTTAGTCGTAGTGATACATATATTGGGTTAAATGTATGTAATGGCTGTGAGTAGTACCTTGTTGTGTCACATACATACAAATGTACCATAGGCAGCCACTACATGTATGTAATCTTGGATGAGGGGGCTGTGTTTGGTACATGTAATGGGTTATATCATACAATATCTAGTAATAGTAATAATAGGTTGATAATCTAATACTTGTACCATCAATTACATGAATATGTTCTAACCTGCTACATATGTCTCACGTCAGAGCAGGTGCAGTGGGCCGTGACTGCCACCCTGCCCACTATTCCTGCCTACTTGGCAACAAGTGGGGTCAAGAAACAAGCCGGGGTCAGAAATTCAGGAGGACAACAAGAAGAGCAGGGAAACGCCAAGTGAACAACCTTTGATAGGCAAAGCCTGGAGCAACTAAGGAGGTTTAAAAGGTCTGCCCGGATGCCGCCCCAGCAGCTGATTGGGGCGTCGTCTGAGCCCTCTGATTGGCCTGAGAAATACACCCTCTGTTGGGAGAGGCTGCAGAGCTGTCACTCCTGAACTCAGGAGCAGCGCCTCTCCCATGGTGTGGTCCCAGGCCAGACCTATTAACCCAAGCCCGCACTTGCACTAAATGGACGGAAGGCTGCCCAGACAAACATATCCTGACAATGTCATACAAAGCTCTTACATAATATAAGGGTTGTGTGTATTAACAATTAAAATGATCTTTCTTTACAGAAATATAGGTAAAAAATACTTCAAAAGAGGCTGTGCTCCATGCAGTGCATAATGATGTGGCAGCGGCATCCAGGAACTGTACCATGGGCATGGTGCTGGTGTCATTCAGCGCTAGCTTGTCACTGACAACGGTGCAGAGCCAATGCTTCATATCTATGGTGAGGCACATGAATGTCTTGATGCTTGCCAGCATTGGGATGTCATGTGTGCTAGACTCCTAAGGGGCCTCAGGTCCTCGTTTACACTTGGTTAGGAAAGCTAGCTTGCCACTTTTTTAAACGTTGCCCACTGCACCACCAATGTGTTAGGCTATTTCACTGAACCCACGACTGGGTAAAAATGGGCATCAGTATTAGAGACAGAACACGTTCCGACAGCACTCAGCACCCTGTAATGTGGATGCCACCCCAGGCAGTTGTCTGCCTTGTTCGAACATACAAACGGCCCTGATAGATATGATATGATACTAGAAACCGTCTCTATAATAGATCCATAATGGTTTGCAAATAAAAGTGTGATGCAGGTATAATGCTTAGAGCATGGCATGATTTTTAACTGCAGCGTTCATCTATAGTATGTGTACTATTTGTTTTTTGAAAATGTGTTTAAGGGTTAAGAAACGGCAATATTAAAAATTGCCCGCAATACCCACTCTGCCCGTTTGTGAACCAAGCCATATTGCACTTAGAGCAATAGTACAGAACATTTGCATTTCACATGGCTTTTGCTGCAGAATTGCAGCAGATTTTACTTTCATTTTTTAATTATAGATTTTGAAATCCACAGCATATCTCCTTGAATTTTAAATCCTTGGATTAAAAATTCATGTAAAAAACACCATAAAAACATGATAGATTTGAATGGAACTTGTCATGTGATTTATGCTGCTCTAAGAGCAGGATATTATAGAGGGAGGGAAGCTGAACATTGTGATATAGGGTTATATGATAGAGGAGAGGAGCTGAGCTCTGTGATATATAGGGTTATATGATAGAGGAGAGAAGCTGAGCTCTGTGATATATATTGTTTATTTATGAGAGGAGAGGAGCTGAGCTCTGTGATATATAGGGTTATATGATAGGGGAAAGGGGACTGAGCTCTGTGATATATAGGGTTATATGATAGAGGAGAGAAGCTGAGCTCTGTGATATATAGGGTTATATGATAGAGGAGAGAAGCTGAGCTCTGGTGATATATAAAAGGGTTATATGATAAGAGGGGGAGAAGATGAGCTATGTGATAAAATGGGTTTTTATATGATAGGGGAGAGGAGCCGAGCTCTGTCATATATAAGGTTATATAATAGAGGAGAGATCTTCATCTCATTACTTTCATTGTTAATTTAAGCGCTATGAAACATAATGCAGCGAAAAGTGACCTGGGCATCACAGTGGCATTGCAGCAATGGAGTCTTGGGTTGAAATCCCACCAAGAACAACATCTATAAGGGTATGTTTACATAGTGTTTTTTGACTCTTATTTTGGGGCGAATTCGGTGCCAAATCTGAAAAGTTTTAGAACTAAAGAGGTTCATACATGTGGCCCAAAGTGTGGTGCATATTGGATACTTTTTTGGATGCAGATCCGCTCTTAAAAACCGACTGACAAAAAACAAGCTTAAAATCCTCATCAAATACCCATCCAAAAAACAAAATCCTCACACAAAAAAACAAGCCCCTACACAGCTCCGTATACAGAAAAATAAAAAAGTTATGGCTCTCAGACTGCGACGATGCAAAAACGTGTTTTCCTTTTAGAATAAAAGTGTTTTTATTGTGTAAAAGCAGTAAAACATGAAAAAAAATACAAATTTGGTAATCACTGTAATCGTATCGCCCCTGCTGAGTAAAGCTAGAATGTCATTTAAACCGCATGGTGACCGCTGTAAAAAAAAAAAATAAAAAACCCTTACCAGGAATGTTTATTTTGTTCAAAATGCCTCACAAAAACCTTAAAAAAAAGTGATCAAAGCGTCATATGCACCCCATAATGGTACTAATAAAAACGTCAACTCATCCCACAAAACACAAGCCCATAATCAGCTCTGTATACCGAAAAATAAAAAAGCTATGGTTGTCAGAATAGGACAACATAAAAACGCAATTTGTTATAGACCTATTTCTATTGTGTAAAAGTAATAAAACATAAAATTTATATCATTGTAATTGTACCAACTCCCATAGTAAAGTTATCCTGTTTTTTATCCCGTACGGCGAACATTGTAAGAATGAAGCCCAAAAACCAATGGCGGAACTGCGTTTTTTTTCCCCCCATTTTCATGGCTCAATACTGAAAAAAAAAACTATGGAACACCTGTCACCCAAAAGCACAGTAAAAACCTCAATGAGACCCCTAGGGGGGCGAATCCAAAAAATGGGCGATTTCGGGAAGGGGTTTCCCTTTTTCTGGTATTTTGGGGGGCTTTGAAAATGAGACTGGCACCACCAAAATCTGCGCCCAAAAGCCAATAGCGCTCCCTCCCTTGTACCCCCCCTGCCATCGCCCAAACAGCATTTACACCACATGGGGGTTTTCCCAAATTTGGGAAAAAATTTGCGTGAAAAATTTTTTGGGTTTTTTTTTTTTCCAGGATTTCGAAAAAATTAAACATTTTCAGCTAAATTTGCAGTTTGTTGGAAAAAATAACATTTTTAATTTTCAAGCTTAACACTAAAAAAAATTTTTGGGACACACTTTTGGGTTAATTACTCACACACCAGGGATATTTCCTTAAGGGGTGTAGTTTAATTTTTGGGGTTTTTTTAGGGGGTTTATTAAATTTTCCCTTAGGGGTCCGCAAACCTGAAATGGCCCCTAAATAAAATCGTAATGAAAATGAGACCCCAGAGCCAAGGTGTTTCCTATTTTCGGGGCTTGGGTTTGACCCAAAACGTGCCAGGCCCACATATGGGATATCTCTGAAAATGGCACAACTGGGAACAATATTAAGATGCATTTCTTTGATCACATGTACCTGTTCTTGTGAATAAGGAAAAAAATTTGAAAATCTGCAAAAAAAGTGAAATTTTGAAATTTCACCTCCTCTTTTTTTAAATTTTCCTGTGAAAACCAATGAGTTAAAAACTTCTTAATGCTGTATTGAATACTTTAAGGGGGTAGTTCTTAGATAAGTCATTTCGGGGGTTCAAACATGCAGGCCAATCAAAACAATTAAAACGGGACGGTCCCCAAAAAAAAAGTATATTGCAAATTTTCTTGAAAATTTAAAAATTTACTAAATTTCTAACCCCTAATGACGTAAAAAAAAAGACATTTAAAAAAAAGATCCAACCTACAGTAACAAAGGGAGATGCAGTTATAAGCTATTTTTTGAGTGGAAAACATCTGTCTTACACACAGAAATTTTTTAAGTTTTAAAAGGTACATTTTTTTAAATTTTCACGATTCTTTTATATTTTTTACAAATAAACAAGGACTTTTTTGGGCCAAAAAATTTTTAATTTAAAGCACAAGTGGGCACGAGAAAAAAATCTCTGAACCATTGAAGGTTATTCAAAAATTATGTCCGACAGGACCATGCCAGATTAAAAAAAGGGGCTCTTAAAGAGGCCAAAATGGCTCCACAAAAAGGGGGTTTAAAATTTGCATGTTCTCTGTTTTTGTGGGTTTCCTCCAGTTTCCACCACTCTCAAAAAACATATTAATAGGTTAGTCTGGCGTTAAATTTGTGGACAATGGTGAGAGGGGCCAATGTGCATAATGACAATCTCTGTACAGCGCTGTGGAATATAACAGCATTCTGTAAATGAAAATTTAGAGTCCCTTCGTTTGGGAGCTTTTTAATGAAAAAGCATATTAGAATAAGGAAAAATTTTTCTAAAACATGGTAAAACTAAACGTCCACGCAGAAACCGGGGTTTTTAGGATTTCTTCCAGGGATTTTGCCAAACAGAATAATTGATTGTGTGAACAAACCCTAAAAGAAGACTTTGTATTTCTTCCTTGTTATATCTGAACCTATTTTTAACAAACATGGTTCCAAGAATCGCTCTTCAGAAGAGTCACTGTAGTTACATTTCTCTTCTTCCTTCAAAGAAGACCCAATGAAAGGCCATTTTCCTTCTTTGGTATTGTTTTCCACTAAACTTTGTCAAAATTTAAGGTTTTGCTCTTGATGAAAGGAAAACAAGGCTGGCTGTGTTATTACTAATTAGCCAGCAGAGGTAAGAATGTTCCTGTCTATGCTTCTCTCTGTTTGAATCAGCTTCTGTCTGAACTGAGTAAATTATATTACTTGGTAACAACTGGCTGTTGTGCTTTTATGTGACAGAAACAGTAACCAGGTTCCTAAAAAAGACTTAAGAAAGGATCTCTCCAGGCGGGGGTCCAGGTCAATGTATCTTTTAAACAAGAAGCATCAAATATTTAAATCAAGATACATTCTTGTACCGAAAAGACAAATCTCCGACTTTAAATCATAGAAGGTTTGATAACATTGTCGGCTTCAACTTCTACCAAAGGAGCCCGAGCCCGGTGCTTTCATTGTGGAGTCACCACCTCCAGCTGTTTGGTTCATAAAACAACACAATTGCAAAATATATGAAAAATACTGCAAATTAATAAAGGCTTTCACATGAGGCAAATCGGAGCTTTTATTTATAAATATATTTTATTTTAGCAGATGAAATAAGAAAATGACATTGAAAGAGGAATTCCAACAAGGAGACAGTAAAAGGTATTCTAAAATATTGATCAGTTGCTGCCTCCATACAGCCTGATAAACATGTCAGAGCTAGTCGGGACTTGCTGTGCCACCGTATGGTGCTCCATCAAATGCCACATTATACTGTATCCTGCCAAATCACACTGTATCCAGCTCAACAATGGTTCCTACACAGTGTTATATTCAGAAGTTCTAAAATGCATCAAAGAATGCACATGGCCAGTTTTTCTTTTTATACCATAAATCAGGTGATTTTATGCTGTCCTATGTGAAAGCAAGACCTGATAGAATGAGAAAAGGTAAATTCAGTGATATAATGCATAGGTTTCTGGGATTTGATTAAGGAGTAAAAAGTGGATCCTATCAGATGGAGACGAGAGTGAGGAGATCTCCATAAATTTACCAATAGTAGTTCATGTTATCTTGATGGTAGCTAAAAGATGTCTGTTGGCAAAATGGCTGGAGCTGATAGTGCCATCAGGTGAAATGGTGGTAGAAGAAACCAAGATTTATGCCATAGCGGACCAAATATATGCTGAACGCCATTGAGAAAATAAAGCATCAAACTTCTTCAATAAATGGAAATTATGTATAGAAAGGTTTTATACACAGTCTGAAATTGAAAAGCTAAGACTAAATTTCAAAGATACCAAATGATTTCTCACCGAATCTCTCAAAGGATAACTACGCAGATTACAGCCTCTCCATAGACTTCAATAGTTAGGGAGTTTGGTATTGCTGGCTGCATCTTTCCCACGTGCAGAAGCTGTTATTTGGTGACATTTGCAGGCTCACATAACGCCTAACTCTCATATACATGGATATGTCGCAGGGAATTTATGAAAATAGGGATTTGATCAAATCACGGAAGATGTTAAAATAACTACTCTGTGGGGTGATTTCCCTAAAGGAAAGTCAGTGATTAGATTAAAACCCTGAACTGTTTTACTGAAAAGATGGATATATCTCCCTTAAGGATTTGATCAAATCCCTACTTTTATCATTTCCCTGCAACAGATATCTATTATACAGAGTGCTTGGATTTGCAAAATCAAAAGTTCTGTTTTTGCAGTTTTGGAGGTTCAGTAATTGTATAACACACCGTCTCCAAATTGTGCTTTTGTGCCGACTCAGAATGCACAGCCCCGTAGCCCCATAGCAGCTGCTACCGCTGCACCTCTTATAGCTACGCCCCTGCTTGCAAGGTATCCTCATCTTTTCAGTTAGCCATTGACAGCCATTAAGTATTTTAGCCTCTCAATTTTTTTCTGTCACTCTTAGAGCCAAATTTTCTTCACTAAGTTCCACATATCCAGTTTACTGTTATGGATGGTAATTCCAGCTTCTCGTCACCTGTATAGGTATAAAAATTAACCAGAACATCTTCTCCCATAGACTTTAATGGGGTTCGAATAGAACTTCAAACCGAACTCACAAAAGTTTTTACTTTTTAGGCTATGTTCACACGGTGTATTTGCAGAGCGTAATTACGCCCCGCAATTACACCGTGTGACCGGGGGCGGGAGCGGGGGACTGAGCAGGGGGCCGGCACTTCGCCGGCCCACAGACTTGAATTGCCAGCGGCGCGTATTTGCGGCGAGTAATTCAGATGTCAATTATCTCCCCGCCCGGCGGCTTTGCCGGGCGGGGAGAGGAGACGTAATCCATAGTTCTCTATGAGAACTGTGAATTACCATAATGAATGGGCCGTTTTCGGTCCGTAATTGGCGCACTCCGGCGCATAATTACGGACCGAAATACCGCCCATTTTAATCCGTGTGAACATGGCCTTACTGTTCGCTCAATACTAGGTCTGACAGGTGCTGTGGGTGTCCACAGCCTAACTGTTACACTTTAATTATTGAGGAGCTCAGTTTTGGTTTATACTGTTGTAATTTGTACAGTTTGATTTGAAAAGAAAGCAATACTGTTCTTACAATGTAACTAAAATATATCCATTTAATCATATCATAAAATTGTAATTACTTTAAAGTAAGTAATTTTATGCAAAGCCTTAAATACCAGAAAACCTTTCTTGTTTCCAATGTAGGTCTGTGTGTTTAGAAATCTAAACTTTGCTATGGGTGCTCTGCTTTCTTCCTACACTTTTACACAGTCGAAGTTATTGTTTCCCTGTCTTGTGTAGGTAGCCCTGGTTTAAGGTATAGTCATGTAGTCCTGGCTAAAATATCAGTTCCTGTGGCACCTGGAGCATGTGCTGTGAAGCAAGATATATTGGACCTGACTTCAATCACCCACTAAATACATTCTTAAAACTAGACCTATCAAATGCATCCACTAAAAGGCAAAATGCCATGAAAGTAAAGATACTTAAAGTATAGAAGGATATGTGTATTAATCATACTGTAATAAAGATTTTACTCCATCTGTCTAATTACAACTACATAGTTAAGCCAGCCCAACTGGTACTCTTTAATTAATGGGGAGATCAGCTTTGGTTGATATCGGCAGCTGCTGTACTTTGCACAGTTTGATTTGAAATAAAGCAATAATGTTCTTGCAATGTATCTAAAATATATCCCTGTAATCATATAATAAAATTGATGTTTTACAGAAATCATTCACTTTAAAGTAATTGCAAATACCATTTAGGAAACCTTTCATGTTTCCAATGTAGTAAATCACCGATAGTCTTATTCACATTATCTAAGAGACGCACACTGTAAGTGGTTATAAATTAATATAAAATGGTTAATTACTACACCAAATGACATTTACAATATATATTGCTGGGGTCCTGCAATGTAATTGACTTTACTTTAGTCTTGCAATTGTAAGCTGACTGTAGACGCTTCAGTGTTGTAAATGTACTGTCAACTGAAAATCACATCTTAATCTACTACTTGCACAATTGCCTTAAAGCTGCAGGTAATCAAACAGCAAAAAGAACAAAAAAAAACCTTGGGTGTAGGTGCAATATCAAATTCACTAGGGGCGACATGTATGAATTTTTATGAATGTGTATTTTTATTTTTTTTACTTGGCGCCAACAACCCAATTCTAAATAAATAGAGAAGAGTGTAGAATACGACCATATGAAGATTTTTGGCACATTACATAGCGCTTAATGTGCAAAACTTTGTATGGGCATAGAGTGCAATGCGCCGAACTTTGAGAGAAGTTTGGCACATTAAGCTCTATGTAATGCGCAAAAAATCTTCATACTGTCGTGTTCTACACTCTTCTATATCTATTTAGAACTGAGTTGTCAGCGGCATGTATAAAAAACAATACGCATTCAAATTCATACATGTCACCCTAGGTGTATAGATATAAAATTAACAAATGTAGCTATGCTGAGTTTTTTAGGTATGTTGTTTTCAATACTGGTATTCCACAGGATTTATTACATTTGTGAGTTAAAGTCTAAAGACCACTTTGGCATAGGAATATTATTTTTGCATACAGTATTTCACAAAAGTGAGTACATACCTCACATTTTTGAAAAATGTTGTATTATATCTTTTCATGGGACAACATTGAAAATATGAAATATTCATTCAATGTAAAGTAGTCAGTATACAGTTTGTATAACAGTATAAATTTAATGCGCCTTCAAAATAACTCAACACACAGCCATCAATATCTAATCCGCTAGTTTAAAGTGGAGGAACACAATTGTGGTTTGCTAGGGTGGGAATCAATTGGCCACTTAGAGGGACCTGTTCGCTGTTTTTTTTTAACCAGGCACACTCCAATATGAGGCACATTAGAAAGCACCCGCGACACTTTGTAATGTGACTGAGATCGGGGGGCATGCTGGAGGCAGGGCGCACTACAACCATATGAAACCACACATTTATAGCTTCAGTACGGCAAATCCAGGCACATTACTGCTGTAACAGGTAGACCACATTAAAAGTCACTTTGTAGCTAGAAAGCGCTAAAGCTATGACCCGCAGTAGAACAAGTTCATAGATTCAGGTGTGTTCTACGCTACAAATGTGCGCAAAAGAAATGGCGTCTGAGCACCAAAAATGATACATGTCGCCCTTAGCTTCTATTTCATTGTGAAGGTGAATAAGTATCCACTTTTTTTGACAGCTGTGTCAACCCAAGCTTTGCAATTGGGATTCAGAGTAGGACAGTCAAGTTCTTCGACACTAGGCTTTTAGTATTGACCTTAGTCACATTGACGCCCCTGTAAGGTGCCTCTGTGGTGCACCGTATTACAGAAATATTGTCCCTCATTTACTTTTGCTGTCTAAAAATGATCCAGATTTATCACAGGGGTATATTTGGCACACCTTTAGACTTGTTTAGCTTTTAAGATCAACTTTAAATTGGCTTAATTTATACCCTATACCCTAATTTTGGTGCACTTTTGCCACAGCATGTCACGTCATGGCCATACCCACTTTTTACTAAGTCACACTGCAGGGTTGTAGAGGGAGAGAGAAGAAAGAGAAACACAGAATAACCATTCCCCAGGCAAAAGATCAGCATTTAGAACACTAGACCCCACATGATATTAACTAAGGATTCCTTAACCACTTTAGGACTGAGCCTAATAGAGCAAAATTACTAACAATGGGAGTGTGGGTACATCCTACTGTTAGTAAGAGAGTATAGAGTATGCACACTCGCTGAGCCTGCTCCGTATGCGACAGATGCTGGCTGTTAATTACAGCCATCACCCACCGCTATCAGCAAGGATCGGAGAAGGCTCCAATCCTTTTTGTATAACCCTCTAGATATCACATTGATTGTGACTGCATTGTCGGCCTCCCTGTACGCTTCCATAACTGCCATGTTACCACTCCTACCACATCCTGCCATAGGCGCCATCTTTATACAGCTTTCTAACTTACATATATACTACAGAAATGTGTACAAGTGATTGCATACCCTAGTGGTTTAAAAAAAAAAAAAAAAAAAGGATAAATATATATATTTTTTTTAAAAGTTCAAAACACACTTCTTTTGACATTTTACAAATGAGGAAGTTACACATAATTGGTATTGCTGCATTCCTAAAAGTCCAATGTAATAAAATATAACCTGCTAAACAATCACAGAAAAAAGTTGTCAACACCAAAATTGTGTTTTGTTTTGCTTATTTCATGTCCCCAAAATATTGGAATAAAAATTGATTTAAAAAAATTGCATAAATCCTTAAATAGTACCAATAAAAACTATACTTCAGCCCACGAAAAGGGGTTAATGACCCTCGGGATTTTTTTTTTTTCATTATTTTTATTTTTTTGCATTAGGGCTCGTTTCTTTGTGTGGAATTGTACCATGTTGGTGGCAATGGAAAAAAAAAAAAAAAAAAAGTAATTTTGCCTTTTTTAACATTTTTTTTTACAGTTTAAATCACACCTCTCCATGCTGTTCCTGTTCCTCCATGCTGTTCTATGGGTTGGTATGATTACCGCAGTATGTTCAAAGAACAGGCTACCTTCATTATTATGGCTCATTACAGTCACTCAGGCTCACAGCTCCCTGCCTTCTAATTCATTTTTGTTAAAGTTGGATGAGAAAGTTTGAAAAATGTCTTAAAAACAAAGGAACACAAAGGTCCACATGTATGAAAACTGTCTAGGTCTAAAACTCACTATGTTGCCCATAGCAACCAATCAGAGATCATAGCAACCAATCAGAGCTCATAGCAACCAATCAGAGCTTCCCATGAATTTTTTCCAGAGCACTATATGAAATGTAAGGAGCGCTCTGATTGGTTGCCATGAGCTCTGATTGGTTGCTATGGGCAACATAGTGAGTTTTAGACCTAGACAATTTTCATACATGTGGCCCATAGTGTTACATTCTAATATCTAATATCGCACCACACAAGGATTCACTCGCTGCAACCTCACACATAAACTACACAAAGCTTCTGGAATTGTGTAAACAACATGAAAAAGAAGTTACAGTTTCCATTTTAAGACAGTGAATTTACATTTTTATATACAAAAAAGTAGTATTAAAAAAAGTTTCCACTCTAAAATTACAATTAGGCCTCATGCAAATGGTAGGCAGCAGCATGTACAGATGAATACATAGAGGGCAATTTATTTAGTGCCAGTGTTTTAGCTGATAGCAGGGATAAGTTTAGTTTTCTGTCTATAGGACAACCCAGAATGCATAAAATGTATTTATATACACAAACTTCTTCATAACTTTGGCACATTTTATTCCGGTGCATTTCAGTTTAATACTGGTGTATAAAATAATTCCCCCCCTCAGAGCTTGGTGCATAGCACTTTTAGAAAAGATTACTTCTGTAATATGGCATCAGATGGAAAATGCTACAGTTTTTTAACCATATGCATTCAGCTTAAAGGGGTATCCTCACCACATGGATTAGCTTTAAACATGTAAGCAATGATAAATAAAGATGATTACCAAATATATTGCAGTTCTGATTTTGCTTCTCTTCAGAGTTAGGAGCAAATCTTATCTCCTGCTTTTATACATAAGTATTTCTAGGTACCGGTCACCTGTCTCTTGTTTCATACTGGATCAGAGGGGGATGGTGACCTCACTCCCTGCTCTGTTCCTTTTCTTTGAATACAGAGCTCATTTACGTTACTTACTGAGAAACTTTAACCATTTAGAGCTCTGTAGCATCATGCACTACAGTTTACATACTTCCAACACTCAGTTTGCTGTAACAGTACCCACTAGGAATAGCAGGGCTGATATGTCAATCACTGCTATAGAACCACCCACATCCTAACTAAGGAATGGGAGCCTGAAGCTGCTTGTGGCTCTGTTAATCAGCAGGGTCAGAAAACCCCTTTATAAAAATTCTGTATAACTCTATTAAATTGGACGTATATTGATAAATAGTATAATCATACAAGCTGCCAAAGTATAGGTGTCCAATTACACTTCCGTACAGATTGTATGGAGGTCTTTGTTTCAGTAAAGTTCTATTTCTGGTTCTCTACCTATCAGTATATAATAATATAAAATATAGGAAAAAATATAAACCAGACTAAAATAACGAAAATTCCATAAATAATAAAAATGTAATTTCCAGTAAAACAGTTCTTGGAAAGCTGGGAAATAACTTGTCCATTCAGCTTTATAGCTCCCAAGCTTCTTCAGAGTTTTTGTTGCTGTTTTGCCACAAAGCTAAGCAGATTTAATGGTGAGGACTTTTCCTTCGAAATAGTGGTATGCTTTTTTGGTTGGAAGAGTTGCATTTTTACTGGTACCATGAAATGTACCCTATGAAGGCATGGAAGAACCCCAAAAAAAAAATTGTTGAGGGAATGGGGGGAATAGGAGCAAAGTGCAACTGCACAATTTTATAGGCATTTGGGGTTTATTTTTAAGGAATCTGCCATGTGGTAAAAGTGACATGTTAAAGGAATTGTCAAGTTGCTAATTTTTAATCAATTTAGGAAGATAGATGATTATGCTGCTGAAAAAGAATAAAACTTGGACTCCTCTTTGCTCTTACTTCTGTTCTGCAGTCCACTGTCTCATCCGGTCTTCCATTTACTTCCTGCCCTGGTTAGATTATTAATACTACAGCCACCAGGGGCATAACTTCAAGCTCTTGGGCCCTAGTGCAAAAAGTGAAATGGGGCCCCCCAGGTACCATGCGCCATTTACAATACTGAAGTCTTCTTATGTGGCAGAAGGGATTTGGGGCCCCCTCACGCTGCAGGGCCCGGTAGCGACTGCTACCGCTGCACCCCCTGTAGCTACGCCCCTGACAGCCACTGTTTGGCTGTAGCCGTCACCACCTACTGCCTGGTATCACTGCTCGGAGCATTCATTTCCTAACAATGATGTCAGGAAATGTAACTACTGCAGTCAATCAGTGAGCTGACCACCAGGAGCTGGAAGCAAACAGAAGACGAGGGGAGATCACACAGTCATTAGTATAGTATAGTGCAATACGTATGTATCTCAGTATATGGTGATTTTAGCAATCGCCTCGTACACACTGTCTCTGGCAGGAAGTAATAAAAGTACAAATGAAAGATGTTAGATGCCAGCACTAGTTCCTTATCAAACTTGTTGCTCTGTGTGTGCTTTACTCAGCTCCATTTGAATGGGAGAGCGGTGATTCACTATTATCATCATCAGTAGGGGGGTTCTGCAATCAAACTCCTACCAATCAGATGCTTATCCCCTGACCTGTAGCAGTTGATAAATTGTGAATATAGGTATACCCTTAAAAAATGCATATACATCATGTATTTTTGAAAGTGTGTTAAAAGTCAGAAAATAAAGTTTGAGCCCTTAATGTTCTCTGAATGCAGCCACCAAGGCAAAAAATGAACAGTTTTATTGTGGCTCCTATGGCTCTGTGAAGGAATATATTGAAAGTCTCCAGGTTACATATAAAATAGATTCTGTAGTTTGTTATTAAGTTGAATTTGTATGCAAGTTGGAACAAGTAAAGGTGTAACTTCTGACCATTTTTTTTTCTTTAAGTTTTGCTGTCTGTGCCCCTGTTCAGATGATTTCACCTCACCTTCTGTCCTTCCATGAAATAATATTGATAGCGCACACCTTGGTTATGTGAGTATATGGGGACTCGGTGGGAGGGTTTCCATTCCTTAATATGCAGGGCCGGAATGACGGGTAGTGAAGGGAGGCAACCACCCAGGATACCACTTGATCCCAGGCAGCAATGGAGTGCATGGAGGAATGGATGGGGCTCAATTTTCCCATGGAGGAGAGGGGGCGTCATGTGCCTTATTTGCCTAACGCATGAAAATACCTTATCCCAGTCCTGTGTATAAGGCATCAGTAAATCGACGGCATGCCTTGTCTTGAATTCATGAAATGTATGTTATTTATTTATAGCAAACCTATAGAGTAACAGGTATAGGAACTCTCCGTGGTGCAACAATCAAGTGAGATACTGCAAATGGCAATGTTGTAAATCCAGATATACGTGCAATGTTTCAACTCAGGTTGACCTTCTTTCAGAAGAGAATCTAGTGCCACCTGCTTTCACATCACTTTATGTCCTTCTATTAAATAATATTGATCCTTCACACCTATGTTATGTAAGTCTGTAGGGTGCTTAGTGGGAGGATTTCCATTCCTGTATAAGGAATCAATAAATCCACGACACATCTAGTCTTAAATTCATGCAATGTATATTATTTATTTACAACAAGCTTATAGAGTGACAGGCGTAGTACCTTTCCATCAAGGGCATAACTAGAGAAGCCTGGGCCCCATAGCACACTTTTGGATGGGCCTCCCTGCCAGCCTCTCCCCCGACCACAAACATTTACCGGTACCCGTTAATAATAGTCATGCAGTTACTAGAGAATGCAAGGAGCAAATACCTAACCACACATCACCATCATACTGCTACCAAACAAATCCCACTACAGCCAGAAGAAAACATCACCAATAACACTACTACATAATGACCCGATTACACCACCAGAACATGACCACAAATTTCCACCACATAGTGACTGAATAATATCCCTATTCAGATACTGAATAAAGATCAATACATAAAGACCAATATTACCACCATAAGTTGACCATGTAGTCATAGCAATGTACACAAGCTCTGTAGGCTGTATATTACCCCCATATAGTCACCATATAGTTATAGATAGCAGTGTACACAGCCTCTGCAGACTGTATATTACCATAATTCAGTTACCATATACTGTAAGATACCAGTTATATACAGGCTCTGCAGACCATATATTACCACCATAGAATGACCATATAGTGGTAGACACCAGTGTACACAGGCTCTGCAGACATATAAGTAATTACAGTGCAGTTACATCCAGCGACTCATAGTTGACGTTTTTCTGATGAGTCATTGACTTTCCCTTCTGTTCTGCATCCAGTCCTGACCACCATAATGACTTTTCCTGGGCCACCACTCATCCTTGCAGAATTTTCACACAAATATCTTAGAATCTTCACTTTTCCAACACCTCCCTCACCATCCCCCACCTCAGTACAAACTCCCCATGGGTGGCAGAGCAGGTACAGGCCGTAGCTCGGAGGAACAGTCTCGTAGGGAGGTGGGGGAAAAAGAGGACTAACCCCCTAGATACTGTGCTACAGCTACGGCCTGTATCCCTCAGAATTATGTTGTGTGGTCTGAACTCCTGCCCTTGCACCCAAAAAATCAGCAGCAGGCATAAACTTCAGGGGATGCATGGGATGGAGTTTAGTACTGCCATGCTTTTTGTAGATTTTCTGTCTTTTCTCCAGGTTTCCCCATTGGACCATGATGGATTTATTGGACTTCAATGGACCAGCATTAGATCCATTTCTTTAATAAAATGGTCAATGAGGGCTGGTGTTGGGGACTGTTTAAATAACGTGCTTTTTGTGTTGTTAGTATTTCTTTTACCATTTTATTTCACTGTTAGTAATAGAGGTGTTTTACAAATGCCTCTGTATTGCTAGCACTGGGGCTGGGTGAGTAACCTTAGGGTGACAAAAATAACACCACAAGCCACAGGGCTAGTAATCGTAAAAGAGGTGTCTGACAGACATCTCTCAAACATATGAAAAATGGTAAAAAATACAACAAAACAACACACAAACACTTTATTTCAATACACACTCCCTGACCTTTAAAGAAATGGATACAACACTGGCCCGATATAGTCTGGCAGGGAAAACTGTAAAATACAAAAATCAACATTTGGTTGACAGCTTTCTAAAGTGCCTAGGACAGCATGAATACTAAATATGGCCCTTGAGATCTGTACTGTAGACACCACCCTTAGATAGGTAGTCTTAATTAAGAAAGTAGGCCTCCAGATTAGTTAGCCAAATAGGAACCCCCTACACACAGTATCTAGGTAGATAGGCCTCCAATTACGTAATAAGACCCTGGTAGGTAGATAGGGCTAACAGTAGGTAAGGCCCCAGTTACATACATAGAAAAGGCTTCAGGTAAGTTGCAAAGGCCACAGGTAGGTAGGTATGTAGGTAGGCAAAGTCCCAGGTAGGCGAGCAGGTGGCAAAGCCCCATGTAGGCAGGCGAAGCCCCAGGTAAGTAGGTAGGTAGTCAGACAAGGTAGGTTGGTAGGCAACAAATAGGTAAGTAGTTAGGCCCCAGTTAAGTAGGCAGGTCCCAGTTAGGTAAGTTTTAGGTGGGCCCCAGGTAGATACTGATAGTTGGGTATCAGGTAGGTAGGTTAAAGGTGAGCCTCAGTTTGGTAGTTGGATACCAGGTAGACACCTGGGCCTCCGTTAGATAGATGGTAGGTGGGTGTCAGGTAGGCGATTGGTAGGGTCCCATTACTGAAATAAATAAAAAAACAACACTCCTCGTTCCCCCGATGCGATTTGTGGCAGGCTGGCTTCTTCAACTGAAGCCTGGAGTAGGCAGTGCGATGATGTGACATCATTGCACTGCCTATGTCCGCACTAGCGACCAATAACTGGCAGATTTAAGGCCTAAGCCCTAAGCCTACTAGGCTGAATAGTGGAGAAGGGATATAACTGTTTGCACATCTGGAGAATGTGCAAACAGTCAAATGGACCACGCACAGCCGGAGATCAAGGGCATTCTGAGGCAGGATGCCACGACCAGGCTCCCCGTGGTGGCAGGCCCCATAGCAGCCACTTCAGTGGTAGTTTCACCATTGCTTTCCATGGTGCAACCATCAAGTGAGATGCTGCAAATGATAATGTTGTAAGTCCATATATATGTGCAGTGTTTCAGCCCGGGTTGGCCTTCTTCCAGTTGCAGGAGGAAGATTGTCTGGTGGCACATGTGCAAGTTGCTGCAGTATAGCAACAATGGCACTAAAGGAGCATTGGAGAGCCAAGACGACCTGGGGAAAGGTAAATAGCTGTGGCCCATGCACTAACATCACACTTTGAGTCATGCCCAATAATAACTAATGTTCTGAAGTACAAATTTTATCTTATTTGGATGTTTGTAACTCAAGGACTGTACTGTACTGTAATTAGTTTTCTTTCTCTTTTTTATATGTTTTATAATAAAAAGACATGCGTGCCTGCAATAAGTTTTCAGATGACATTACACTGCTTTGGGACTTACATGACAAGTAATTTCAACACAGGGATTTATTTGCAATTGTTTTCAAACTGTGTTCAAACCAAAGGTTATTTGGACAGGCAAAGGTTGCTTTACAGACAGAGACCATGACGGTCTTAAGCAATAATTCCATAGCACAGAGCTGATCTTCCTCAAAGCCCTATTGCTTTTATGGTAAATTAGTATAATGCTTGCATGTGTTTGGGGCTAATTATTAAATACTAAAAAAAATAATCTACAGTGTACTGTAGGCATGCTAGAGCACTGTGAACATGATATTTGCTGTAAAAAATAAATTATAGAACAACAAATAAAAAATGCAAAAGTAATAACTGAATCAATAAATTAAGTCAAATGCAAATATAAGCTATAAAAGCTACAGCTAAAATCGAAATAGTAATAGATGTATAACAAATAAATGTAAAAAAAGTATTTAGAGTAGAATTTTAGATAGGTAAGGTGTACTGCATATCTACATGGATGAGAAAAAAAGCAGTATTTATTTATTTATTTTTTTTTTTGCAGCATGCCAACATTGTACTTAACATTACACAATTACATAATACAAAATAAGGACAGCCTTGAAGATGATCAATTCACAAGCAACATAACAATACAGGCATTTAAAAAATGAAGCTGGTTTGTAAGGAGCATCTGATCCTTGTTAAATCCTTTCTGTATCCTGCTCAGTAAACATGATCTGCCAATCCAAATTCATTATTAAAAAAAACACCTTGTGAGCTTGACCTTCTTCAGTTAGTGATTATGGCAGAAGGTGAGAAAATAACATTGGAGAATTAGCTGAAATCTTTTTTTTTATTTTTTTTTACTTATTTTAATAAAGTCTAGAATTTTTTTGACTGCGAAATAGTGGTTTTGAGATAAAATAATTAAGAGTTCATATTTGTAATTGGTGGTCTAGAAGCTATATTGTAAGAAATCCGTGTTTACTAGTCAAATATATTCTTATTATTTAGTATTCAAAAGCTTCAATGCTTTTTAATAGTTGCTTCTCCCAATGCCATGTCAGTATGAAAAAAAAAGTTCTCATAAAAAATGTAAGGAAACCAACAATGTGAATTTCAATAGGTTGTATTCAATTATACATTGTGTGTGACCATAAAATGCATGTTATATCGAGATAAACTTTTATGTATCTATAGGAAAATTCTAAGAATGTGCATAGACTACTCAGCTTAAATGGCCATTATTCATAGGATTATTAGTATGAAAAGATTCTCTAGAGAAGAAAACATAAATGCACACAACTGTTATTTGACGGAGATATGTCGAGCTGGTGCCTCAGTTTTTCACTGCATTTTACTGCATGGAAAATTTCAGACCACACGAACAGCAGCTGGGACATCAGATACTGTACATTTAAAATGTCCCTTTTAACCCTATACATGCTCTGGGCTGGTGCCTACAAGTAGTCAATCAAATTTAAGAAAGTCGTAATGAAATATAAAATTTTACTGCAGTGTTAACCATAGGAACCAATCCAGTAACTGTTCTGATTGTCTCAACTGCAATTGATAAATTAGAAGTAGAATCTAATTGGCTGATGAAAGAACAGCACCATTTCTAGGCGAATAATTAACATTTTTCAATTATTTTGCCAACTCTTGAGCAATCAATCATAGAGTATTGCAATGAGAAGTAATAAGGATACTGTTGCTAATCTCTGTGTATGTATGTATGAGGACTGGGACAAGGTATTCTGGTGCACATAGGCAAATAAAGCACATAGCGTCCCCAATGGAAAGTTCAGCCCACTCCATACTTATTTGCACCCCCTTCCTGTCTGGGATGAAGTGGGACCCTAGATGATCGCCTACCCATGTGTTTGAATATGTATATTATATGTCTGTGTTTATATATACATACGAGGGGCATTCATTAAATATATTCCCTGACCCACTTCTTGTGGACTGAGAGCAATGAAACTTGGCACAGTTATTAGTCCTTCTCTACATAGGTGCCACCTAGGGACACACATTACTCCCATCTATTTAAGCAACTGCAAACACCTCACTTGTAGAAGTCGACAGGTTGCTCCAAAAGCCATTTTGAGACTTCGGAAATCAGAGTCTCCTCATCTGGAAAATGCTTGCCCTTTAAAAATAACTTCATTGCTGGAGAGAGGTGGAAGTCTGATGGTGCGAGGTCAGGTGAATATAGGGGATGTGGTAGAATTTCAAAGCCACAGGAGCATGCTTCCACTTGGGCAACATGTGAGTTGTGAACTGGTGTATTGTCTTGCAGAAGGCGAACACCTTTGGTGAGCATGCCACGTCTCATGGTTTTGATGGCCTCCTGCAATTTCCGCAGCAGTGAAGCATAGTATGACCCAGTCATCATGGTACCCTTTGCTAGGAAATCCCGATGCCAGTTTTTGACTACATCATATGATGGGGAGTCTTCACCATAAATCTCTTTTATCTCATCAAACGTCTCCTTTGGTGTGTGGCCTTTCAAGTAAAGAAACTTGATGACTGCTCGTATTCTACTGGGACCATTATCAAACCTCACACCATTTTAGCATCTGTAAAATGAAGATCGTTATTAGTTCTGCGTTGCAAATTGGCACGTAACCTGACTTATAGAGACTTATATTACACGTGCAATTTCAGCGTTCTGTGATAAATAGAAGTGGGTCAGGGGATATCTTTAATGTACGCCCCTCATAAGTTATCAGAGGAGAGTGTTTTTTTTTTAACTTCATGTAGTCTGTAACTCCCTTTTTCCTGAATGTACCATATCTGTAAATATTAAAAACCTACTCAAAATAGTCTGGATTTAAACAGTACTATGCTTGGAGGAAGTTTTCCAGCAGTATCTCTCCCTCAGTATATCCTGCTCATGCTGTGAGAGGGGACAGGGAGGAAAGGAACATATCACACTCTGTCTCAGCCTGAACCTCATATATTCAACTTGCAAAAACATTCAAGTTAGCTGATGCTAAATAAAAACTTCCCTTTTTTTTTTCTATAGGACTGCCATTAGGAATTTCAGGGCCCCATACAGCCAAAGCATTCATGCCTCCACAGCCAGTACTCCAAAAATGTCCACCTTTTAATGGCTTCTTTACCTTCTTTATAGCCATAACCATAAAATTCTCCAATAGCCTTGATGAATTTCACGTGTCCAGATGAGTAGATGAGATCAGATGAGTAGCATCATAGCTTTATTCCTGGATCCTATGATGGAGACTCCTAGGGAGACTTGTATGGAACTAAGCGCATTGAAGTGCATTTTGACATCTATTTTCAGTGTCAATTTCACCTGAATGTATGAAAGTGGTTTTTGTGTTTTCATAAATGGTGTCATAAGTTCATTGCACCTCGCCTGTGTGTTTGGTGCATTCGAAACTTAGGCGCATTAGTAATGCACCAAACATGTGTATAGGCTATGGATAGGCTGGAACTAAAAGAAAAGTCATTAGAATAGCATGTCAGTGAATAGAAACTATGGTAGTGATCTTGCTTGATGGACCACAGGTCCCAGCAATACCTGTGCTGTGCTGGCTCCTGCTGTATGTAGAAAGGGTGAGAGCCCCAAAAATTAATTTCACCTTTAATGTACTAAAAATTTTAAATTTAAAAATCAGTGGATTATTTAATGTTAAAATTAGTTTTAGATTCTATTAATTTTAAATGAATTTTATTGGAGATATTTTTATATTTTTGGGACATTATATGTTTTATTTTAATTTTATATGATAACATTTTTTATTAAATTTATATAATTAAAATTTATATAGTTATCAGAAATTACTTCTTATTATTGTACTGGTATAAGTTGAGAAACAATGGTAATTTTTTTGCCCTAACAGCAAATCTAGCTCCATTTCGACTCCTCAGGCTCAGGCAGATCACATTGCCTGTTGGAGCAGTAATAGACCTAGTTTTGCCGACCTGCACTCATATATGTCTAATTTTACGTGTGGTGCGACGCCCCCAGAACACCGCCTCATGTTAGGTACATTAAAAAGTGTAGAGTCTTACGAACTATGCACCTAAGACATTCGTTTGGCGCATTAGACATTGTAGCCGCCTCACTTTGGCGCATTTTAAGCCAGAAAAGGGTGAAAAACCCGATCGTACATGTCTCCCCTAGTGTTACAACCTACACACTGCTTGTTACATGCAGTGCTAAAGACTAGATATATCACTAATTTACTGTGACTATATGCATATGTAGATATTTTATAAACAGTCAATAAACTTGCTCATAAAGCTCTTATGCAGGTGGACAGTTTTTTTTTTTTTTTCTACAGATTACTCTATGGTGCCAGATATTAGGAAGAATCCACCCAGAATGTGAATCAGTAAAGTTAGCTCTAATACTAGCAGATTGCAGCCATGTAACCTGTGTAAGGGATCAGCTCGGTGGTAGGATAACACAGGACCAGTCCTTTAGCTCTGTTTAAACGTTCAGGCGTTTATTTCAGCCTTAAACAAACAGCAACATAAACGTGGGCTTAACTTCAGCCAGAACGCAGAGAAAATAAAACAGGTTTACACAGTCTGTGTGGGACACTTAAGGTCCTGTGTCCAGATCAGGCCTCCACCCTTTGCTTGCCCTCCAACGAGACCGGCGTGAAGTCTGTTGTGGGATTTTCCCTGCTGCGCACACCAGCACTCTCCCAGCATCACAGACAATCAATCACAACCTTCCCACCTGATCTCCAGGCTTACATACAGCAACCAAACTCTGGCCTGGACCTGAGGATGTGAGAGCAGTCACCCACCCAACTCTAAACTGCTCCTGGGGAAAACCAACCCAGACTACTTGCTGTGCAAATATACTAACAATAAAACGTGTGTCAGCAACCTACCACCGCTGACACAGGAAATTACTGGTTTTCACCTCACCAACGCCAGGATCCTTGGTGACACATATCTCTGGTCCACCACAATCCCCTCTGTCCTCTTACATACCCCCCCCCTCTGCCCAAGGCTGGGGTTCTGGAAACCTTTACTCATCATGCAGTGCACCCTTGACAGGGCCTCTGCATTACCCTGAAAGCTTCCCCGCTGTTTTTCCCAAACCGAGAAGTTGAAATTTTGTAGGGCCAAGAACCAACGGGTGACCCGAGCGTTCTTCCCTTTCTTCTTTCTTAGCCATCTGAGGGGGGCATGATCTGACACCAACCTACACCTGCGCCCCAGTAGATAGTAACGCAGGGAATCCAGGGCCCACTTAATGGCAAGGCACTCTTTCTCGATTATCGAGTAATTCTTCTCTGGCGGGCACAGCTTCCTACTTAGATAGCTTACCGGGTGCTCTTCTCCATTTACTACCTGAGACAACACAGCCCCTAACCCCGCATCCGACGCATCTGTCTGAACCACAAATTCCCTGGAAAAATCCGGTGCAACCAACACGGGCTGCCTACAGAGGGCTGACTTTAGTTTCTGAAAGGCTTCTTCAGCATCCGGGGACCATTTAATCGTGGCTGACTTGGCTCCTTTTGTCAGGTCGGTGAGGGGCACCGCTATCTCTGCGAACTTGGGAATGAACCATCTATAGTACCCCACAATTCCCAGAAACGCATGACCTGTTTTTTGTTCTGGGGACGGGCCACATTGGATGGCTTCCACTTTATTAAGTTGAGGTTTGATCACTTCCTCAACCCACGATGTACCCCAGTACCGGCTTCTTCCATCCCTAGGGCTGACTTGCTGGGATTAATCGTGAAACCCGCCTTCCTTAACACCCCCAGGACAGCCTGAACCTTAGACAGATGACTTTCCCGCTCCTGACTAAAAATGACTATGTCATCCAGATAGGCTGCCGCATATTTCCTGTGGGGACGCAACCCCGGGCCCCATGGCCCTCTGGAACGTGGCCGGGGGCTCTCTGTAAGCCAAAAGGCATCCGGAACATACTGGAAAGACCCTTCAGGTGTGGAGAACGCTGTCTTCTCCCTACCCTCCTTTGACAACGAATTTTTGCCAATACCCTTTGTAAGATCCAGGGCCCATGTATAATCGAGCGGGGACCCAGTCTCTCTATCAATTCATCTACCCGGGGCATGGGGTAGGCATCTACCTTAGACACCTCGTTTAGTTTGCGATAATCGTTACAAAATCGCCATTCCCCATTGGGCTTCGGGATGAGGACTATGGGACTAGACCACCCACTCTTTGATTTCTCGATCACCCCTAGGGCCAACATCCTTTGGACCTCTTTCGCAATGATCTCCTTGCGAGCTTCGGGCACCCTATAGGGTTTTAAATTGACCCTTAGCTGGGGGTCAGTGATTATCTCATGCTCGACTACGGTGGTTCGACCCGGGGATTCTGTAAATAAATCTCTATTCTGTAAGAGCAACTGTTTACACTGCTGCTTCTGAGATGGCAACAGGGTCTCCCTCACTTTGACCTCCTCAATGGCAGGCGTCCGTTGGGCCACAGCGCACGGGGCTGCTAGAGGGTCCCTCTCTTTCCAGGGTTTTAACAAATTCATATGATAAACTTGGTAGGGCTTCCTCCTGCCTGGTTGGTGTACCCTGTAATTCCACTTCGCTCACTTTTTCACTACCTCATATGGCCCCTTGCCATTTTGCGAGAAACTTGCTTTCTACTGTGGGTACCAGCACCAGAACTCGTCTCCCGGGTTAAACTGCCTGAGACGGGCTGCCTATTATAGACCCTTGCCGGGGCCTCTTGAGCCTGTAGAAGATGCTCCTTCACAATAGGCATTACCTGGGCTATTCTCTCCTGCATCTGGGAGATATGCTCTATTACACTTTTTATACGGAGTGACCTCCCCTTCCCATGTCTTCTTGGCAACATCCAACAACCCCCTGGGGTGCCTGCCATATAACAACTCAAATGGGGAAAACCCTGTGGATGCTTGGGGCACCTTTCCTGATGGAAAATGCAGATAGGGTAGAAGAAAAATCCCAGTCTCGACCATCCTTTTCAACTACTCATTTTAACAAAAGCCTTCGGGGTCTTGTTAAACGTCAACCAGCCGTCTGTTTGTGGATAAATAAACAGAGGTGCGGGGGCTGGGTAACTTTTAACACTTTACAGAGGTCCCGCATCACCCTCGACATGAACGGGGTCCCTTGATCAGTCAGAATTTCCTTAGGTATCCCAACCCTCGAAAACATCTGAAACAACTCCTTGGCTATGCCCTTGGAGGAAGTATTTCTGAGTGGGACTGCCTCTGGGTACCGGGTTGCATAATCGACCATGACCAGGATATACTGATGTCCTCTGGCTGACTTCACCAGGGGTCCTACCAAGTCCATGGCAATTCTATCAAAAGGCACCTCAATAATCGGAAGGAGTAACAGGGGGCTTCGGAAGTGGGCTACCGGGGAGGTGACCTGGCATACGGGGCAGGACTGGCAGTAGTCCCGAACTTGTCGGTGAAGCCCCGGCCAATAGAATCTCTGAAGGATCCTTTCCTGGGTATTCTCTTTCCCCAAGTGCCCCCCTGACACATGGGAATGAGCCAGGTCTATCACTATCTTCCGGTATGGTTTAGGCACTACGAGTTGTTCTACCAACTAATCCCGACGTTTTATCACCCGATATAGCAGATCCCCGTTCATGGCAAAATGGGGGTACCTCTTTTCCACCCCGGTCTCTTGGGGCACCCCATTTACTACCACCACACTCCTTCGGGCCTCTCTCAAAGTCTCATCCCGGAGTTGGGCCGACCCAAAGTTTTCCCGGGACACCTCTAAATCGGGGACTACCTCGTCGGGAGTTTCCTCCTCATTGTCCCCAATTAATACGGCAAAGGGAAACCCCAGGTCACCCTCTGGCGCCGTCCCTGCCAGGGTGACCGCACCCTGTAGGGGCTCCTGACTAGGCGATGGGTTCCATGGTAGTGCCCGTTCCCACAGAGGCCAGAACAGTGGAAAATCCCGCCCGATTATAACGTCATACATTAATTCTGGGACCACCCCTACCTGGTGGTACCTAACTCCTTGCTCTGTTTCCATGGTCACCTGGGCCACTGGGTAGTGTCACCATTTATACAGGTAACACCTACTCTCCTCCCTGGGATCAACTCATGTGTAATAGAGGCGGAAAGGAGCGTTACCAGAGTCCCCGAGTCCAATAGTCCTGACACCAAAGTCCCATTAACCGTCAGTTGGCAGAACTGGGGACCCTTCTCCATGCAGGGGACTGCACCACATGTGGTGTGAGCAAACAGCGAAGAACGTCGAGCAATCCATAGGTTCTGTAGTATGGGGGCACTGGGATACCCTATGACCTGGGGCATGGCATCCTCAACAAACCACCTCCCGGGGCCCCCCCCTGTTTCAAGGGCTCTGGTCTCACCCTGCCTTTAGGGCGAGCTTGCTGAGGGCTCTGTTGTCCTGGCCTCTCAGAGTCTCTTGGGCTTTCCCAGTAGACAGTCTTTCGGCCCCCTGCAGGGCCTCTGGAGTTCTCAGAAGTGTGAAAACATTCCACCAATCCCACCAGACTATCGACCGACTGAGGGTCCCCTTGGGCCACCCAGGTCTGGATAGGTCTGGGTAGCGAATGTATGAACCGATCCATGACTACTCGTTCCACCATCTGTGCTGGGGTACACCCATCCGGCTGCAGCCATTTCTGCACCAGGTGTAACAAATCAAACATCTGGGACCTGGTGGGCTTGTCCGTACAATAGGTCCAGTGGTGGACCCTCTGGGCCCATACCGCTAAGGTAACCCCAAGTCGTGCCAGGATTTCTGCTTCCAACTTTGGATACTCATTAGCATCCTGGAAGGCAAGGTCACAATAAGCCTTTCGGGGTTCTTCGGTTAGAAATGGGGCTAAGACCTCTGCCCATTGACTTGGTGGTAGCTGGGTTTTTGGTTGGCCAATCGCTCAAACCCAGTGAGGTACGTCTCGACGCCTTCCTCCAGTGTCAGTTTTTGCAACGCTTCCCTCACGCTCCTTCGGGCATTAGTACGTCACTAGTTACTGGGGGCACTGGCTTTTACCGGGCCTGGATATCCTGTCAGCTGTTTGGAATCATCAGCCGGTTGGGTTTTCCTGCTGAGCCCTCATGGCTTCCATATGAGCTTGCTGTTGCTGCGCCATGAGCTGCTGCTGCTGCTGTACCATGAGTTTGCCTTTCTGCTTTGCAGAGCCTCTTTTTGGTCTGCTGCTGTTGAGCCTTTGGCCTTCTGCATGGCTTGCTGTTTTCTGTGCGATGAGTTGCTGCTGCACTTGTACAGCCTCTTTATGGGCTTGCTGCTGCACTTGTAAAGCCTCTTTATGGATCTGCTGCTGAGCATCCATAGCCTCTTTCTGGGTCTCTGCTGCTGTGCATTTGCTTGCACTAGGTGTTTGATTAGTTCCCCCCATGAGGCTGATGTAGTGGAGAAACTCAGTTGTGGGCCCTTTAAACCCCGGGCATTACTATGTCCAAACAAAAAAAACCCAGCACCCCACAGTCCTCCCAGCCCCAAAAACCCTGGACTCTTAGCAGTAGGAAAATTTAGGCGTCCGGCCCTTTAATTATCGCTGCTGTACGTTCTATGCACTGTTGCATGCACCACAACTTGTGCCAGAAATGCCCATTGCATACCTCCACCAATTGTAAGGGATCAGCTTGGTGGTAGGATAACACAGGACCAGTCCTTTAGCTCTGTTTAAACGTTCAGGCGTTTATTTCAGCTTTAGATAAACAGCAACATAAACGTGGGCGTAACTTCAGCTAAAATGCAGAGAAAATAAAACAGGTTTACACAGTCTGTGTGGGAAACTTACAGTCCTGTGTCCAGATCAGGCCTCCAGCCTTGCTTGTCTCCAACTGAGACCGGCGTGTAGTCTGTTGTGGGGATCTTCTGCTGCGCACACCAGCACTCTCCCAGCATCACAGACAATCAATCACAACCTTCCCACCTGATCTCCAGGCTTACATACAGCAACCAAACTCTGGCCTGGACCTGAGGATGTGAGAGCAGTCACCCACCCAACTCTATGACTGCTCCTGTGGAAACCAGACCCAGACTACTTGCTGTGCAAATATACTAACAATAAAACGTGTGTCAGCAACCTACCACCGCTGACACAGGAAATTACTGGTTTTCACCTCACCAACGCCAGGATCCTTGGTGACACAAATCTCTGGTCCACCACAATCCCCTCTGTCCTCTTACACCTGTTAAATTGTGAAAGCAACTCTTGGCTATGATACTGAGTCTGAAAGATAGGATCATTACAAGATAAGTAATGTATTCACAGAATTATACAATGCCTTACGTAGATTAAGACACTAAACTCCCTGATATAAATTACATCCATATTTATACCAACTTATGTTAACTACCCATTGACAATAAATATATTTGCTATAGACAGAGCAAGTGTTTTTGATAAAATTTCCCTTTTAAAGCTAATTCTGTAAAGTAAAATATAGCTTTGAGAGTTGCATATTTGTGCCCATATTTTTAGCCTGTTGAGAAGCAATACTCATCCTTTCTAAAAGGTCAATATGGAAAAGGTATATTTTTATGGAGAAAAATTTTAGGTTTCAAGGACACATTTATTGTAAAATGTGGAGAAGTGTTCTTCACAGTACTTTACACTTTGCAAAATCAGAATCACTGAATAAATGTTGTCTGGAGGTAAAAGCAATGGAAACCATGCAGCTTGACTGTAATTGACTACAAATGAAGCTGTGTTCACGTGTGTTGGGTTCTGTTCTGCTGGAATTCCATTGCATTATGATAGTAAGAATAGAATAGCCTGTAAAATGATTCTTGCGAACAAGAAAAAACGGAAACACGATGGAGACCTCCTAGACCCCTGGATCGCCCAGAATTACAAACAATTCTCCTAATAAATAGTTACTTGTCACTTTAAATGGCCATATTACATCTGAGAGGGTGTATAGATTATATTTCTGTGTGCTCTAACTTTGAATATGTAAATGTGTGTATGTGTATTTTAAATGGATTTTATTGTATTTTTGATATTTTATGTGATAGAACAACACAAAGTAGAAAGTAGGTGTGAAGTGTAAAGAAAATGATATGTGCTTTGGAACTTCTAAAGGTGCTTTCACATGGAGTGTTTTTTTGTTGCGTTTTTTGTGGCAGAAATGTACAGCATTAATTGCTGTGCCTTTCTACGCAAAAAACGCATCCAAAAATGCACAGAAAAAAGTGCTCCATGTGAAAGCACCCTAAAGGTAATTGATCACAATGGATTTTATTTATGGGTATCAGAATACACACTTTTCACTTTTTAATTTGCAAAAATTTAGCATGTAACATGTATAAAGCATGTAACATTTTCTTTACACTTCACCAATAAGTGCTACTTTGTGTTGCTCTATCACATAAAATATCAATAAAATACATTTAAGTTTGTGGCTGTAACATTTAAAGATGAGGAATAGCTCAAGGGGTATGAATACTTCTCCAACCCACTATATGTATATAATGTTCTGCTTAACTATATATGTGTGTTATTTTTTTGTTTGTTTGTTTTAATAGGTGCTGCAAACTGGTGAGCTGCTGAAACCAATGGTGATTCTACACTCACCGGCCACTTTATTAGGTACACCTGTCCAACTGCTCGTTAACACTTAATTTCTAATCAGCCAATCACATGGCGGCAACTCAGTGCATTTAGGCATGTAGACATGGTCAAGACAATCTCCTGCAGTTCAAACCGAGCATCAGTATGGGGAAGAAAGGTGATTTGAGTGCCTTTGAACGTGGCATGGTTGTTGGTGCCAGAAGGGCTGGTCTGAGTATTTCAGAAACTGCTGATCTCCTGGGATTTTCACGCACAACCATCTCTAGGGTTTACAGAGAATGGTCCGAAAAAGAAAAAACATCCATGAGCGGCAGTCCTGTGGGCGGAAATGCCTTGTTGATGCCAGAGGTCAAAGGAGAATGGGCAGACTGGTTCGAGCTGATAGAAAGGCAACAGTGACTCAAATAGCCACCCCGTTACAACCAAGGTAGGCAGAAGAGCATCTCTGAACGCACAGTACAGCGAACTTTGAGGCAGATGGGCTACAGCAGCAGAAGACCACACCGGGTGCCACTCCTTTCAGCTAAGAACAGGAAACTGAGGCTCCAATTTGCCCAAGCTCATCGAAATTGGACAGTAGAAGATTGGAAAAACGTTGCCTGGTCTGATGAGTCTCGATTTCTGCTGCGACATTCGGATGGTAGGGTCAGAATTTGGCGTCAACAACATGAAAGCATGGATCCATCCTGCCTTGTATCAACGATTCAGGCTGGTGGTGGTGGTGTCATGGTATGGGGAATATTTTCTTGGCACTCTTTGGGTCCCTTGCTACCAATTGAGCATCGTTGCAACACCTTGTTGAATCTATGCCACGAAGAATTGAGGCAGTTCTGAAGGCAAAAGGGGGTCCAACCCGTTACTAGCATGGTGTACCTAATAAAGTGGCCGGTGAGTGTATATTGGATTGGAATGACTGGCAACCGGAATGGTTGCCATCTGGGCTACAAAGCACCAGGAATGATGTTTGTATGAGCAAAGGTCCTGAAGGGGCTAAGTGCTAAAAGGGAAATGTGTGGTGACACTGGTGCTCCATGTCACTATACTGAGGAGGAAGAACTTGGCAAAATCGTAGGTGCATACCTCCCAAATGTACCTCTGGAGGGAATTTCCTCAGTTTTGATGCTAATCCTTTTTATCCCTCTTTACTTCTATCACGTCCCTCTTTTTGATTTGATAAATACACTTACATTAAAAAAATTATTTGATTTGTTGCAATTTGGACCATAAAAATACCTGCAAGTGATTTTTTATTCTTACTAATTTGTAAATGGAAAACTATTGAAGCATATATTTATATAGTCACAAGTGTCTCTCCAAAAAGTTAGGACGTAAGTAGATAAGCAGACTGTTTACTCCCATGAGAGATAGTGAGTAGTGTTAAGCGATTATTATCAACAAAGTTGAAATCGGCACGGTTTTTATGTTGTTTGGATTTTTTCGATCACGCGATAATTTAGGTTAAAATCTGCGCATAATCTATTAATATCGCAACATTTTCATTGCTTCCTGTCATTTTGCCGGGCAGCAAATCAGCTTAGAGAATAGAGCAGGGTGAGCTGGGTGTGCGACGTCATGACTGGGATGTGTATGGTTGTGATTGGCTGGAAAAATCACATGACCTCGTTTTACATAGAACAGCCTTTCTGTTCAGCATCAGGGTGTGTCTGTGTATCATAAGAGCAGGACGTGTGCTCGGTCTCTCTCAAAACAGCTCTGCGAAAATTGTTCTCTTTGTTCACACAGACAACTATGCTTTAGCTGTGAATCATTAGAACTTAGGTATGACATTAGAGATTTTCAGTTTTATCTTAGTTATCTTAGGCTGAGAATTTTACTCAACTGGAGCATCTAGCGCTGAGTACAGCCACAGGGGTGAAGGGCAGGAGGTTCGGGGATAGGTGCGGGCCGAACACAGACAGACAGCGAGGCAGGCTGGACTCAGGCTTTTTGATGGAAAGTGGTCTCTCTCTTGTGCAGCTCTCTCACTTTCTGCTTTGAGACCCTCTACATGAAATGGGTTTTATAACAGTTTTCTTGGAGAGCCCTTTTTTTTTGTGGAATATTTTCTATCTTGTATTTTGTGCTGCCTGTACTCTCATTATATTAGATATCTCTGATCTTTTCACTTGAGTTATCTCTGCAGGTGTATTTGATATGCATAAACTCACCTTTTATCTTATCTTACACTTGCATTTGACTTTAGGTATTTTTATTTTTATCACTATCTGTGATCTAGCAGTCTCAGTTTTTTTGTTCATAAGACCCACTTCTTGTTCTTTACACAATTCGGATATCAGTAACTTTTCTAGTTACCTGAGCAGGTAGATCTATTCCTAAATTGTGCTCTAAATACCACCTCCTCTTATTATCCTATCTACACAATATAGAATTACTTTATTTTTTTCTCTTCCATTTTGGCCGCAGCCCATCTATTGTTTATCATCTTCGAACATCTCATTTTTATTTACTTACAATAGTGGAAAAAGGGATACTCAGAACTTTTTCTACATCTGTCCTCTCTGCAAGGTGCTATTTATAAGGTGGCACACACGAGCGCAACCTTTCCACACATTATCCGTAAACACACTATTCTTAACTTAGGGACACAGTTCACTTTAGCACACGAGAGACCATTTATGTTAACAAGACCACATCTTGTTAAACGGAACAATATTACACGATTCTAGAAATTTACTATACTAGTTGAGCCAGGCTGTACACTTTCCATAGTTCAACAAACCACCTATTATTAACAGTACACAATTTAATTCCGTGTTTTTTTCACTTGGCGCAGCCAGCTTTGTTTCAAAGACCCACTTTGTACTCACAATAAGGATACAGAACTTTTCTAGTCACTGCAGGTGTATTTATAGGTTGCAAACAACCTCTCTGGACTTTTATATATCTCCGTAAAAACACACATTTTAATTCATCTCTTATCTTTTTCACGTTTGCAGCACCAGCCCAGCTTTCTGTTCTCAAAACAGCACCCATTATTTTAGTCTTGTTGCAAACGAAGGGGGGGGGGGGGGGGGGGGGGGGGGGGGTGGGGGGGTGGGGGGGGGGGGGGGGGTGGGGGGGGGGGGGGGGGGGGGAGGGGGGGGGGGGGGGTGGGGGGGGACAATCGTACATGTTATGGATATTGTTTGTTAATCCAATCAGTGGTATATAATAAAAGTTTTAATATTTGGTTCAGTTCTCTCCCCTCTCTCTTCTCCCTTTATTTTTTTTTCTCTCTGGTTTGCTTACTTTTACACATTTTCCTTAGTGGTTCTTTTTTTTTAATTAATTTTTTTATTTAAAAAAAAAAAAAAATTAAAATTTTTTTAAAAATTATTAATTTTTTAATTTTTTTTTTCTTTTTTTTATTTTTTTTATATTTTTTTAATCTCTTTTAATATTTTTTTTTTTTTTTAAATTTAATTATTATAAAAGTTTTATGTTCCTACTTTCGGTCTTTTTTTTATTTTTTTATATCCTTCTTTTTAAATTTTTCTTTTAACAAAAAAATTAAAAATTCTAATTTTTTTTATGTTTCCCTTTTTTTTTTTTGCTTATAAATAGGATATCTGAACTTTTCTAGTCACATTGCATGGTGAATTTAAGTTTGCAAAAACCACGTTTCTTATTCTATCGTACACAATTTAATTAGTTTAGTTCACTTTGGCGCAGGCCATTTTTTATTAAAAGACCCCATCTCTTAATTTCATAGTTTCATCTAGTTTTCATATTTTTGTAAGGCTCTAAAAAAGCACAAGTCGTCCATCCTAGTTCAGCCTGTTGTAGCTAAGGTCGTTGATTCAGAGAGCAAAAACCCCCAATGTCTGAGTAGAACCATATTGTCCTCACCTCTTTAGGGAATCAATTTCCTTCCTGACTCCACCTCTGCAACATACAAAAAAAATCCCTGGATTCTATGACAACCCATCTCCTGCAAAATCCTAGTCAATTGTATACTCATGTCTTATAATTAATACGCTCCAGAAATGTCATCTCTAAACCCTGGTTCTTGAACTCGGTTATTGAATTCATCTCATCTGACAAGTCTCCCTCTGATGCAGAGAATTCCCATAGTCTCATCTTGCTCTTACAGTAAAGAATTCCCTTTCTATGTTATTATATGTATGAAACTTTCTGTTCCTCAAGAACGTAAGGATGCCCCCTTGTTCTAGATATCAGCCTTTGACTGTATTTTAAACATATTTTATTATGATTCCCCCCGAAGACCTTCTTTTCTCTAAAACTAAATAACCACTAATCTTGCCAATCTTTCTGTGTACTGTAGTTCCACCAGTCCTTTTAATATTTTTGTTGCCCCCTTTGTACCTGTTCTCAAGACTCTACAATAGTCTTCTTTCCTGTGCAACTGGTCCCAACTGTACACAATAACATCCATTTGTGGTCTAAAACAGTGACTTATGTATAACATGGGTAGCAATACAAATCGCATCTCAATCAAGATGCTCTTCAATGGCCCTTTCACATGACCACCCATGATCCTATTTGCTTTGGTCTCACTGCTGCCTGATCACTGGCTACGCACTACACAATTAAACATTTACTGTCCACCAGATTCCCAAGTCCTTTCCACACTGTCAACACTTTATTAAACCCAGTGGTTTTTTCCTATATTAACATGTAATCATGTACTATTGTATCTTTTCCTCTTTCCCCAACTGTGCATAACCTGCAAACTTAATCATGTCTAAAAACCTCATTGCCATCTTCCCTGCCTCAAGTCCTCCAACTTATCCAGATCCCTTTCGATAAATATCATAATTCACTTCCTACTATTGCGTGTCACTTGATATTACTTACACAGAGCTTAGTATCGTCTGCGCAACAAGATCTCGCGACATTTCCTACTGTGTAATTCCTCACTGACGTAAGAACAACATTACATGAAAATGTTAAAGAGGAATAGGGCCCAATTACTGACCCTTGTGTACCCACTACAGTAAAGCAATCCATCACCAGAGTTATGATACCTGTTACAATTACTACCCTTTGTTTTCTCTCTATCAGCTTAGAACCAGATTTCTACTTTACCCACTTGCACACATTTGATCCCCCAGTTCAAGCATTCTCATTTTATTCTACCAAACTCTTTTAAGTGCTCCCGTATCAAATGCCTTTCAAGCATCTAAATCTCTCCTGATATCATGATCATCAAGGATGCCCTCACCCCGATCCAGTCTACGCAACTGCGCGTGCGAAACTTCACTCATATGAAGCTGATCTAGGATTAGTCCGTGACAGGACCTGACATCTCTCTCATGATCTCCAATGCTGTATCGCGTATACACTTTTATTCTTCGTGAGATCACTCCCTGGATAGCATCTCTGAGAAACCTCCCCCTAAAATTTTATCCCTACAACAAGGTCACTAGCTTACTGGTCCTATCTACTTTACCTGGATCACTTTATTGACCCCTTTTTGCAATATTGGCACCAGCATTTGCTACATAGCGCCATCCTTCTCGGACTTACCAGTTCATTAGACAGTCCAGAAATATTAAGAAAGGGGCCTATCTATGACATCTCTTAACTCTCTTAGGATCAGGCGTTGGTGACTTATGCCATCATTGATCACTGGATCTTGTCTCTTTTTAATCTTCCTAAGACGGAGTTCCTCTACTCTGACGGTTAGGTCGCAATAAACGTTGGATATCGAGATATTAATCTCATATCATGAACTAATTTGCTTAGTATTGCACTGTGTTCTTTCATATGGGTGCAAAGTAAACTCACCTATTTTAATAACAGTACTCACAATTTTATCTATCTCCTAGTATGTTTTTCACTTTTGAGGCGTTTTCAGCCCAGTGTTTTCTTGTTTTCGATTTAGACTCCTACTTTGTCTCTCTTACACTATATGGATACAGAACTTTTCTCTAGTACACTGCAGTGTATTTATAGATGCAAAAACCACGTTTTTTATTATCGTCTCTACAATTTATTACTGTGTTTTTTTTTCTTCATCTTTGGCGCGCCCAATCTTTTGTATACAGCAGCACACCAATTTTTTATTACAATCAAGGATACAGTATACTCTTTTAAGTCCTGTCCACCGCAGGTGTATTTTCTATTGTGTTTTTTTGCGCATCAAAACTACGTAGAGTCTCTTATCATACACAATTTGAATTAGATTTATATTTCTATTTTGGGCGCGGTCCACTTTTCTTGCGTATAAAACTGGACCCACTCTTGCGTCACACAGATATTACTCTATAGCAGACTATTTGCACTAGTAATGCAGGTGCGTATTCCATTGGTCAAAAACCACCTTTTATTATCCGTAAAACATTTCAAACTGTGTTTTTTTAACTTTGGTGCGCGCCCAGTTTGTTCACTCAGAGCCTAACTTGTCACTTGATAATTGCAATACAGCGGAAATAGTTGTCTAGTCTTACTCACATTGGTATATTATCATTGCGTGCAACAAAAACCTCCGTTTGTTATCACGTTATACATTTTTAAACATAGCTGTATTGACACGTGATGCGGCACTACAGTATTTTTTATCATAATAGCCACAGCTCTAGGACAAATTCTGATAGAAACATATTCTCTCTAGCACTGTTCTCGCAAGTTGTCATTGCCTGCAAACTAATGCAATTTCTCATCCGTGTAACTTCCTGAAGTAGTTTTACTCTGTCGCTCGTTTGAATACTCAGTCTCTATTTATAGTGCGTGCATCTTGTATATGATTCATTTTGCTTGACACACAACTAGCAATATCCTAGTCCTATCTGAGGTCAGTTTCTGTTAATCTCTCAACATGGGACTGAAGGAAGCAAATCACACTTGAGTTGATTCTATGTCTCACACACTGTTCTCACACCAGACCATTTCACAGATATTTGTATAGAAATCTTCTTATTCACAGTTCTTACTTAACCTAGTTGGCCTCTTGATAACATAGAGGGACTTTGAGAACTCTGCTGTTGATTTTCCTGTTCCCTCTTTAATCATAGAGACTTTCAAACACATCTCTTCCATCTACCATTCTTAAAATTTTCATATCTTTCTATTGAACACGAGAGCGAAATGATCTCTCTGGTCGGGTAATGAAAGCAAAGAGGATAGTGTACTGGACATATGATGATAGTATACGGTACACAGAATGTCATGCTCCTTCTCGACTGCTGGCGCAACAACACGCATGCCAGCGGATCGTCCCGTGCAGGACCTGTCAGCCTGTCCATCGCTGGGTATACAAAGGCACACTAGTGAATCTCAGTAATACGTTTTTCCCCCAGTTTTTATCAATATCACATTCCAGACTAGAACACAACAGGAGCGTCGCCAATCTGTTCTTCAGTGGTTAATGCAACCTGCATTCCAGCAGTTCTCTCAAACACACTCCTACGTGCCTCCAGTCAGCTGGATCTCGACACTCAATGACTCGTCATCAGCTTCATCAACATCTTCGTCCAACATCGAAGCGAGAGCAGCCCAAATGCACCAACTCGTGTAACCACCACTGTGATAATCCATTTTCTGCAAGACCTCGATTAATGACAAAATGCAGTGTTGGGATCAGATCAAACACATTTCCAAAGACCAAGAGGCCAACAGAGGATGATCTTTTGCCTCTGCTCTGATGCCCACGTTACTGAATGCCCATCAGAAGAGGAGAAACTGAAGACCGGTACAATCGTCAAAATCTCTCGGGCGCAGTCACACACACCCTCTTGACAGTGCCTGTTACGCTTGAGCCCCTCAGCTCCTGGATGCAGAACTGTCAGGACTCCAACCAAGTCACCTTGTGTTGACTCTAGATGATGATCATGACATGACATTGCGGACCACAACGTGCCTCCTTTTCAGCAGAATTACTCTGCTTCCGAGCCGCTACTCATCACTACGACGAGGAAGGACAAGATTGACGGGGGTAATGTCAGTACGGGTCCGCCTCAAGAAGGGAGAGGACGTCGCAGAAGTCCGCTTAGATGATTCCGCCACCACGATCAGCGGAATAACACTGCTCCTCGCTATCGCCGTCGAAAAGGTACCAAGGACCTCTCAAGCCTGGGCCTTTTTCGAGCAAGCCTCTGATTCACCAGCGATGTCATAATGCCGCCTTTGCGCCGTCAAACTACATTCAGTAGAGGCAAGAATCTTTAGGTGTTTAACCATCCCCACCAACATGTCTAGTCCAGCATGCACGAATGCGTGAGTTCAGAAATGGAGAGAGCAACACTTAGCCTCAGCCTAAGGCCACACGATTCGCCACAGGCTTCCACCAACCGACTGTCACACGCCGCTCTGACCACCCCACCAATCCTCCGCCAACCAAACTAAGCGTTACTTTCAGCCGCCCACCTTCTCAGATCAGTCATGATTTTAAACAAGGGATCTAGCCCCGCACCAGCACATCCACGCGAGTAGCGTCCACTTACGTACCAACCAGCCACCACCCGAGACCCATACCTAAAAACCCTATTTCCCCTCTTTCCATCCCAGTTTGCACGATCTGCAAACGCCGTACCAAATTGGCGCAGATGCTATCGCACGCTCCGCCTTCCTTTCTTCCAGGTTTTGCGGAACATGAAGAAACAACTTCTTTCTACCCAAACTCCATCCCAAAGCCAAAAGCTCTGACATGTCGCATTCCACAGCCTTTGCGCCTTGGACAACAATATTGCCTTTCCATCTGGTGGACCCACAGATGGGTTCCGCACGTCCCACACAGATCCCTTGCTGCCCAATACCAACATTGACGAGTCAGCAATCTTTGCCACGGAAAAGCCGTCCCTGCCCTGCCGCCAAGTGTCTTCTCAAACATTTCAAAGCGCTTGTCTGCATTGTGTGCTGGAAATTAGTCCATCTACTGACCCACCACACATGGACTAGTAATGACACACGGGCCAAAGGGCCGCTATATTCTCTGTACAGCTTCACCTTGGGGATAAGAGAGACACAGAGGTGCAAGGATGTCTCTGGTGTTTATGTGGCTCACAGAGGCTCGGCGCATGCTCTCTTCAAAAAAACACACAACACGGGGATGGTTAGCACTGGGGTTTCGTAACATACACCCCAAGGTCCTCAGGATGGCGCAATCACTCGTGCCCAGAAGAAACCAGCCGTGTTAAATTATATCTGTCTTGGGAGACTGTACACACACAAGGAGATCAGGAGCTGTGTACTGGGCGAGATCTCCGCAACGAGACCGAGAGCTGCCTGGGTTGACAAGAACATTGTGCCAGCAAGGTGGTCCCGATTAACGGTCCGAAATCTGCTGGCCGCCCTTAAGAATTCGGTAGCTTAGAGAGCACATGTCCTTGCCGTGGCCATGTTCACTTGAACCTTGTCGTCCAAGAAAACATTTCTAAAGCACTACCCGGGTCAGAGACTGCTTACGCGAGGAGGAAGGCTCGAGTCTATTTCACACCTCACCCGATTCCACGCCTGCTTCCATCCCGCTGGCTGCATTTGCAAACGTCACTCGGCCTCCCCGTCAACCATCTCATTGTTGACGTGTCATAAACAACGCATGGAATTCCACCCTCCACTTGCCTCAGCGATTTGGCAGCAGCGCAATTAGCCATTACGCACACTACGAATGAACCACATGGCCTGACACAGCAGCCGGTGCGTATCTCGGGGTGTTGAGCCATCCGAGAGTGGAGGCAGGTGCAAATGAGCTCTGCAACCATCCTTTCGCAGTTTCTTGAACAGAAGCACCAAAATGATCAGTGCGGACAATCACCATTATGTCACCGATGAGCATTGTGGGTGATGAGTTACGTTCTGGAAACGGCGTTCGTTGGCCACTCTGAAACATTCAGGTCCCGTCCAGCGACGGAGGAGGAGACGGACACAGATGCGGACACGGAGCCTTTCTCTCCGCGAATCCACAAGCCCGACAGCTTTCACAATTTTATCGTCTTCATTAGGCATTGGTTTGGGGTTCCAGGGCTAGGCAAGGCGGTCATAAAAAAAAACACAAAAACACAATACATCAGCTCTCTGTGTGCATCAGCCACAAGTCAGGAGGCTGACTGCTTAGACGCTGTGCTGGATAAACGGAGGCGAAGAGGACGACGTATTCCTGGAACACCGCCGTTACCAACGTCCCTCACACCTTGAAAAGAACAGCAGTTGGCGCGAATCTTTGAGCGCGGACGAGGACAAATGAGGAAGATCAGCTGCTAACATGCTCCTCACCAGAGGCTTCTGGGAACAAGCAAGGCTCCATTCTCTCACATGAGTGTTGGACCCACTTCCATACCAAAATGAATCCTCGACATTAAGACCATCAAATGTACTCTACAGTCCTGGGTGGCCACCCTCCTGATCCCCGATACAAAACCAAAAACTCAGCACTTTCCTTCCACCACCCAAATAGAGTAGTAAAACTCCAGGAACTGGACAACCCTTGCTGATACTGATCAATCTGGAGACATCTGTTTTCGCTAACTCGCTTCACGTTACTTCAAATGTCCACGGTGGAATAACTCAAGCGACGTGACAGCAGTAGAGTAGAAGCCGCAGCAGCAGGCAAATGTGAGCAGATAGCCTAATGGGTGACCTCTGCTAATTCTTTTCATTTACCACCTCACCAATCGCATGTACAATGCAGGATCACACCATACAACACACAGAGACGCAGCTTAAGATCATCTGAGTGCACGACTAATCTGCAATTGACTTCTCTGGGTATCCAAAATTGATGAAAGCCCGAGCACGCTGGCCACATTCCATCAGAGGTTTGTCCTGCCCAGCATCAGCCAGCGTCATAACGGAGCCGACCTTCAGCACAGCTGGAGGAGTCATTACTGACAAACACTATCCCGGCTTATCCAAAATTTATGTGGACGTACTTTGAACTTCTCATCATGATGAATCAGGCATGATCGTCTGATGATGTTTTGTGGCCCCCAATTACCGAGCTCACCGACTAAATTAGCGGCTCTACTTCACATTCCTCCTCAAACAGAAATGGTCCTCTGAAAAAAAAATGTTTTTTTAAAATGATCATTTCCCTCGGCAATTTTTATTCTCCCCTTCCCAAAAGATCAACTTTGCTGGTTTTTGCGTGAGTGGAGACAGTAAAAGACACCAAGGTTCATGGACAAGCCGTTTCCATTTTACTCACTTTATCTTACATACAATTTTTCACATTGTCAATGGTTCTTTTGAGGTCATAGTTCTGTGAGATAAAGCTACAATTATGTCCTTTGGACAACAGAAATGTGGCTTTTAAGTGGCATTTCTCCACACAATTTTTAATAGATGGCTGAGAAGTCATATTTACATAATTTTTTGGGTCATGTTGCTGTGAGATACAGCTATAATTCATGTCCTTTTGACAAAATGTGGCTTCTAAGTGGCATTTTCCTCCATCACCAATTTGTAATAGTGCTGAGAAATCCATATTTATGATTTTTTTGGGGTCATGTTGCTGTGAGATACAGCTATAATCATGGTCCTTTTGAACAGAAATGTGGCTTCTAAGTGCATTCTCCCTCACAAGTGTCTTAACAGTGGCCTGAGAAAGTCCATTTTTATAAGTTTTTGGGTCAGCTGCTTTGAAATGCAGAAATCTACAGTTCCATACTAAAAAATTTGTTTCTAACAAACATTTGTTCTCCACAATTGTCCCAAAAAGTGGCTCAAGGGGTCATGTTTCGAAATTTTTGGGGCATTTTGATGAAATGCAGCTAACTACAAGGTCCTATTCTAAAAATTGTGGTTTTCTAACAGACATTTGTTCTTCACAATTGTCCCAAAGTGGCTCAAGGGTGTGATGTGCTGCTCAAAATAAGGAATAGGTAGGCCACTGTTAATGGACACATATTGCAAAATGACTTGTTTTTTGCAAGATCTTTAAAATAGCTTATCAATTTCCTGTAGTGAGACAACCCATTTTTAATACAATAAAAAAAAAAAGAGAAAACAAAGACTGGGGGATTTCATCCTATTTTAAAAATGGGTCTTCTCGAGGAATAAACTACTAAAAACTTGCATGTACAAACCTGATACAAATATCTCCACACTGAAATTGTTAACAAGGGAGGTACAGGAAGACTTTAACAGATGTAGGTTACCCAGGACAGGTATATCCAATGTCCAGTTCAACTAAAAATGGTGTTTTGAAAGACTCCCTTTTTCCGGCACTTTTTAACTCTGTGTGCCATGCAGGTTTGGGGCTCATGCTGTGGCCCAGGACAGGGACCAGTCTATGTCAGACACTTCAACTAAATCGATCTGTGAAAGATCTGCTCTTCCGACACTTTTTAAATTTGAGTGGGTCATGCAGTTTTGGGGGCTTATGCGTGGTCCCCTAGACAGATATATACACAATGTCCAGATTCGCTCTGCTAAGCTGATGGTGGTTGAAAGACTCACTTTTATCCGGCACTTTTTCACATCTGTGGTCAGACAGGTTTAATGGTCATACTGCGGTACAGGACAGGCGCATAGTACCAATGTCCAGTTTCAACTAAAATGGTGTCTAAAGACTCCTTTTTCCGGACACTTTTTAATCTGTGGTCAGACAGGTTTAATGGCTCATACTGTGGACCAGGAAAGGTCATAGTCAATGTCCATTCAACTAAAATGGTGTAGCAAATACTCCTTTTGTCAGGCACTTCTTTTGACGATCTGGGAGTGTCAGATAGGTTTGCGAGGGTCATGCTTGCAGTTCCAGACAATGTCCAGATTCAAAGTACGAATGAATGGTTCAGAATCATACTGCCTTCTGGCACTCATCTTAACTATTTGTCGCGGTCACGACAGGTTTAAGGTCATGCTGTTGGTACAAGACAGGGATAGTGAATGGTCTGTGACTTTCTTTCTCGTGCTTTTATAACCTAAGTGTGTTGCCTCTAAGATGTAGCACGTATCCATTTGACTGTTGTACGTGTAAACGGGGCGGCGCCGACGGACGACACGCCGAAGCGCCGACCACAGAACATACCGGAGTGGATCGCTCTGTGATCACACCGCAGGCGAGGTGGTAGCTGAGGACCACGCCAGGGAGCATGGAGTCCTAAGGGCCCCTGGTCCTTGCCAGAGCCCCGCCCAAAGCGGCTGGACTTGGCCTGCGGGACCCCCAGGTCCACTACCCCCTGACGTATGGCTACCGGCGGTGACAGCCGGGGTGCAAGACAAGAAATCCAGGCGGTGGAATCAGGAACATGTACAGCATGATACAGGAGGGTTAAACTACACATAGCACCTCAGGATACGGCCAGGAACTGTACGGGTAACACATCAGGTATCCAGACCAAGGGAACACGGCAGGAACATGGAGAGCAAATACAGGACATGGGGCTAACACCGGCAGGATACAGGAAACACAGACACGACGGACGGACGGCCAGGAGCTCAGATGACAAAAACACTGGACCAGCATCTCAGGGGATAAAGACTCCTACAGCAGACCTGAGATGCTGGCAGGAGCTCAAGATGGGAAGCAGCTGGACACAGCAACAGACTGCAGTGAACTGACCCAGAGTAGAGACAAGAACTTCCTCTTATAGCCAGAGGTCAGGGGTGAAGAGGAAGGTGCACAGAACAGGAAACTATAAATAGGCAGGAAGCTGCCGCGCGCACGCCTTAGGAGGCACAGTGCACAGACAGGACCCAGGAAGCAACAAGACTGGACAGGACAGGACAGGCAAGTACATAGCAGAACACAGGCTGCTGGGACCACTGCACAGGGAGCCCCAGCAGAGACATGGCAGGCACGGACAGGCCGACGGTCCAAGGCAGGGACCGCGGCATGAACCGTGACATTGTGGATGTTAATTCCAGCTTCTCCAGCCCTTTTTGGGTGTAAGAATGAAGGTGTTCGTCCTCTCCCATAGACTTTAATGGTCATCGGCGATAATCTATTATCGACTATCGGAAATCGTCTTGATAATTGCCGATATCGACTATCGACCCGATGACGATAGTCAACGTAATCGCTCATCACTAATAGTGAGCAGACCGTTTTATGAGAAACAGTGAAAAGTGTTGTTGGTGTGTAGATAGTAGTTCGGAGCTTGGAGATCCGGACGTTCGCTTGCACCTCTGCAAGAAAGGCATGACCACTTATGGCTAAGTAGGCACAGGTGTATTGCAAACATTGGAATTTACTAGGAGAGTTGGCTTTTCAGTGATGGCGATTCTTTGCTGGAACAACAGTAAATTGTTTAGAAGATAACTCTATGTGAATAGCCTTCAAAAGTTTTGCACTTCAGAATCCATTCAAAGTCAAGTTTTACCAAAATCCAAGCATTTTGGTTCGGGTCGACTTGAATCTATTTTTGACAAAAATCACAAAAAAATTGACAGTAACCCTAAGTTTAAAGCTCCGTTATTTAAAGGATTTTAGAGAAAAAGCAGAGAGAGAGACAGAACTGTAGGACAGACTGGGGAACTGTCCTGGGAGAAAGGAAGAGAGAGTTAAAGAGAAGAAGAGACCTGATAAGATAGCCAGGGAGTCTACAAAGGTATAGCCTTAGGCAATACTGTTACTGTGAAGGATGATGTGTGCAGAGAGAGCAAAGGCCTGAGAGACAAAGTTAAAAGAAATTGCTAGGTAGGCAATTGCACTAGGACAATAAATGTGATGAGCCCCAAATACAGTGTCTTAGTTGAAATTTTGGATAAAGTATTACAGGTCCTTGTTGTTTGTTCCCCCCTCAGTTAGCATTGTTGCCTGTCTACATCCTGCTGAGAACCTGCCTTTCTATCAGTAAGCCTGGCCTTAATAGTTTTATGCCACAATTATATGGTAAATGACTATAAGTACCCTTTAAATTTGTGCAACCATCTGTAGTGGTCATAAATAAAAAGACATGTCCTTGTCAGCAAGTGAAAGCTCGCTCTCGACGGGAATATGTTACATTGAAAACACAAGGCCATTTGGGAATTAGCTAGTTTATGCTATCGTTGTATGATATACTGTACCTCTTTGTAATGATACAGTAGGTGTTCAATGAGTGCCTTAAGCAATGTATTGGGGACAATGAGATCAAGAGGATGGGAAAATCCCCAAACCAGGGAACACTGCTACAGATCTGCTTGAAACTGAGAATCAAAGGTGATTATATGAGGAAAGCAAAGACAAAGGTCACTCTCGTCATAAGGAGGAACATATTTGAGAAGAAAATGTACAAATTCAGTAGAGCTGCAAGTAACTTCTTGTCACATGTTTACCTTCCCTGTACATCATGCTTTATTGTATTACTGTTATTAGGATGCACTCACACCAGTGTTACATTTGCACCTTCTGTTACCAGTCATAGTCATATACAGGATACAAGGTTATCAAACAATAGGATTATTACAATAGAAATCAAATAATTTATATGACAGTAGATCAGAAGAGGCTCAAGAGATGCAAATAGAAGGAGCAGAAGACAAAGATATTGTAATTGTGCTTTTCCGCAACATTTTCCTCTACGACAAAGCATCACTCACACTTGTCCAGGTTCATATGGGCCATCAGAGTACCATTTTGTAAGTCAGAGCAGGTGTGGATATACCATATGTTCAGCCTGTGCCGCTGGACAGGGGTCCATTCACTTTTACCTTGAGGCAGCTTCCAACTACCCTATTAGATTCCATGAAAGGCATTGAGTCATTGGATGTAAGGGTGAAAGCACACAGGACAAATAAGCTGTGGATTTTCTGCATGGACTTGTGCATGGAGAATCTACAGCCGATTACAGTACAGGTCATGTGGACGGGGTTTTACAATTCCCACACTCAAATTCTATGCAGAAATTGACCTGCAGTTCAAATATTTAAATCTGCAACACATCAATTTATATTGTGAATTTCAACTCACTGAATTAAAAGGGGCCAAATCCGCACCAAAATCTACACCAAAGTCCACACAATTTGGTTTGCAGATTTTTACCTATAGATTTACCTGTGCACACGGCAATTGTGAAATACCGTTGGATTTTGTTTTAGAATCCGAGGAGTACGTTTGTTTTTGTGTGGATTTTGCAGTCAGTTTTCAGATTTTGGCCGGCCCATTAACATTTAACTTTACTATAATCCACAGTTTTCAAGTGAAATATGATGGATTATAGAACATGTTCTAAGTTTTTGGAATGGATTTTGGATTTGCAATCCAACCTTAGAAAATCCAAACTGTGTATACTATAGCTTGGATTTTCTATGGAGGTCTATAGGGATTATTTAGAGTTGGATTTTGGCAGATTCTAAGTACCGAATCTGTTTAAAAATCTGACAGTAAATCACTGCTGTGTAGATATAGCTTTATAAATAAAAATGGTCATGGTTATTGAATGGATTTTCAAGATTTTTCTAGATTTAAAAGTTTTGAAAACTAACAAAAACTACCACCATACCTAGAATTTACAGTAAGTGTTGCTTCTCGGCCTTCAGGGGTCTAATCGACCCACGTCAGGGAAGGTGTGCTTCAGGTATTGAGGACAGGCAAAAATGGGGGAATCATACATTTGGCGTAAATACTGGTATAAACATCCACCATTTAAATTTTATTCCCAGCTTTTTGTTCCCGACGCGGGTTTCCCACCGTAAAATTCGGTAATATTTAGAGAACATAAGCCCCCCCCCCCCCCGGTTCATCCAAAAGGGGGACGGCTAAATTCGCTGTTGAATAGAGGGGACACGCCCTCCGATTTTACAAGCTCAATACCTACAAACCCTCATAGGGGACCCCTTGGTCCATTCAAGGCAGTGCTAAAATGGGAATCAGATATTAGAGCTCTTAAGACGAAGGCTTTTTCCGGGTTTTTATAACGACTGGGGTGAATTCCCGAGAGACCTGTCCTCTTTGCATGATGGCTACCTTAAGGGGAATTGCACACAAAGCATGATTTTAAAGAAGAAATAAAGTAAAAATAGGAAATTTGAAAATAAAAAAAATTGTATAGTGCACAGTAGGGGAGATCTGACAATAGTGCTGTGAAATGTATCACTTATAAAATGGCAAAAATAATGCACAGCACACCAACATTCTATACTACAGAGAGACTGGAAGAGTCACAGAAAGGCAAAGAAGTGGACATCCTTTGAATACATCACACACTGAAAATAATAAACTTGGTACAACTCAGTAGCCATGTTAAACAGTCTCTTCAGGCATCACTTTGGATGACATGTATGTATTTTGTCACCCAGGTGACATTTTTTTGACCTCATTAATAGCGTACAATGTGCTTGAATCTATGAACCTGTTCTACTGCGGGTCATAGATTAAGTGCTTTCTGGCTACAAAGTGACACTCCTGGCTCAGTGCTCTACCTTTTCCAGCAGTTATGCGCCTGTATTTGCTTTAATGAAGCTATAAATGTGTAGTGCGACACTCCTCCAGCATGCCCCCCCCCCCCATCTCAGGTGCATTACAAAGGGGCGCGGGCGCTGATATTGGAGTGCACCTGGTTAAAAATAAAGTGAATGGGCCTATGCTATTCTTTGGGCTGAAAAGATGCCAGACTTCTGGTGCAGCCCCATTCATACATGTCACCTTTCCTGTCTGGGATACTTTAAATCAATAGTCTGTTCCAAAAAAGATGCACACCATGAATAAATCAAATATTATAGCTCCTCTTAGCCAAGCTTCCTTTTTAATACACAATGTGCCATATGTATGCAAACTGTCTAGCAGTAAAACCTTCTTTGTTGCTCATAGCAACTAATCAGAGCTCAGCTTTCATTTTCTCAGAGCACTATATGAAATGAACGCTGAGCTCCGATTGGTTGCTATGAGCTCTGATTAGTTGCTATGGGTAACAGAGACAGTCTTATTGCCAGGAAGTTTTCGTACATACGGTCCAAGGTATAAAACATGCCTAAAACACATAATATATGGAAAGTAGACCATTTTAACTCTTTTAACTTTTAATTTTTAAATGCTAAATAGTGTTGTTGAATTGGGCTCTGTCCAGTTCAATATAGGTTCAACCAAACCTATCCTGAACAATAACTGTAGCCTTGGAGTTATTTAAGGAATTTCATGGGTTCATTTACCAGTGCTTTGCTGCAATGGTCCAAAGCTTAAGAGTGCTTTCACGCAGAACATGTTTGATGCATTTTTTTGAAGAAATGCACAGCTTTAATTGCTGTGTATTTCTGCAAAAAAGGCACCAAAAATGCTCTGTTTGAAAGCACCCTGACTTCTGGTCCAATTTTCTGTCCTAGGCCTCCACAGGAGCAATGCATTGCCAGACCACTTACTAAACTGTTAGGGTATGTTCACACAATGTACTGCGGCGCGTACATAGACATGCATTGCTCTTGGCTCGTATTCACTGCAAATAATTGACATGTCAATTATCTCCCCGCGCGTACAATACAATCATATTGTATGAGCGGGGAGAGGAGGCGTAATCCATAGTTCTCTATGAGAAATATGGATTACCGTAATTATAGGGTGCAGTTCCCTGTGTATCAAGCGCAGTATGTCGTGAAATACGTGACGAAATGCACCCCAAAATAAGCCATGTGAACATACCCTTAGGGCACGTCCCCACGGCACTGAACAAATATCCATCGGATTATCCGATCGGTATGTGTTCTGTTTTTGTGGCCTTGCACACGGCTGCAGGGTGACGGCTTTTCTCCGCTGTTTGCAGAGAAAAGCCTTCCCCCTTCTCATTGATGTGTTCTTATTCTGCCCGAAAACCAGACGGAAGAATGAAGATGTTCAATCGTTTTTGGACAAACGGCGGTGGGGACCGCTGCACGGATTTTCTATAGAGGTCCGTTCTAAAGTTTGACAGACGCTTTACAGACAGCTTTCAAAACCGAAAACCGTCTGTTAAACTGGCTGAAAAACCTGCCGTGGAGACATGCCCTTAGGGTATGTTCACACGGTGTGTTGGATCCGTTTTTTGATCTGAAAAACAAATCCAAAAGCGGAATGTAAATCGCTTCCAAAATGCATCCAACACGCAGGTGTATGTTTGGATGCATTTTGGCTGCAGCCGGAATGCACCCTATAGTTTTAAATAGGACACCTGCTGTTTTATTCGGCACAAGAATTGCCGACAATTCTTTGAACGGATCCAAAAGATGCATTAGAAAGACGCATGTAAAACACCTGTCTGAACGCTGATGCGTGTTTTACGTTGAAAGCAATGTAAATCACACTGCAGATTGTTAGATGCGTGTCTGGGTCCGAAACACAGATCCAAAATTGGATCCAACACACTGTGTGAACACACCCTTAACCTTAAACAACCTTAACTATTGTGAACATCCCAAACCAACGCAATTGGCTTTGAGTCTGACATGAATCTGAAGCACAAGACTAACACTAAATAAGTGGGCAAGTTATATTATAGGCATTTAAAAAATCCAATGAATCACAATTAATGTTTGGGATAAATAGAAATATAGGTTAGTAGTAGATAGGCCAGTATGGAATGATTACATCCCTATTGTTAAAATAAAGCACTACAGACATAACTCAGTCTAAAGCACTCAACAAAAAAGCAACAAAAAGTAATGAAGCCGCTCCTCAAGATATCAGATAGTTAACCTGCTGAAATGAAATCTCGACTCTAGGTATTCTCTGTGGTTTATACTGCTAATAAAGAAAGTGCAAACAACCACTGTTTGCTTCTGGTCACTTCTGGAGAAATTTCAGTTTATCGTCTGAGACTATAATCTTAACTCTAATAGAGTACAAAAATATGAAGAAAAAATTATTCTGTAGAAGGGGCTAAACAGAGAGCAGATTTCAATTATGATGTCCTTCGTGCTGTATCTGTGCTGCTGTCTTTTCATATCCATTAGTTAGCCAGATGGAAAAATGTTAAGTCTCCATATTTTGACCACATTCCAGGCCAGTCATTATCTTCTAACTATGCTTCTTGGTTGACTGAAAACCCATCCTTAAAATGTTCACTGCTTACTTCCCTGTTCTCACTGGTCAGCAACAATATAAAATTCTGATTCCAGAAATATAATCTGTACATTTTTGAACTGCCTGTGTCTGGTTTGGAAGCAAATACAGTAAACAACATATAACAGCAATCTGACTATGTAGTCTATAACAGTAGCCTGGTTATGTATTCTAGATGCACACCTAGGTTATAAGTCTTTCCATGTAATTTAGACCTCCCTTCCCCTATTACCAGCAATCTGACTGTGTAGTCTGGTGTGCCAAATTTCTGCATTCTAGCTTTGTGATCTGGAGCGCTCCTTATAACACTAGTCCCCCAATAACAGCAGTCTGGTTGTGAGGTCTGGAGCTCCCCCTGTAACAGCAGTCTGATTATCTGGTCTAGAGAATTATAATAGCAGCCTATTTCTCTGGTGCACCTCTTATAACAGCAGTCCTGCTTTGTTGTCTCAAGCTCCCCATATAGCAGCAGTCTGCTTGTGTGGCCTGAAGCTCCCTCTATAACAGCAGTCTGTTTGTTCTGGTCTGGAGTGCCGCCTATAACAACAGTCTAGTTGTGTGGTCTGAAGCTCCCCCTGTAACAGCAGTCTGCTTTTAGAGTCTGGAGCAACCCATAGCAGCAATCTGACTGTATAGTCTTGAGCCCCTTATAACATACATGCTAACTTTTGAAAGTAAAAAAGCAGGAGATTTGAAGGCGGCGTGCGTATCCACGCCCATCTTGCATGTAAGCCACGCCCCTTCGAAAAAGCCACACCCTACTCCACCTAACTGTGTAATGGCTCTGGAAGAAAGCTAAATTAGGGTTTTGCCGTCACCCAGCCTTCTTGGACGTTGGGTAGCCTATTCAGCATCCAGAAGAGCTGGGAGATACCGCCAAACAGTGCCCCAATAGGTAAGTATCTCGGTGGCCTATTTGAACCCTGTAACAGTATATCCTCCTGTAGTCAGGTAATGCCCCCTTCTAGCCAGGTAGCTGTCCCAATAGCCAGATAGTGCCCCTTACATCCAGGGTAGGGGCCCCATTTGCCAGGTAGTGCCCCCAATAGCCAGGTAGTGTCCGGGTTCCCCCAATTTGCCAGGTAGTGCCCCCCAATGCAAGGTAGTGTCCCCAATAGCCAGGTAGTGCCCCCAATAGCCACTTAGATGCTCCTTACAGCCTGGTAGTTCCCCCATTAGCTTGACGGATGCCCCGTTTATCCAGGTAGATGCCCCCATGAGCCAGGCAGATGCCACCTTTATCCAGGTAGATGCCCCCATACCAGGCAGATGCCACCATGAGCCAGAAAGATGCCTCCTTTATCCAGGCAGATGCCCCCCTTATCCAGGTAGATGCCCCCATGCCAGGCAGACGCCCCTTATCCAGGCATTGGGCTCCCCTAAAAAAACCCCAACGGTTTTTTCGGGGGAAAGTGCCCCAAAAAACAGGGGGGTTTTTCCAACCCCCCCGCAGCCCCTTTTTTAGGGCGGAGCCCCCCAAGAGAAAACCCCCCGGGGTTTTGGCCCCTTATAAAAACCAAACTTTTGAAAAGAAAAAGCTTTTTGGCGGCCGAAATCCCCCCTTTTGCGAAGGCCCCTTTTTCCGGAAAAGCCCCCCTTCCCCCAAGGGAATGCCGGAAAAAACATAGGGTTTTTTTTGCGTCCCCCCCCCCAGGCTTGGGCCTAACCTTCCAGAAGACTGGGAAAAACCCCAAAAACCCCCTTTTTAAAATTTTTTTAAAAAATTATTTTTTAATAATGCCCCTTTTCTAGGGTATTTTTAAAAAATTTTTTTTAATTTTTTTTTTAAATGGGTTATTAATAAAAGTTTTTTTTTTTAATATTTTTTTAAATATTAATAATTTTTTCCCCCTTTTAAATTTTTTTTTTTAAAAAAATTTATAAAATTTTTTTCCCCCCCCTTTAAAATTTTTTTAAAAAAAAAATCCCCTTTTTTAAAAAAAAATTTTCCCGGAAATCCCCAACCCAATCCCCCAAAAAACCAAACCCCCCAAAAAACCCAAAAAAAACCCCCACCCCAAAAAAAAACCACAATCCCCCAACAAAAAAATGCCCCCACAAAAAAACCCTTAAAACCGGGAAAAAACCCCCCAACCAGCAATCCCCCAAAAAAAAACCCCAAAAAAACCAAAAAAAAAAAAAACCCCCCCTTTACCACAATCCCCCAAAAACCCAAACCCCCAAACCCCCAAAAAAAACCCCCATAAAAAAAAACCCCCCCCCACAACCCCCTCCAAAAAACCCCCCCTAGACCCCCATAAAAACAATTTTAAAAAAACAAAAAAATCCCCACCCAAAAAAAACCAAAAACCCCCCAACAAACCCCCCACCACAACCCAAACAACCACAACCCCCAAACCCAAAAAAACCCCACCCACAATCCCCAAACCACAACCCCCCAAATCCCCCCCTAAAAGCCCCCCGGGGCCAGGCAGATCCCCCACCAGGAGATGCCCCCATCCAGGCAGTCCCCCCATCCGGGGGGCCCCCAGGGCCGGCAGATGCCCCTCCGGAGACCCCCCCAAATCCGGGGCCCCCCCCCCCCGGGGATCCCCCATCCAGAATCCCCTTTTCCAGGGATGCCCCCTCCGGGGCAGATCCCCCCGGAGCCGACAGATGGCCCAATGACCCGACGGGCCCCAGATCCAGGCAGAGCCCCCATGATCCAGACCCCCATGTCCAGACAGATGCCCCCATACCAGGCACCCCCCCAAGTTTTAAAAAATTTTAAAAAAAACCTTTTCCCCTTTCCCCCTACAAAAAACTACCATCACAAAACCCCCTCCCCTCACACCCCCCTCAGCCACCCCCCTCCCCACCCCCACCGCCCTCCCTGCACTCACCGTCCTGCTGGCATCCTAGTTCTTCAAACGGGGGAAAGGGGGGAGCTTCGCAGGTCCCGCTAAGCCCCGCCCCCTTCAACCCGCAATGCTCTCACAAAGCTAGGAGAACATTGCCGGCAGCGGCGCAGGACAGAGGCTGCAGGGCAGCGTCTAGAGACGTAAAGAAAACGCTGCCCCGATGCCCCCTGTACACACAAAAACCTCCAGCTTCTGTAAAGAGGCGGGAGGTTATGCCACCCTAGCGGGGGGGGGGGGGCGGGACATGGCCCTCATTAGCGGGAGTGACCTGCCAAAAACAGGAGGGTTGGCAACTATGCCTTATAACACTAGTCTGGTTTTGGGGTCTGGAGCCCCTTATAACAGCAATCTGGTTGTGTAATCTGAAGCCCACTGTAATAGCAGTCTGGTTGAGTAGTCTGGAGTCCCCTAAAACAACAATCTGGTTTTGTTTGTTATCTGAAGCTCCCCTATAACAGGTCTGGTTGTGTGGTATTGAGGCCCCCCTATAAGCACACTCTGGTTATGTAGTGTGAAGCCCCCTAGAAGTGCAGTCTGGCTGTATAGTTTGGAGCACTTCATATAACAGCAGTCTGGCTGTGTGGTCTGAAGCCCCTCTGTTACAGCAGATTGGTTTGGGAGTCTGAAGCCCCCTATAATGGCAGTCTGGCTGTGTGATCTGAAGCTCCCCCTCTAACAGAAGATTGGTTTTGGAGTCTGAAACCCCCTATAATGGCAATCTGGCTGTGTGATATGAAGCTCCCCCTCTAAATGCAGTCTGGTTTTGTTGTCTGGGGCCCCCTACAACAGCAGTCTAGCTGTGTGGTCTGAAGCCCCCACTGTAACAGCAGATTGGTTTGAGGGTCTGAAGCTCCCCCCCTAACAACAGTCTGGCTTTGCTTTCTCGAGTTTTCTCTATAGCAGCAGTCTGGTTTTATTGTCTGGAGCTTCCCAATAACAGCAATCTGGTTGCGTGGTCTAGAGCTCCCCTGATAACAGCAGTCTAGCTTTGTTAATTGGAGCACCCCCCCCCCCCCCCCCATAATAGCAGTATGGTTGTGTAGTCAGGAACACCTTCTAAACCAGCAGTCTGGTTGTGTAGTCAGGAACACCTTCTATAGCAGCAGTCAGGTTGTGTAGTCAGGAACACCTTCTATAGCAGCAGTTTGGTTGTGTGGTCTGGAAATCCCCCTATAGAAGCAGTCTGGTTGTGTGGTCTAGCGATCCCCCTATAACAATAGTCTAGTTGTGTGGCCTTCAGGTTCCCTTATAGCAGCAGTTTGGTTGTGTGGTCTGGAAATCCCCCTATAGCAGCAGTTTGGTTGTGTGGTCTGGAAATCCCCCTATAGAAGCAGTCTGGTTGTATGGCCTGGAGATCCCCCGATAGCAGCAGTCTGGTTGTATGGCCTGGAGATACCCCAATAGCAGCAGTCTGGTTGTGTGGTCTGGAGATCTCGCTATTGCAGCAGTCTTGTTCTGTGGTCTGGAGATCCCCCTATAGCAGCTGTCAGGTTGTGTGGTCTGGAGATCCCCGATAGCAGCAGGGTGGTTGTGTGGTCTGGAGATCCCCCTATTGCAGCTGTCAGATTATGTGGTCTGGAGATCCCCCGATAGCAGCAGTCTGGTTGCGTGGCCTTAAGATCCCCCTATTGCAGCAGTCTGGTTGTGTGGTCTGGCGGTCCCCCTATAGCAGCAGTCTGGTGGTGTGGTCTTAGTTGTGTAGCCTGGAGATTCCCCGATAGCAGCAGTCTGGTTGTGTGATCTGGAGATCCCCCGATAGCAGCAGTTCGGTTGTGTGGTCTGGCATCCCCTTATATCAGCAGTCTGGTTGTGCGGCCTTAAGATCCCCCATAAAAGCAGTCTGGTTGTGTGGTCTGGCGATCCCCCTATAATAGCAGTCTGGTTGTGTGGTCTGGAGATCCCCCTATAGTAGCAGTCTGGTTGTGTGGTCTGGAGATCCCCCTATAGCAGCAGTCTGGTTATGTGGTCTGGAGATCCCGCTATTGCAGCAGTCTGGATGTGTGGTCTGGAGGTCCCGCTATAACAGCTGTCAGGTTTTGTGGTCTGGAGATCCCCGATAACAGCAGTGAGGTTGTGTGATCTGGCATTCCCCCAATAGCAGCAGTCTGGTTGTCTGGTCTGGAGATCACCCGATAGCAGCAGTGTGGTTGTGTGATCTAGAGATCACCCGATAGCAGCAGTCTGGTTGTGTGGTCTGAAGATCCCGACAGCAGCAGTCTGGATGTATGGTCTGGAGATCCCTCGATAGCAGCAGTCTGGTTGTGTGGTCTGGAGATCCCCCTATAGCAGCTGTGAGGTTGTTTGATCTGGAGATCCCCTGATAGCAGCAGTGTGGTTGCGTGGCCTTGAGATCCCCCGATAGCAGCAGTCTGGTTGTGTGGCCTGGAGATCCCCTGATAGCAGCAGTCTGGTTGTGTGGTCTGGAAATTCCCCCGATAGCAGCAGTCTGGTTGTGTGGTCTGGAGATCCCCCGATAGCAGCAGTCTGGTTGTGTGGTCTGGAGAGGCCCCGATAGCAGCAGTCTGGTTGTGTGGTCTGCAGATCCCCCGATAGCAGCAGTCTGGTTGTGTGGCCTGGAGATCCCCCGATAGCAGCAGTCTGGTTGTGTGGCCTGGGGATCCTTCGATAGCAGCAGTCTGGTTGTGTGGCCTGGAGATCCCCCGATAGCAGCAGTCTGGTTGTGTGACCTGGAGATCCTCCAAAAGCAGCAGTTTGGTTGTGTAGTCTGGTGATCCCCCTATACCAGCAGTCTAGTTGTGTGGCCTTAAAATCCCCCGATAGCAGCAGTCTGGTTGTGTGGTCTGGCGGTCCCCCTATAACAGCAGTCTAGTTGTGTGGCCTTAGTTGTGTAGTCTGGAGATCCCCCGATAGCAGCAGTCTGGTTGTGTGGTCTGGAGATTCCCCTAGAGCAGCTGTCAGGTTATTTGGTCTGGAGATCCCCCGATAGCAGCAGTCTGGTTGTGTGATCTGGAGATCCCCCGATAGCAGCAGTTCGGTTGTGTGGTCTGGCATCCCCTTATATCAGCAGTCTGGTTGTGCGGCCTTAAGATCCCCAATAGCAGCTGTCAGGTTGTGTGATCTGGAGATCCCCCGATAGCAGCAGTTCGGTTGTGTGGTCTGGCATCCCCTTATATCAGCAGTCTAGTTGTGCGGCCTTAAGATCCCCCATAGCAGCAGTCTGGTTGTATGGTCTGGCGATCCCCCTATAATAGCGGTCTAGTTGTGTGGCCTTGAGATTTCCCTATAGCAGCAGTCTGGTTGTGTGGTCTGGAGATCCCCTATAGTAGCAGTCTGGTTGTGTGGTCTGGAGATCCCCCTATAGCAGCAGTCTGGTTATGTGGTCTGGAGATCCCGCTATTGCAGCAGTCTGGTTGTGTGGTCTGGAGGTCCTCCTATAACAGCTGTCAGGTTTTGTGGTCTGGAGATCCCCTATAACAGCAGTGAGGTTGTGTGATCTGGAGTTCCCCCAATAGCAGCAGTCTGGTTGTCTGGTCTGGAGATCCCCTGATAGCAGCAGTCTGGTTGTGTGGTCTGAAGATCCCGACAGCAGCAGTCTGGATGTATGGTCTGGAGATCTCTCGATAGCAGCAGTCTGGTTGTGTGGTCTGGAGATCCCTCTATAGCAGCTGTGAGGTTGTTTGATCTGGAGATCCCCTGATAGCAGCAGTGTGGTTGCGTGGCCTGGAGATCCCCCGATAGCAGCAGTCTGGTTGTGTGGCCTGGAGATCCCCTGATAGCAGCAGTCTGGTTGTGTGGTCTGGAGATTCCCCCGAAAGCAGCAGTCTGGTTGTGTGGTCTGGAGATCCCCCGATAGCAGCAGTCTGGTTGTGTGGTCTGGAGATCCCCCTGATAGCAGCAGTCTGATTGTGTGGCCTGGAGATCCCCGGATAGCAGCAGTCTGGTTGTGTGGCCTGGAGATCCCTCAATAGCAGCAGTCTGGTTGTGTGGCCTGGGGATCCCTCGATAGCAGCAGTCTGGTTGCGTAGCCTGGAGATCCCCTGATAGCAGCAGTCTGGTTGTGTGGTGTGGGGATCCCTCGATAGCAGAAGTCTGGTTGTGTGGTCTGGAGATCCCCTGATAGCAGCAGTCTGGTTGTGTGGTCTGGTGACCCCCGATGGCAGCAGTCTGGTTGTGTGGTCTGGAGATCCCCATATAGCAGCTCTGAGGTTGTGTGATCTGGAGATCCCCGATAGGAGCAGTGTGGTTGCCTGGCCTGGAGATCCTCCGATAGCAGCAGTCTGGTTGTATGGCCTGGAGATCCCCCGATAGCAGCAGTCTGGTTGTGTGGCCTGGAGATCCCCTGATAGCAGCAGTCTGGTTGTGTGGTCTGGAGATCCCTCAATAGCAGCAGTCTGGTTGTGTGGCCTGGGGATCCCTCGATAGCAGCAGTCTGGTTGTGTGGTCTGGAGATCCCCTGATAGCAGCAGTCTGGTTGTGTGATCTGGAGATCTCTCAATAGCAGCAGTCTGGTTGTGTGGTGTGGGGATCCCTCGATGCAGAATCGGGTTTGTGTGGTCGGAGATCCCCGAAGCAACAGTCGGGTTTTGTGTGGTTGGGCCCCCCGATAGCACAGTCTGGTTGTGTGGCTGGAATCCCCATAAGCAGCCTAGGTTGTGTGACTGGAGACCCCCCATAGGGAGAGTGTGGTTCCCTGGCCTGGAGATCCCCGATAGCAGCTCTGGTTTTTGGGGGGCCTGGAGATCCCCCGTAGCAGAGTCGGGGTTGTGGGCCGGGAGACCCCCCTAAATGCAGCACTGGTTGTGGGGTCTGGAGACCCCCTCAATAGCAGCATCTGGTTGGTGGCTGGGGACCTCAATACGAGCATCTGGTTGTTTGGCCTGGAAAACCCCAAGCGCGTCGGTTTGTGATTGGAGACCCCTCAATAGCAGCAGTTTGGTTGTGGGTAGGGGGGACCCCGATAACAGAAAATCGGTTGTGTGGTCTGGAGACCCCCCTGTAGCAGCAGTCGGGTTTGTGTGGCCTGGTGATCCCCCCGTAGCGCGTTCGGTTATGGGGTCGGAAACCCCGATACACAGTCGGTTGTGTGGCCTGGAGATCCCCGATAGCATCATGCTGGTTTTTTGGCATGGAGATCCCCCGATAGAAGCAGTCTGGGTGTGTGGCCGGTGATCCCCCCATAGCAGCGTCTGGTTGAAAAGGTCGGGAATCCCTCATAGCAGCGTCTGTTTTGTGGTTGGAAAGATCCCTTGATAGCAGCAGTCTGGTTGTGTGGTCTGGAGCTCTTAAATGCTTATGTTATACCTAACAAATCTTTGTTTCAGACACAGCCAGTTTTTACAAATCATCATCAAATCCCCATGTCACCATCCTTAAAGAGCTGGAAATTTATCACCGATTACAGAACAATGCTATCTCCATGAGCATGACAGATGGGCATGCTTGTTTGAAGAAATCTCCATAGATATGAAATTATTCCACAGGTAAAACTGTTCTTCATTAAGACTGGGCTGCAGCTTTCTTGGGGCATTAAAAAGACACTTCTCTGGAGCTCATCTATCAAGACAACAGGTGTGATCTCAAGTTCAGCGCTGTCATAAGTATATTGAAGATCAATACTTATTGTTTCTCTTTGAAACAAATGCCCCGGTGGTCTGCTCCAGTTGTCTGAGTGTGTAGTCCTCCGCAACAACTGTGTTAATGAAACATAAATAGTTAAGAACGTACAGGGCTTATAGTAGAGAAAAACAGAGGGCAACGATAATGAAAGGGAAACATTTATCCCATATACAGTCACACCACTGGTATAGTGATCTCGTCAAGCATTCGAAGAATTGACCCTTTTAGCTTCTCCCAGGGGGGCTTGGGTTTCAAAAAATTAAAAACTCACTGAAAAACATTGCAATAACGGCTGGTTCTAAGCAAAACAGACAACAGATTTTTTTTTTTTTTAGCCCAATTGGACTATCGTTGGAATGTATCTGAGTGGTGGATTGCAGTAAAAACCAGTTTAAATGAGTGTTAAAGTTTTTTTTACCATGCTGTTTCATAGATCCAATGCCAGCTTCAGGCTCCCACTTCCAACTCAGGTTGTGGGGGGTTCTATAGCAGTGATTGACATGTCAGTTGTCCTTTTCCTAGTTGATCCTGTTAAAAGGATATTGGTGATGGAGGTTTATAAAGAGCAGTGCACAAGGCTACAGAGCCCTAAAGTGTTACATTTTGCCAGTAAGGGTGCATTTACACAGTAAAGGACAAAACAGCTCGGTTTTGACCTCAGCAGAACCGTTCATTACATCCGTTTTTTGGACTGTCTTTGACTCAAAAAGCGGTCGTTTTTTTGGCGGTTTAGGTTTTTTTTAACTTTTTTGGTCACTGATTTTGTCCAGGTTTCCCCCATGGATTTTGGATGGTTTTTCAAGCACAAAAGTGTACTGAGTGCAAATTATCATATTCCTGATTGGTGCAAGAAACCATGTGATTTTTTTTATCTCCATCCAGTGATCACTCCCTGAGATTCCAGTGGCCATCTTGGACTTGTCTCAGCAAGACAATGATTGTGTTTGCTCAAGGCTCTTTTTTAAAAAATAATATAAAGTATGCTTTGAAGTATGCTGGTGCTTCCTCTTCCATCAGAAACAGGAAATGGTTTGAATGAAGTGCAAAAGGACCTGCAAAAACACACCCACTATAAGTGGGATCATTCTTCATTTTTTTTGCAAAAACCTAAAACCGCCCCAAAAACCACGCCAGAAACCTGGACAAAAAACGCTCACTCACTTTCTGAGCGGTTTACATAGACTCCAATGTTAATTTTGCGTCTGGAAACCTGGTGGAAAACCCGTTCAGTGGTGACTGCTGAATGGTTTTTCTATTGAAGTCTATGGGGGAGCGTTACTTGCAGGATTTCAGACGGATTCTAAAACCGCAAACCGTGTGAAAAACCGACCAAGAATCCTTACCTACCTTTCTTTCTTTCTGTCTAAATATCCAACCACTGCTTTTTGTACCTGCATCTCAGTCTTTGGTTTCTGACACTTTTAATGAGGTTGCCTCACAATCAACATAAGTTAAAAAAAACCTAAACCACCAAAAAACAGACCGCTTTTTGAGTCAAAGACCGTCCAAAAAACGGATGTAATGAATGGTTCTGCTGAGGTCAAAACCGAGCTGTTTTGTCCTTTACTGTGTAAATGCATCCTTACTGGCAAAATGTAACACTTTAGGGCTCTGTAGCCTTGTGCACTGCTCTTTATAAACCTCCATCACCAATATCCTTCTAACAGGATCAGCTAGGAAAAGGACAACTGACATGTCAATCACTGCTACAGAACCACCCACAACCTGAGTTGGAAGTGGGAGCCTGAAGCTGGCATTGGATCTATGAAACAGCATGGTAAAAGTGTCTGATCACTGACACCCCACTGCTCAGAATCACCATTGCAGTGCTTGGCTATCTTTATCAGTCCCATAGACTTTAGTGAAGTGAAGGCATGTATGTTCAATATCTGCTTCATTCAAATGTGAAAGACAGTACCATTGTTGTAATGATGTGTAAAGATCCCTCAGCTGGGAACCCATAGCAATCAAACACTTGTCATCTAAGCAGTGGAAAGGTGTTTAGTGCTGCTTGGGAGAAAACCCCTCCAGGATGATCTAAAACATTAAACTTTAAGTCTATTTGTTAACAATATAGGGGACATATATGAAAAGTGGCACCACCTCGACATTCCTACTTCCCAGTAAGTTAGCGAAATGTGTGTCTGTATGAAAGTGTCTCAATCACTTTATCAATGTGCCCTTGTTGAGAGACATATTTAAGTTGCAAAAAGTGGCACATAAGGTGTCTGCACCAAACTATGTCTTAGCCTCACCACTTATAAATAGCAATGGAATACGCATTTTGTGTGTAGCCCACACTTCCTCAGTTCCATACCAGGTAGCAATGGAATACGCGTTTCATGTGTAGACCACACTTCCTCAGTGCCATACCAGGTAGCAATGGAATACGCATTTTGTTTGTAGACCACACTCCCTCAGTTCCATACCAGGTAGCAATAGAATACGCGTTTCATGTTAGACCACATTCCTCATTCCTTACCAGTAGCATGGAATACCATTTGAGTTAGACCACACTTCCTCAGTTCCATACCAGGTAGCAATGGAATATGCGTTCGTGTGTAGGCCACACTTCCTCAGATCCATAGCAGATAGCGTTTGAATATGCGTTTCGTGTGTAGACCACACTTCCTCAGATCCATACCAGATAGCAATGGAACATGCGTTTCGTGTGTAGACCACATTTCCTCAGATCCATACCAGATAGCAATGGAATATGCGTTCATGTGTAGGCTACACTTTCTCAGTTCCATAGCAGATAGCGTTGGAATATGCGTTTCGTGTGTAGACCACACTTCCTCAGATCCATACCAGATAGCAATGGAATATGCGTTTCGTGTGTAGACCACACTTCCTCAGTTCCATACCAGGTAGTAATGGAATACACATTTTGTGTGTAGATCACACTTCCTCAGATCCATACCAGATAGCAATGGAATATGCGTTTCGTGTGTAGGCCACACTTCCTCAGATCCATACCAGATAGCGACGGAATATGCATTCCGTGTGTAGGCCACACTTCCTCGGTTCCATACCAGATAGACAATAGATATGCGTTTATAGGACACCACACTTTCTCGTGTTCCATACA